>JAKOGI010000907.1:100000-340000 GCA_029747015.1 Carnegiea gigantea | reverse complement strand
TAGGGTTTAAATTAAACTCTTACTCTAAGGTGATAAAGGAATTGATGGGGCAATAGACCCAAGTTTAGGTATGATTATATTGATTAGACCTAGTAACATGTCCATTTCGTTTGAGAAAAATGATTTTTTGGGGTATGAAGTGGCATGGATTTTACGAAACTAATGGGTTAATGTTTGAGGGGTAGTGATTCTCTGAAACTTAAGACATCCCTATCAATGGGTCATCATCAAATAAGAGGATGCAATTAGTTATTTAGTCATATTTAATCAAAATATAGCCATGGAAATAATGATAGAGCTGTTAGAAGTGTTGCTGTTCCAAACTGAACCAGACAAACTGAGTTAGGCCGAAGACCGATTAAGGAAAAAAGGACGGACAGAGGGCCAGATCGAATAAAGAGTCAAGCCAGAGTGAGACTGGACCGAAAATATTTGGACTAGACAGGAACCAACTGAAGTAGACCAGATTGATTTTCAAGTGTGGATTTAACAAAGCTTATTGGAGTGAATTAATTTTGGCCAAAATCATACTATTGTTAGTTTTGTTTCCTAAATCTAAAGAGCATGAGTTGGCACATAGTAATAGTCTTTGACTAAAAAAATAAAAACAAAGTCTCAAACTCCTAACAAATTGAAAACCGAAAATCTCGTACCTCAAATTATAAAATATCGAAGCATACAAAGAGGTTATAGAGATCTGAGTTTGGAGTGATGGAAAGTGGCGTGATTGAGGATGCAATGAAACCAAAGAAGCAAAGCAAAAGTTGATTTTTTTTTTTATTTTTTAAAAATAGTCGGCCCTCAGTCCAGAGGGTGGACCAGACCGGATCGGACTGAGGATTGAATAAATGAATTTTTAGGACCGAGGACCGGACCAATGGCACTTGGTTCGGACCTGTCCGGTCCAAATTTGGACTGAATAATCTACATCTAAGAGTTGTGAAGTCTATTTGATGAAAATAGGTGTAGATTATCCTAAAGATTATATATGAATGAATTTAAAATTATGACCTCACATTTGATGAAGGACAATGACCATGCACCAAAGAATGTTTGGCCATAGGGACAACCTTGCAAATGTATATTTACAAACAGGGTTGAGTCTAAAATTCATTATTTATTATTTAGTCAAATCTGCTTATGACTGATGATTCAGGTCTAGATGATTATAAACGAAGTTTATGGTAACCATCATCCTTGAATAGCTTATATAAGTCTAGATTTGGTAGCTTATTTAGGCTTGAATTAAGAATAATTTCGAAATGATTGAGTTATTATCATGGTCTAGGTACCATATCCAAGTAATATGCACCACAAATAAGATTTGATCAAATACTAACTAATAAACTAGATTGTTCATTTTATTGTTTGGCCTAGACGATTTATTGTAAATGGACTAAGTTATGCTCAAAAGTAGGTAAGTTTATTATTTAAATTTTGGAGAATGAATAAACGAAAAACGAACAATGCTTTTCTCATAAACAAATATAAAATAGATTTAAGAAAAGTAAATAACTATCTAAACTCCATGCGTTTGAGGAATGTCAGCTTCAAGTTAGGCTCAAACATATTGATCAAAGATCACAAATGGACCCAGAAAGTTGCAAAAAATATTCACGAAGTTGGAGAACTATATATATGAAAAGCTTCACCACTGAATTTTGTTATTTCTGAAGATATTTAAGATCATAAAAATAAATTTATAATTTGAATGTGCCATATCAGAAATTATGACTGCTGACTTTAAAGAATAACATCTTTTTAAAGGATGATTCAAATTAGGTCATTCATACCCCAAATGCTCTGTATCAGGTACAGTATTATTTGCAAAATTTTTGAGTGAAAATTGAATACAATCTTATTATTGTAATGCAAAAACTCATGGGCTAAAACTGAGTTTGTAATTCTTGATAGTAAATCGTTATTAACGAAAATTTATTGAGATTGATCAATCATATAAAACTACATTGCAAGGATAAATTAGGCAAACCCAAAATATGCCCAGTTCCAATTTCAATGTTCAACGCACTGTAACATGTTTTTCTTGTTTTTTTTTTTTCCAATTCAAAAAAGGGGGCTGATCTAAATTGTGCGGAGGTGCCGGCTCTGGGGCTTCAAGTTTGTTAAGTGGCATCTCCCAAAGGCTACCCTTAATGGGCGCCATTCCTTTGAGATGCTCTAATTGCCACATAGGCATCCGAGAGGTATTCCAAGTTCCACCTCATCATGACTAGAAGCAGCCCATTGGTAATATTTCTCCTTTTAGAACATAAAAGAAAAACCAAAGTGAAAGCTCATTAGTTCATTAACCCCCCCCCCCGGGTCAATGAACCCCCACCCCTGCAATCCTCCAAGCAACAGTTCCACCATAGACTCTGTCATTTTATCTTTATTTTATTTTTTTTCCTCTCCTCTCTGGCTCGTCCATGTAGGAGTACTATTCAATTAGATTCTACAAGTGCATGTCTTAGCTATAGTTAGCACCTGGCAAGTAGGGGGTGATCCCATAAGAAACTTGCTTTCAATCATTAATGCTAGTTAAGCTACTCAATCTAGGCAAATCAGATTGGGATGATTTAGCTAACAGGTAGGAATGTGAACGACATACTAAAAACACGAATCAAAAATCAGATGATGAAAATACTTATGTTGGAATTAGCAGCACAATTACTCTAGCAACTAAAATACTAACCTCAACAAAGTCATTCGATGAAGCATCATAAATGGATAGATTGAAAATTGAGTACATTACCTTCCTTTTTCAAATGTCAACGACTAATGCTAGAACTATACCGCCTTTTAACATAGGACTAAAAGTTGAATGATTACAAGATAGACAATCTCAAATTCCAATTAGAGCCTCAATTTTTTTCATATTGAAATCCTAACCATCCACTAAGTCACACTAGGTTTTTGTCTTTCAACACCCCCTAAACCTGAGTAAAAATAGATGAACACTCCTTTAAGCAATTCATTGACCACATGTCAAGCATGATAGCATTCAATAACACAAGTAGGTTTAATTGGACTTCATGATCAGCTAAGAGTAATTGATGTTAATCCCAATCCAAGCGGGGAGGCTTAACCGCTAAACATGATGAGAATCACAACATAATTATTGCAAGACATCATATTATCAACTACTAAAGTTTTTTAAAAAACAAACTCAAGAATGGGTAATTGGAGAAATTCAAAGCTTGAAAGATGGAAATAACAATAATAATATTCAAATCAATGTGCTAAGTATTCTCAAACCCTAATCAAAAGCCTAGAATAAGGTATGAAAACATATGATAAGGTCTCCCTAAAACTAGCCACAAATGTTTATTCAAAAGCATCGACATTGCTGACATAAAACGCTCGATGGTTACGCCAAACAGTACGACTAGCTATGTTACATGAGGATGAGGCCTATAGTTCAATTGAAGAGATGACATGTAATAATTTTCAATGGTCCACCGAACGAGGCCAACCCAAACGGGTTGGAGATAACCATGAAGTTGATGCGCTTACTTTATTTTTTGCTAAAGCAGATGTTATGACTCAAAAACTGGACAGAATGAATATTAATGCTGTGAATTCTAGTGCCCTTTTTCCTTGTGAAATTTGAGGTTCTATTAAGCATGTAATTTTGAATTGACAAGTTGGGAGCCTTTTTTCCTAAAACCCTAGTGAAGTTAATTATGTTCAAAACTTCAACCCGAGACCGGTCAATGATCCTTATTCTAGTACATATAATTTGGGTTGGAAGAATCATCAGAATTTCTCTGATAGGTTTAATCCAAACCCATTAAATATGCCCCCTGTGAATGCTAGACCACCCGTTGGTTTTCAAAGACTCCCATTTCCTTCTCAAATGCCTTAAAAGTCCAATTTAGAAGCAATAATGGAAAGTATGCTTATGGCACAAAAAAAAGAGGATGAGTTTATTAAGCAATTAACCTCAAAGGTTGATTTGCTTGTAACTCACAATAGGATGTTGGAAGCTCAAATTGCCCAGAAAGCTAGTTTTTCATCTACACCCTCAAATGGACATTATAGTAAGTTTGTGCTTAATCTTAGGGAGCAATGTAATACAATGATTTTGAGAGAAGGAAAACAAGTAGAGGGACCTAAGGAGATTACCAACGATGAATCTTTACATGATAAGAATGAGCATGTTGAGAATATCGAGAAAGAGATGTCTCCACCCTCTAAGGAAATGATCGATGATGGGGTCCATAAGTTTGATGAGGTTCCTAAGGACCCTAAGACCATTTCCCTGAAGCCCTACACACCACCTTTATCATTTTCTCAAAGGATGGACAAAGCTAAACTTGATTCGCAATGTGCGAAGTTTTTAGAGGTCCTTATGAAACTCTACATAAATATTCCGTTTACGGAAGCCCTAACTCAAATTCCCTTGTATGGTAAATTTTTAAAAGAAATTTTGTCCAATAAAAGAAAGCTTGAAGAACATGAAACTGTAGCTTTGACTAAATAATGCAGTGCGGTGATCCAAATCAAGCTTCTAGCTAAGCTGAAGGATCCTGGTAGTTTTTCAATTCCCTACCTGATATGGAGTATGCCTATAGACCGTGCCTTATGTGATATAGGATCAAGCATAAGCTTAATGCCCCTTTCTATGTGTAAAAAATTAGAACTAGGTGAGATAAGACCAACTACTATCTCCTTACAATTGGCGGACCGTTCTGTGAAATATCCTGTGGGTATTGTAGAGGATGTTCCAATAAAAGTAGGGGATTTATATGTACCAGTAGACTTTGTGATCCTAGAAATGGCGGAGGATAATGAACCCCCATCATGCTTGGGAGACCATTCATCGCCACCGCAGGATGCTGTATCGATGTGAAAAATGATACTTTATCTTTTGATGTGGGAAATGATCATGTGGAGTTTAATTTGCTAAAAGTTGCTAAGTTCCCGTCCATTTCTGATGAGTGTAATAAGATTGATGTGGTTGATGGTTTAATGCGAGAAACCGCATTTAACCTTGATCCTAAAGATCCAATTGAGCACCTGATGTTGAACAATAGCACTACTAAGGATGAAAATCCTGAAGTAGCCGAGTGTGCTCAACTTCTGGAAGCCTCTCTATTAATTTCGGTTTCTGCTACCAAGGTAGAATCAAAGTAAGCCCTCTTTAGATGAGGTAAACGCTCCTGATATTGAACCAAAACCTCTCCCTTCATCCGTGAGGTATGAATTTCTTAGACCAAAATCTATATACCCAGTGATTGTGAATGCAAATTTAAATGCAACCCAAATAGATTCTTTACTTAAAGTACTTAGGAAGCATCACAAAGCTTGATGACTTAACAGGAATTCATCCTTCTTTGTGTATGCATCGAATCCTAATGGAAGAAGACCATAAGCCTTCAATTGAACACTAAAGAAGATTGAACCCTGGCATGCAAGAGGTTATTAAAAAGGAAATTTTGAAGTTGCTTAAGGCCAACATTATTTACGCCCTGTCTCTGATAGTGCGTGGGTAAGCCCGGTCCATGTTGTTCCTAAGAAAAGAAGGATGACTATTATCACAAATGAGAATAATGCGCTAATCCCACTAGAACTGTCACACGCTGGCATATGTACATTGACTATCGAAAACTGAATAAAGCCACCTGTAAAGATCATTTTTTTCCTTCGTTTCATTAACCAAATGCTTGAACGATTGGCTAAAAATTCATATTTTTGCTACTTGGATATTTGAGATTCTTTTAAATCCCTATCCATCTTAATGACCAAGAAAAGACTACTTTTACATGTCCTTATGGTACGTATGCTTATAGAAGAATGCCATTTGGTATGCCCCTGCCACATTTCAATGTTGTATGATAGCCATTTTTTCTGACTTTATTGAAGACATAATGGAAGTCTTTATGAATAATTTTTTTGTGTATGGTGCAACCTATAACCAGTGCTTGAATAACTTATTTGAGGTTTTGTAAAGATACAAAGATGTGAATTTTGTCTTGAATTAGGAGAAATACCATTTTATAGTGCAAGAGGAGGTTGTCCTTGGTCATGTTGTCTCTTCTAAAGGCATTGAGGTTGATAAAGCAAAGGTGGAGGAGATTGAGAAATTACCACCACCAACTTCTGTAAAAGGTGTGAGGAGTTTTCTCGGACACGTCGGATTTTATCAGCAGTTCATTAAAGATTTTTCAAAATTTACAAAACCTCTCACCCAATTGCTTGTCAAGTATGTGCCTTTTGAGTTTAATGAAGAATGCTTGAGTGCTTTTCACATGTTAAAAGAGACATTGATGACCTGCTCCAGCAATGCGATCACCAGATTGGGAGCTACCTTTTGAAGTAATGTGTGATGCAAGTGACTATGCAGTAGGGGCTGTTTTAGGCCAATGAAAAGACAATAAGCCGTATGCTATATACTATGCAAGCCGTATTCTTAATGGGGCTCAAGTGAATTATGCCATGACTGAGAAGCAGTTCTTAGTAGTTCTCCTTGCCTTGGAAAAATTTAGATCCTACTTGATTAATTCTAAGGTCATTATTTTCACGGATCATGCCGTTTTGAAACGTTTAACGAAGAAATCCGACTCCAAACCTCGAATCATCCGATGAGTCGGCCTTCTTTAAGAGTTTGATTTGGAAATCAAAGATAAGGCAGGGTTAGCAAATGTAGTTGCCGATCATCTATCTCATTTAGGCCCAGAGGCCACTCCTAGTAAAGAGCTTCCCATTGATGACTCTTTCCCCAATGAGCAGCTATTCGCTATATCCCAAAAAGCTACCCCATGGTATGCTGATATGGTGAACTTCAAGGTGTATGGAGTGTTACCTCCAGGATTGTCCTACCAACAAAGAAAGAAGTTCTTTAAAGATGCCAAATACTATGTGTGAGAGGAACCTTTCCTTTACAAACTATAAAGAGATGGGATTAATAGAATGTGCTTGCCTGAAGATGAGGTCCGTAGTACCTTACACCATAGGCATGCTTCAACCTATGATGGCCACTTTGAACCGGATAAAATGATTGCGAAAGTATTCCAAGCAGGCTTCTATTGGCCAACGCTCTTTAAAGATGCAAGAAAATTTATCATGACTTGTGATAGATGTCAGCGAAGAGGGAACATTTCCAAAAGGCATGAGATGCCTCAAAGTGGCATACTTGAGGTAGAGTTATTTGATGTATGGGGGATTGACTTTATGGATCCTTTTCCTCCTTCCCATAACAACCTTTACATCCTTATTGCGGTTGACTGTGTTTCTAAGTGGGTGGAAGACATCGCCTCCCCAACAAATGATTCAAAAGTTGTCCTCAAGTTTCTCAAGAAGAATATTTTCACAAGGTTGGGCACGCTAAGAGCTCTTCTAAGTGATAATCGCACACATTTTTGCAACAAGCCTCCTGAGTTACTTTTAAAAAATATGAGATATTTCACAAGATAGCTGAGCCTTGCCATCCCCAAATAAGTGGACAGGTGGAACTCTCAAATAGAGAATTGAAGAGCATCCTGGAGAAAACAGTGGATCGATCCCACAAAGATTTAGGCTTCAAGCTTGATGGTGCTCTTTGGGCATACTGCACCGCTTACAAGACCCTTCTTGGCACCACTCTATACCAATTGGTGTTTGGGAAGTCTTGTCACTTGCCAGTAGAGATGGAATATAAGGCATACTGGTCTATAAAGATGCTTAACTTTGATCTTAAGGTAGTGGGAGAATGGAGATTTTTGCAATTAAATGAGCTCGATGAGCTAAGGTTGGAAGCCTATGAGAGTTCGCGTATTTACAAAGAACGAACTAAGAAGTGGCACGATCAACATATCATGAAGAAAAGGTTCGAAAAAGGAGACTTCGTCCTATTATTTAACTCTAGATTAGGATTGTTTCCTAGCAAACTGAAATCCCGATGGTTAGGACCATTTAAGGTCACCAAGGTTCAATCTAATAGAGCAGTTGAAATATAGTGTGAGTCCACCGGTGCATTCACAGTTAATGGACAGCGATTAAAACTATAACTTGTGGGATAATTTATTGATAAAGTCAATGTCCATACACTATCTGATCCGAACCAAGCATAGAAGAAGGGTCAAGCTCTTAACCTTAAAAGAGCACTTCTTGGGAGGCAACCCAAGTTATTTTTCTTTTTTCTTTCTTTAGCTTTTATTTTTGCTATTTTTAGTATGTCCAAAAAAAGGGAAAAAAAGAGAAGAGAAAACAAAAAATCCAAAAAAAAATGAATAAAATGTTAGCCACCACGGCTAGATCCCCAAAACCAAGGTCGTGGGGTGCCACCCAGGAAAATCGGAAAAAAAAAATAGAGGACCAGCAGACATTACAGTCAGACCATAGTGAGTCCCACGGTCCGTGGTGTATTCCTACGGCCCGCGGTCTAGGTTTTTGACCACGGTGTCCACTCAACTTCCTCACATTTCATCTTCAACCTCACGACACTTTCTCTCTCTACCTCCATTTTCTCTCTCTAAATCCTTCATAACTAATAACTTCAGTCTTCCCTCATTTCTTCTCTATTTCACTCATTTTCACCCAAAATCATTCTCTTTTACTCAATTTTTTGTCTTCCCCCATAAATTTCATCTCTTTGTTCTTCTTTTTCTTCAAATTCATCTCACTTCACTCATCCACCATACCCATCCTTTTCTCTCTCTTATTCTTCTTCTTTTCCCTTAGTTTCTTCATTTTCTTCTTCACATTTTCTATTTAGTTTTTAGGTTTGATTTTTGTTTTGGGTTTTTGCAATAATGGCACCAACCAAGAGACAAAGAAACACCAAGGAGGTTGGATCTTCAAGTCAAGCACCACCTCAGCCCCAGAGGATATTACAAACCGCGCATATTAGAGGTGACATTCCTCACCCTCTTGGTTTGACTAATCCTGATCATATTACTAGATATAATTGCTCGAATGAACATATAGTTGTAGCAACTAGATATTATGATGAGGAATTGTTAGCTCAATTGTGAATATTAGATGATATTAGAAGGTTGTTTGCAGGAGGTGGTATGGGATACTTTTTGGAAATCAAAGAGCATACATATCAGGAGTTAACCCTAGAATTCTTAAGTGCACTCCATGTCGAGGCCACTAGAGGGCTTCAATGTCAAGCCAGATATATATCATTTTATTTGCAGGGTTAATTTTATGAGATGAACTTAGGTACCTTCAAAATGTATTTTCAGTTTTCCACCTGGCGTGGATTTACCGAACCGCCAAGTCCCCTGCATATTCAACTTGAATGCATTTTGGGATGAACTTTTGAGGAGTGTTAGGTACAGTACCAGTTCGTCAAAATGCACACATATTAGGAACCCCTATATTAGAGCAGCTCAGCGTATCTTGGCTTGTTGTTTATTTGCTCGGGACGATAGTCTGAATATCCTGAGATTATCTAAGTTGTATTTTTTGTCATGTATGCTTAATGGAGTCTAACTTGACCCAGGTTCCTTTTTAGCCAGCTAATTGCATAGTGCTACTGTTAGCACTAAAGATAGGATAGTCATAGGTGGGATTGTGACTACTGTTGCTTGATTTTTAGGTGTTGAGCCCAACCCTGAGGATCGAGTCTCCGAGTCCGAGCGGGTTGATCAAGCTGCTTTTGAAATTATGAACTTTTGCAAAATTGTGGCTGGGCATTTATGTTGGATTTACCCCGGGGACGGGCTTTTGCCGCTTTCTAATGTCGATCGAACCACCTTACTTCACTGGGTTAACCTTTATTGGGTTCCTGGTGATGAGAAAGTTGTTCGCCCCACACCCCATTACCCAGCCCCTCATTCTAGTCGAGGAGGACCTAGTTCATCCTCTTGACCACCCCCTTCTCACTATACTGACCTACAAGACGCCCTTAGATCTATTCAAGAAGAGTAAGTTTCCCTCCGAGCATTTGTTGCTTCTGAGCATGCCGTTCTTCGGGACTTTGTCCAAGAGCACCACGATGAGCTTTGTGGGATGGTTGCTACCCAAGCACAATATTTTCAGGACCATAGGGCATGTCTAGAAAGCTGGCGGGATTAGCATATCTCTTATGGCCAACTACCCCATCCTCCACCACCACCCCCTTTCTAATTGCTATGTGCTACCCCCTTCTCTTTTTTCCATTCTTTGCCCACATTGAGGGTAATGTGTGATTCAAGTATGGGGGAGTTAGTTAGTCATTATATTTGACGTCTGATGCCTGTTTTCAGTTTGGTGTGATTGTGCTTTGTATATTTAGTTAGTGGTAGCTTTGGAGTTTTTGATTTAGTTTTTAGCTTTGTTAGTAGTGCATTTAGTTTTCTTTTCATTTTAGGTTGCATTTTAGTTTTTTTTTTATTAGTCTCTTTTGGATTTAAGTTTGCATTGTTATTAGGAGCATGCAAAAAAAAAAAAAGAAAAAAAGAAAAAACATCCTCCAATGATGTTCTTTCAAGATTTGGTAGACTTCTTTGGTTTAGTTTGATCCTTTGATTTGCTCAAATTGTGCATAAAATGTTTGTGAATGAGTTTTCGAAATGATCTCCATGTTTTGACCACATGTTGCATGCGAATTGATTTATCCCATGAGTCTTTACATGAATTTTAGCGCATTTTTACTAGTGAGCTAGTTTTAACTTTGGTAGATATCCTGTAAGATTTTGAGCCTATTGTGGACCATGAATTATATTTAGTCTGATTTTCCTTCCATGTGTGACTCTTCCTTGACATTATTTCTATAGAACTTGCATTGATTTTCATTGAAAATTAAATTTTGCATTTGCATTTAGGCAATATGATTGAGGCATTTTTCTTTTGTTAAAGCCCACAACCAAATAGCCGCCTTTGTTGTGTATTGTATCCCTTGCTTGCCCCTTTTGAGCTTATATCCAATTTTCTTGATTTAAATCTCATATTATAGCCTGTGGCCAAATGATTATCTTCCCCTTGAGCCAAGACTAAAGGAGCATTTCATTCTTTGCATCAAGTTTGATTTGGGAGCTAGAAAGGAGAGTTGAGATCTTTTAGTGGATTTTGGTTGTTTGGTAAAGGGATGTGCAATTTTGATTGATAAAAAGGAAATCCCTTGCCGTTTTATGCAAAATTTAGAGAAGAATGAGATTCAACGTTTTGTATGAATTTTCCTTGGCTAAATCTTTTACCTCAGAAAAAAAAAATCAAAGGAAAAACCAAGAAAAAAAGGGGGGAAAAAAGAAGAAAAACATCAATTTACCAACCCAAAAAAAAAAAAAAACCAAAGAGTGTTAGTCTTGTTGGGATTGTAAGATTGTTATAACTTTCAACTCTTTCTTTCTTCAAGTGGAGATGTATTTCGTTCATAAAATGTACTGGTCTAGGAACGATGTAGTATGATGCATTGGAATTGTTTAGCTCTTAGTCTTTGACTTCTAGCTCCTCATTTCCAAAACATTTGTTCTCCTCTTACCTTTACCCATGGCCCCATTACAACCCTATGAAAGTCCTCATAATTGCCTAATGTGTTTGCATATTAGTGACGGTGAATTTAAGAGTTTTGTCAAGCGTATGGCAGAATTGAGTCTAAGGAATGAGAATTGAGAGAACCTTCATTATTATAAACATATAAGTGATGAGAACCACATAACTAAAGTGAAGTTCTACCGGCCTTGCTAGCCTTACTTGTTTCATACACTGGAATGACTGTATTTGATGATTTAGGGGAGATTGATTCAAGTTTGACGTTGTGGTCTATCAAAAGATTTTTTTTCCGAAAATTTCATTCCCTAATCTATTTGTTAGTAATTTTTGTGTCTTTTTGGGCTACCTTTGGATCAGTTTTGCCATTCGAAAATTACCTAATTCTATCTTGAGGAGGTTGTATATAATTTTATTTTTCTTAGCATTACTTGAGGACAAGCAACAGTTTAAGCATGGGGAAGTTTGATAAGTGCTTAACGTATTCATCACTTCAGGGTTATTTGCTTCAAGTTTTGGGAGAATTATGTGCTTAATGTTATTAGTTATGCTCATATTCTCGATTTATGCTTAGGTGTAGTTGTTTGATGTATTTTGTAGGATTTTAGGCTTTTTATCCAACATTTGACCCCTAATAGATGTATTTTGATCCCCCCTATGGACACCTATGAGTTGCTACACCCGTGAAGCAAGAAAAAAGCAGAAAACCAGTTCTAGCCCAGATCACGATCAGACCGTGGTGCCTGCTACGTACCATGGTGCCAGGTGAAACTGTTGTCTCTTTGTTTTTCCTCGGCTGTGTGGCTGAAATGATTTGAGTTTTCCTATAAGAGGCCTCATTCAGGCAGTAGTAGAGGAGGGTAAAAGGAGATGCATAGCAAGCAAGGATAACATTAGTTTATCTTACTCAAATTTTTGTTCTTTTAAGTAGATTCTTAGCTTGGTTATTGTATTAGTGAGAATCTTGAGCATGAGTGATTGATCTTGATTCAGTTTGAAGCCTTTGGTTGAAGGCTATTCTCAGTCAAGCCCTTCTGCTCTGATTTCGCAAAAGGTTGGTTAGTTGTTTAACTCTGAATTATGTGTGAGTAGTTTATTTTTTATCTAGGGATTTAGTAGTATATAAAAGTGTTGTTGGAGCATGTTTTAATTTAAAGGATTGTGCTTATCATCATGATTGGTTTGATTTCGTTCGGTCATGTGTTATTCACATTGTTAGTGGATTTTTGGCTAAAATTTGCTTGCACAATTGAAACAATCAGGTGAAAAACTAAAAGGTGACATTTGGTTGTTGAACTACTTGATAAAACCTGACATAACGTAGTCTCGAAAGAGGGATTTGCATGTCAAGGGGACTAAAAAGTAATCAAAGATAATTAACTTGGATTAAGACAAACTAATTCGAAAGAATGACTTTGGCTTAGTTTAGGCGCATTTGGTTGAGTTCAAAAGAATAGACTAAATTTTTGAATAGATTGCAATTCCCCGAGATTAACTATTAGAGAAAAAAAAAAAGCACATGTTAGTCATTTTGATCTAATCACTTATCATATCTACATGAATTCCTAGACATATTTTTTCTTGATTGATTTAAAAAGTAGCAAATTAGAAGTTGTTAAATCGAACTCTTTGAATTAGAATTTTACTTAGCACATTTTGATAGACAAGACTCAATAGATTATATTAGTCCTTGAGAAATGATATCTTTTATCTATACTACGAACTACCCGTGCGCTTGCGGTAGTGGTCAGTGGTAGTGGTGGATCAATTCTCCAAGGTGGCTCACTTCTTTAGATGTCACAACAGTGATGATGCTACCTACATGACGGACCTCTTTTTTCAAGAAATTGTGAGGCTCCATGGTATTCCAAGAATCGTCGTGTCGGATAAGGATGCCAAATTTCTATCTCACTTATAGAGATCCTTATGGAGGCTCATAGGGACTAAGTTGCTCTTTAGTGCTACTTGCCATCTCCAAACTGATGGACAAATGGAGGTGACAAATAGAACTTTCACAACCTTGCTAAGGGGTATGGTGAGTAATAGTTTGAGGGATTGGGATGTCAAGCTTTCTCAGGCCGAATTCGCCTACAATAGGGCTTCTTCTTATGCTATATCTCACTCTCCCATTAAAGTGCGCTATGGACTTAACCCCCTTACTCCCATTGATCTTACGCCTATTTCTCAAGAATCAAGGGTGAGTTTTGAGGCCAAAGTAAAAGCTAAAGAAATAAAGAAAGTACATGAGCAAGTGAGGGCACAAATTGCAAAGTGAATGAGCTATACAAGCAAAAGGCCAACAAGAACTGTCCACCCCTTGAGTTCAAGCCTAGTGATCTAGTGTGGTTACATTTGAGAAAGGAAAGACTCCCCTCAAGAAGGAAGAACAAGCTCATGGCTAGAGGAGATAGTACATACAAGGTGGTACAAATGGTGGGAGAGAATGTATACGAGATTGAACTTGCAGGAGATATGCAAATTTCCACTACCTTTAATGTTGGGGATCTCACTCCGTACCTTAAACACAATGAGGAACATGATGAATATTTGAGGAAAAATCCTCTTCAAGGGGGAAAGGTTGATGCGGAGCAACTCCCGAGCTTGGGCCTGCTCTCACTAGTAAGGGTCATGAACCAACTTGGCTTGATATTGACACTAGGCCGAGGACTATATCCCCTTAGGTCAATATTAACTTAGGGTCCTTAGGAAGGTCTAAGTAGGGTTAAGAAAGGTGGTTGGGCCAATAGTAGCCCTAAATGAGGAGTTAACCATCTAATCCTCCGAAAACCACCTTATTAGCTCATTTTTAGTTTCTGGATAGAATACTTTTCTTCATTTCTTGTCAAATTTAGCCTGACAAATGAGCTCCAATTTCTATGAATTATATGTGGATGCAAAGCTCCAAATATCTACTTTCTAACAAGTCTTGAATGGCACTCAAACTACGAGTATTAAGGAAGTTATTGTCCAAGTACCAAGCAATGGTTGGTCCACAATTAGAAAATGTATGGTTCTAAATATGGGCTTAATTGAGGAGGTTAAGGCTGTAATTTTGAAGATTAATCAACATGGAATGATTCTACACACATAAGGGAAGAGTTGACAAGTAGCAGCACCTCATTTGGAGGAGTGGAGCCTACTCATGGCTCTCTAGAAGATGGACAATAAATCCTAAAAAATGCAACTCATGGTGATTGTAATTATCTTAAGTAGCTTGATTTATTTTCCCGGGATATTTTATAAGCCTCCTATTGGACCACTTATACCACTAACATACATCTAATTCCCCCTCTCATTGGATATTTATGGATCCCATTATCTCTATGGAAAAATTGGATTTGAAGAATGATATAAGAGCTTGAAGCTTGGTTTTCCTCAAAATCTCAAATTCTTTCTCTCTTAGGAGGGTGTGATTTGAGTCTTCCCTTTAATCAAATCCTTGGTGCTATGGATTTAGAGGGTTAGAGGGTGGGGTGAATTGTCTTCTTGCTATCTATTTCAAGTGTTGAATCTTTGCTATTAGAAGCCTTCTTGTTTGGGAACTCTCTCTCGCTCTCTCAGTCCTTATTTAATCGTCAACCTCCATTGGGCTCACCTACAAGCATTTCATGCCTTTATTTGGCTAAATGAAAGTCATCATGCATCACTACTCCCTTTTCCCTCCCCCCCAACTCCCTGCCCTTGTCTCATTCTCTCCCCTCTTTAATAACGGAGAGTTGTCCATTAAGTCACATCCTTCAATCGAATAGCATGATAAGCCATTATCCTCCATTGGCATCGGGCTATTTGCGAACCTTATCATGTGGTCACAAAATAGTTAAAGCTTCAAATTCGTCCACGCCCTAGATATATCATATGTTGCTCATGGTTCATTTGTAAAAGTTTTGTGTAGGACAATCTTATTTAAGAAATAGAGTCACATAGGCATGCTCAGGTGAGTGTTTATAGTTAAGTGAATAATTTGATATTTATTTAAGGTGACCTTAATGAAAGCCACTTATAAATGATTATTCAATACTTAGAAATTAAAAAATCACTTCAAAATAATTTTTTTTTGGTTAAGTACTTCAAAATAACTTAATTAGACATCCGAATGTCTTTGAAAAGTCATCCATAAAAAAAGTTCATCTCACCATAATAATTATGTGAAATAGCCTTACCGAAGAATTTATGCACAGCATACAATGGTATATCAAACACATTTTCTACTACGTTGAGATTCCTCTTTACCTTGTTTTTCTACTGGCTTGAGACCCCCCCCAATTTTTCTTACCTATTGAAGCCCAATTATGATGCTTTCCCTTGATTATGAACAAGTATTCTTATATTCTTCCCAAAAATTTCCCTTTATGTATCTTTATCTGGGATGCATTGCACTGTATTCGCTCTTATATCTTCATTACCCTTGTTGAATCTAATGTTGATCAAAATATAGATTAGGGTAGGTCAGCATGGGTAGCTAATATGAGTTTTTCTGATCCTTATGAGGATTGACATTCCCCTGAACATGAACCCACTATAGGTACCATCAGGTCATTAGGTTAAACCCAACCCTTGCACTAACCCACACACAATAATAACATTTTACACAAAGATTATTGCCCCCCGCCCTGAATTTTAACACCAAATATCTAGTCAAGTTAGTTAGGCACTTGGCGAGGCTAAATTCCTAGACTTTTTTTCTATTGATTACAAACACTGTCAAATAACTGCTTTGCCTAGCACAATTAAAGCGTTCGAGTTAATTAAATTGCTGAGCCTATTACGAAAAGATTAATTCTATAGATCAAGCTAGTTCTTGTTGGACATGACCTTGTTTTATGCATGACAGTTATTCCCTTACAGAGCTAATAATAGACCCGACCCATCATAATCCTACTTCTACCGAAGGCTATAAATGCCACATACTGGGCATCGTACTATTCATACTAGATTTGTGTACGTACTCTTGTACCATGTTCATACTATTCCAAATTTTTTAAAAATAAAAATATAAAAAAATTTTAAAAAGTTTGAAAATTATTTTTTGGCTTTGGGATAGAATACGCTTATATGAAATGGTACATGTAAGGTTTTGATCGGCAGCAGCCGACATAGGTTACATTGATTAGTACATCATTGAAAATTTATGTACGGTGCAATTTTTGATAGATGCGGCATATATCAGATGATAGAATACCAGATGTGTAGCTATGCTTCTATGTTTCTCTTTTAGTTTGTCATCTTTATCTGTGCTCTTTTTATTTCGTATTTCTGCTAGTCGCAATTATAAGAACTACACCTTTGACTATTGCTTGCTGCATCCCCGCCCCATCGAGCCTTCAATTCTTATATCTCATTTACAAGTGTGCAAAGTGAGAAACATGAATAGAGGACACAAAGACGCTTTTTGGTTCTAAGAAAGCATAAGGGAAAGAAAATTTTGGGGGGAAAATGGAGGAAAAAGAATTGGAAGAAAATGAGCTTTTTCCCCTCTCCTTTAAATTAAGGAAATATCATAAGGAAAAAAGTGAATTTCAAGAAAACTTTATTTGGTGACCAGAAAATAAATTGGAAAAAGTGGTCGCATTCCAAAATCAATTCTAACTCCACTAAACAAAAACCAAGAGGCATAAGTCCTTTTACACTGCCTAATATCATGAATAATTACTTACCGATTCACTTAGATAAGAATCCAAGAAGACACTTATGTAAGTTGATCCCAATTTGAATCAAGCGTCACAATGGTCTATCTAAATTTGAAATCATATCAAAGTTCGCAACATTGAATGTGAATTTTCATTCAAATTACTAATAACTAAATGTATAAAAAAAAAATCAAACTAGAATTCTGCAACATAAGTAGACCTTACATTATTTACCTCATTTTTGCCAAGGATTCAAACACATGGCTCTCATTGAATATCCAAGATTATTTCTAATATACTTCTAAAGCTCCCTAATGCTGCCACGTAATGACAACATTGTTGGGTGGCGGAGCACATGGCTGATAAAGTGAAGAAGATGGCTACAAGCGAGGAGTTTGCAACACCAAATAGACCATCTCTGTAATGATGATAAGTTAGATTATTGAAGAAGATAAGAGGCATTGAGTTTGGGGAAGAAAGAGAGTTCGCTTGCGTGTAGAGGTAGAAGATAGGTTAGAAAATAGGGTCAAGATTCAAAAGCTCATGATATCAAGCGTGAAATCTCTCCAGATTTTCCTCATGTTTTTGTACGGAATATCATATATCCGTCAAATTTTCCTCATCTTTTCTTCTTTGTGATTTTCCTTAAACCAAACATAGGGAAAAATGACCTTTTTTCAACCTCTAAATAAAATCTTTACACCAAAATTTGCAAGAACCAAATAGAGCATACAACCTATGATGGAAAGCCAAGCAAGATCAGTGATTCAGTAGTGCCATTTTAGGATGTGGATTTAGTTCAATTTCCATTTCATCTAAGTGGAAATCCGCACCTAACCAAGTTTGATTACGTCAAAGGTTGATTGGATTGCTAAAACACAAAATAGTACAAATAATATCAACGTATGGGTTATGGTGTCATAACAATTTTAAATGGCAACAAGTTGACATCTAACTACCAACACAATTAAAAACCACCACCAATTAATTCCCCCAAACCACATCTTAGTAACTTAATCTAGTCGGGATTCAAAGCTTTAGGTTAAACAATTTCCACATATGTGCTTTTTTCACCTAATAGTGATGACTCACACCTCCCACATCTATCATGTAGAAGAATCGGATAGAAGACTTATGCCATATCCAAGCTCAAAACGCTACTTTAGTTTCCTTGCCTCCTGTATTTGAACAATCTTTCTTATAAGGACTTAACGTCACCAAAAAGGAATTTTAAAAGAAAAACTCCAAATCACCACTCTAAAATAGAGATAAAGATTAAGAGAATTTTGAGAGAGAAAATAGCCTTTACCCCTTCAATTCATTCAGCCACCAGATAGATCTTTAGAATGAGAGAAAATGGGCTTTAAATACCCAAAATAAGGTGAATAAGCTAATGCAATAGTGGCGGCAAGTGAGCTAATAAGAGTCCTAAAAAATATCTTAAGAAATAAATCAAAAATTCAAAGGTAATGACAAATACCATGAGGTGTAATTTTTAAGACTTCTTTCCCATCTTCTAGGAACCTTCTAAAATGTTATGCTCTACCAATGGGAGTGCCACTACGCGGTTCTCAATCGAACAAATATTTTGTCACTCAATATTTGATTTTTGTTCTTAAATAATCTTTAAAATTAGTTAATTAGTTTAAATTTGTGTTTGTAGGGTAAAATAAGGGAAAATCCAAAAAAGGAGGCCAAGCCCAAGCCAACAAGGGGAAGAGGTCCATGCACGTGCCACAAATCCAAGGTCGTGCCACCAGTTCAGAAAGGCATACCAAGAAGAAATTTTGCAGGGTAGCGGACGAAATTTGGCATGGGTACCCCGTGCCAAACTCTGTATTTTCGTTCTCCTTTATTTTAGATAATGATGTAAGAGAGCAGAAGGGAGAACATAATTTTAGATCATTTTCGTTTTTTCAGTAGCTTTTGCTCTGTAGCTAACTCTTTTCTCTCTCTTGTCTCCTCCATGAATGCAAACACAAAAAGCTTAAGCTTTAGTGAAATTTAATGGTAGATTTCTTGTTTTCTCTCCCTATTAATGCTTAATCCAACTTTCTCTCTTTTAAATTTTTGCAAAGATTCAATTTATTTAGTATCACGACTTCCCCCCTAACCATGGGTTTGATGTTTGAGGGTTGTGGGAGGATGGCGTTTGATCCTTAATGGATTGGAAGTCTAATCCATTCCTTAAAACTCAACATGTTTCTAGTAATCTCTCTTTTTCTTCTTTCTTTCATTGTAACTATTAGGATAGTTGAAGTAGAACAACTTGAGAATCCATGGGTATTGAGTTCAATCAAGGCATCAAAGGAGGTGATATTGCTTATTGTTGATCAAGGAAGCTTGACGTCATTTGATAATTTCACTATCACTTTTTCATTGCATTTGTTTTAATTAGTGTAGTTTAGCTTACAGGTTGAATTTTCTTGGGGTGACTTTTGAGGTGAAGTTTGGTTGTGTTGATGGGCCATGTCATGCCTAGTCCCCAATTTTCTTACTTGCTCTGTGTTTCTAGGTGTTAGTGGTCATTAGTTAAATTTTCTTACTTCATGAGTTAGGATAAGACTGGTTAGGATAGGATTATTAGATTTGCTTGTTAAGTTTCTTTAGCTAAATTAAGTTTTGAGATCACTCCTAGCGTTGAATCATTAGTAAATCGCCCTTCATCCCAATGAACGACAAAACCCTGTGCTCATCACCGAAAAACTCTATCAACAAATTGGCACCGTTGCCAGGGATGATGGCATTGATTTGCTTTTGATTTAGATTTAGTGTGCACATAGTTTTAGGTAGAGAGCTTTTCGGAAAAAAACAAAAAAAAAAAAAAAACGAGAATGCATGAGTGCTTGGACTAGATCACCTAGTTGTGGAAGACTAATTCGTGTTGAACAACACACTCGTGCAAACCTGACCGTAGCTTGTAATCCCGAGGCGATGCAGGAGGAACAAGCCCAAGGCCCTCCCTCACCTCTACCTCCAAATCCAAGGAGCCTTAATCAAATCTTCTACCCACGGAGATCAACTAATCCTCTTGCTTTCAAATTCCTCAACTCGGTGGGAATGTTCAATTCTCCTTCAGTCCTCAGTACCCGACCATGCTTCCAAATTTAGCGGGGATGGTGATGCTTACCTATTCGTAAGCGAATTTGAGGAAGTATGTTCGATGATGCAATTCCCCAATGTGCCAAAGGATATTGTTAGGTTGTGCTTCATTCCCTTTGCCTTGACAGATTCGGCAAAGAAATAGATGCATAGCCTCTTGTTAAACTTGATCTCCTCATGGGATGGGTTTGTGAGGGTGTTCTTGAGAAAATATTTTCCAAACGGTAAAATAGTGAAATTGCGGAATGAAATTAACCACTTTGTCTAACTTAAGAGGGAGTCATTTTGGAAATGTTTTGAACGGTTTAAATACTTCCTTACTCAATGTCCACACCACAGGTTCGAAAGGTGGTGTTTGTGTCAAATTATTTATGAGGGTCTTGACCAAGCCACTAGAAACATGGTGGAATCTATGTGTCAAGGAAAGTTTTTGAACAAAAGTGAGATTAGAGCTTGGGATTTCCTAGAAGAATTGGCCGAAAAGACATTACAATGGGAGACTACTAGGGATGAAAGTCCAGGGGCTGGATTAATAGCCAAAGGGGAGGTTGTCATGCGGTGGCGGATACTACATACATTGATACTCAATTTGCCGCATTGAAAAACATGTTGAAGGGTCTTGTGTTGTCCCAAACACCAAGTAACCATCCCCCTCCACAAATGGCCTCGTGCTCTAAATGTTAGTCTATTGATCATTCCCTAAGTGTATGTCCCTTATTTATGTAATAGTTGGCTACTAGTCAGGAGCAAGGTCATGTGAATGCAGCCTTCCAAAGGCCGAAATTCGATCCTTACTCCCCTACTTATAACCCGGGGTGGGCTAAACACCCCAATTTTTCATGGACTGGACCTAATGCTTTTCCTGCCAATCAAGGTGGGAGTCCTCAAGGGAACTCATCGTCTTCGACTTATCAAAAACCACCCTTTCAAGGGCATAGAATGCTCCTAGGGGCCCTCCTTTTCCCCTATCAGAAATAGCTCAATCATATCACCCTCCAGGGTATAATGAATTAGATAAAGTGAATAAGAAAGTTAACGACATAGAGAGGATGATTAGAGAAATTAAGGAGTCAAATGAGATAATGATGAAGACAATGAGTGAACAATTTGCTCAATTTGCCATGTCCAATAGGGAGAAAGGGATTTTCCTTGTTAACTTGAGGTAAACCAAAGAGGAAGCTCTTCCTTTGACCCCAATGGTGTTTGGAAAGTGAATGCCGTAATTGCTTTACAGTTGGGCAAGAAAGTGGACAATCATGTGGGTGAACAAGTTGTGAATTAATGCCCACCCCCGCCATCTTCTCTCCCTTCCCCTCAAGGTAATGATGTGTGTCTTTCCCCAATTACCCAAAGCTCATCTAAGGATTCGGATGAACCTAAGGAGAGCGAGTCAATTAATGACCCTACCTCTCATAAGGACTCTCCTACTCCTTCCTTGAGTGTTGCTAGACCTCCACCTCTCTTCCCTAACCAGTTGAAAGAGAAGAAGGTGCAATCCTCCCAAGCTAAGATCAACATTCCTTTGCTTGATGTGAAACAACAAATGCTCCCTATGCTTGCTTCCTTAAAGATTTGTGCACCACTAAGAGAGCCACTAATGTCCTATTAAATGCCTATTAAATGTAAGGACCCGGGATGCCCTAAAATCTCAATTATGATTGGCCACCACAACATTCACCAGGCCCTATGTGACTTAGGTGCTAGTGTGAACCTCTTACTCTTCACGGTGTTTGAGAGGTTGGGTTTGGGGGAGCTTAAGCCTATAAAAATCATTCTTCAGTTGGCTAACCGTTCCACTTGGCTTCTTAGAGGGATGGTCGAGAATATATTGATCAAAGTAGAGGAATTCATATTTCCTGTGAATTTTGTTGTCATAGAGACCGAGGGCCTATTAGGTACTGAAAATGAAATATCGGTTATCCTTGGTCAACCATTCCTAGATACCTCAAATGCTTCTATTAATTATGGGGATGAGAAGTTGACATTGACATTTGGAAACATGACTATGGAATTGAATGTGTTCAATGTGCAACAGCAACCAGTGGGCTTTGATGATGTTGATCACCAATCCTTTAATTAGGTGAGTGACCATGCATTTGGGGAAGTTGGGGTTGATTGTGAAGAAGAGTTAATGTCATGTGTGTATGAGTCATTTTATATGGAGTATGAACCCGAATATAATACATTTGCATTTGAAGATTAATGTGATAACTCATTACATGCGTCCATTCTTGCGTCCTTCACTTCTATGTCCTCCTCATCTCATAAGGCACCTCCAAGTGTGCCGTCATCTTTCTCTCTTGATATGAAACCCCTTCCCAACATACTCAAGTATGTATTCTTGGGTCCGAATGAAACTTTTCCTGTGATACTTGCTAATGACTTGAATTCGAACCAAGAGAGTTAAGTCCTAGACTTGTTAAGGGAAAACAAAGAAGCATTAGAGTGGACCTTAGGAGATATCTACAACATTACTCCTATTATAGTGCAACACCGCATACACCTTGAGGACAATGCAAAGCCTTACCAAGACCGACAAAGAAGATTGAACCCCACCCTTCAAGAAGTGGTAAAGAAGGAAATCCTTAAGTGGTTGGATCATGACATTATCTACCCCATCTTGGATAGTGAGTGGTGAGCCTCATTCAATTCGTTCCTAAAAAGATCGGGATAACCGTGGTCGAGAACGACAAGGGTGAGCTTGTTCCCATGAGAATCCAATCCAAGTAGAGGGTATGCATTGATTATCAGAAGTTGAATTCCGCCACCAGAAAAGATCATTTCCATTTACCTTTCTTAGATTAAATGTTGGACAGATTAGCCAGACGGGCCTTCTATTGTTAGCTTGATAGATACTTCGACTATACCTAAATTCCTATTGCCCCCAAAGACCAAGAAAAGACCACCTGTACTTGCCCTTTTGGTAGTTATCCAATGCCCCGGCCACATTCCAAAGATGTATGATCTCGATCTTTTTCGGCTTAGTTGAGCGATGCCTTGAGATTTTCATGGATGACTTCTCCGTGTACGGAGACTCTTTTGGGGATTGCTTAGCTAACTTGGGAAAAGTGTGAAAAAGGTGTCGGGATAAGAGGTTGACCCTTAATTGGGAAAAATGTCATTTCATGGTCAAGAAAGGGATTATCTTGGGTTATATTATATCTAGTGATGGTATCGAGGTAGATAAAGCAAAGGTGGATTTGATTGCAAACCTGCGCCTCCTTACTTGTGTAAAAGATGTGCGATCCCTTCTTAGGCATGTCGGTTTCTACCAGTGATTCATCAAGGACTTTACTGAGATTGCTAAGCCTTTATCTTCCGTCCTAGCTAAGGAAACACCCTTTCACTTCTCTAAGGAGTGTGAGGTGGCATTTACTAGGCTTAAGGAGACACTTATTACTGCACCTATTTTACACCCTCCCATCTAACGAGAATCTTCTGAACTCATGTGTGATGCATCAGATTATGTGGTCGAGGTAGTTTTAGAGCAAAGAATCCAGAAGAAACCTCATGTAATTTACTATGCGAATCATACTTTGAATGAGGTGCAAGTGAATTACACCATGACTAAAAAAGAGTTTTTGGCGGTATTTTTTGGATTTGAAAAGTTTAGACCTTGCGTCATAGGGTCTCATGCGATTGTTTTGGCCAACCATGCCGCCTTAAAACATCTTATTAAAAAGAAAGATGTAAAGCCTAGGCTAGTTAGGTGGATTATGTTGTTACAAGAATTTGATTGTGAGATGAAATATAGGAGGGGTTCTAAGAACCTGGTAGCTGATCACCTATCTAGGCTAGTGGTACATGATGCAAATGAACCCCTCATTTCTGATTGCTTCCCTGATGAACAATTGTTTATGGTCCAAGAGGAGCCGTGGTATGCGGACATAGTGAACTATTTAGTGACCAAGAAAATGCCCGGGGCGTGGAACAAGAACGATAGGGATCGTTTTCTATTCACTTTCCATTTTTCATATGAGATGACCTGTATTTGTTCAAATATTGTTCAGACTAGATTATTAGATGTTGTGTTCCCAATGAGCATTTTTAAAGTGTCCTTTCTTTTTACCATGATCAATCTTGTGGAGAACACTTTAGCAGAAAAAAGGCCACTGTGAAGGTTCGTTGAAGCGGATTCTATTGGCCAACCCTCTAGAGATGCCCATGAATATTGTAAAGAATGCTTGTGTTGTCAACAAATGGGCAAAATAGGTAGGAAAGACATGATGCCACTCACCCCTATCATTGTTGTGGACATATTTGATGGGTGGGTCTTGATTTTATGGGTCCGTTTCCGAATTTAGTTGAGAATGAGTATATTCTTTTGTGTGTGGACTATGTGTCAAAATGGGTAGAGGCTGCTCCAACAAGGACAAATGATTCAAAGGTGGTAGTGAGATTTTTGTGAGAGAACATCTTTGCCAGGTGTCGGATGCCTAGGGCTATTATTAGTGATCAAGAGACCCATTTTGATAATAGGTCGTTTCATCCACTTCTCAGGAGGTACTCAGTCCTCCATCGCATGGTAACCCCATACTACCCATAGACTAATGGTCAAGTAAAGGTGTCGAATTGGTAAGTCAAGTAGAGTCTCGATAAAACCATGAATAAGAATAGAAAGGATTGGGCAGATAAATTGATTGATGCACTTTGGGCCTACCGGACGGCTTTTAAAACCCCTTTGGGCATGTTGCCCCATGGGGTGGTCTTTGGGCTTCCCTGTCACCTCCCCGTTGAGCTCGAACATCGGGCTTGGTGGGCTATTCGGACCTTAAATTTTGATGTGTTAGCCGTCAGTGAGGAGCGGAAGCTTAGCTTAAATGAATTGGAAGAGATTAGGCAGGAAGAATATGATAACACTCGCTTGAGCAAAGAACGTGTCAATTCTTCCATGATAAACTCATTAATAGGAAATAGTTTTCTCCAGGTTAAAAAGTGCTATTGTATGATTCCCACCTTTACTTGTTTCTCGGGAAGTTACAGTCTAGGTGGGTTGGTGTTTATGAGATGGTTAAAGTATTCTCTCATGGGGCGGTCGAGATTAGGGACCGCAGCAAAGACCGAGTTTTTAAGGTGAATGGGCATAGGTTAAAGCCCATGTTGGAATTACCGAGTGAAGAGGACAAGGAGTGCATCTCTGTCCATGAGCCTCCTTACTCTAACTAGTTATGTGGGAAGCCTTTTGTACAAATGTGCATATTGTACATAAGTGTGAGTTTTCAAAAAAGTGTGGAAAAAAAGAGAAGATTGAGAAAAGGAGTGAAAAAAAAAGAGTTTGAAAATTTGAAAAAAAAAGCAAAATGATGAAAAAGTAGAGAAGGAATAAAATGAGTGAGAGAAGAAAAAGATAGAAAGAGGGGTTTAAGGAAAAGGAAGAAAAAAGGAGAGAAAATTTAGAAAAAAGAGAAGAAAGTCTTGAAAACACAAGTAGAGTGAAAAGAGAAGAAAAGAAGAAAGGAGGCATAGATTTGGCACGGTCCCCCCCTAGCGTGCCACATTTGAAGAAAAAGTGAGCAACTTCCAAAAATTGGGCACGGTGGCCCCATGCCGAGGGGCACGACCATGCCCTTTGCAGCAAAAAATTTCATGTTTCAGAGTTTGGCACGGGTGCCCCGTGCGGTCGTGCCCCTCAAAAAATCACTTAACTAGTTGAATTCCTTTTTCTTCCTCATTTCTTCATCCACCTTGCTAAAAATTTCTCTCTCTACTATGACCCTCTCTCTCTACTCACTACCCTCCCTCTTATTACCTGCTCAAATCTCACCCAAATCTCTCTAATTTTTCACCAAATTCACCATTTCTAGCTTTAATCTCTTCATTTCTACCACGAATTCTCTCACTTTCACCTTTTTTCATCCCCAACCCACCAGCTTTCTCTCTCTAAAATTCTAACCTCCATTGTTGAGGTTAAAGGTAGTAGGAAAAGAAAGTTTGTAATTTCTTCCATTTGAGCACTCCAAAGGCTTGAATATTCACTCAATTGGCAAGATGGGCAAGAAGAGAGTGGGTGAAGCATCCAAGGGACCATCCTTACCTAAGAAGTCATCTAAAGCATCCTCATCTCAAGCTCCTTCTCGCATCAAAGGTACAAAAGGTGCTTATCCTTTGATGTTGCCTCCTAGTGCTAGAGGATTTACATTTGTGAATGATGAACAAAGGTCTAAGTATGAGCTTTTTAGTGCTAGGAAAACAAGTAAACAAAAATTTTGGCACATTGAGTCCTTCAGGCAAATAGGGATGTTAGATGATGTGGTGGATTTATTGAGAAATTTAAGTTAGCTGGAATATATGGGATGGAATGTGTGTCATATGACCAGCTAGTAGTTGAGTTTTTGAGTTCGTTAAATGTGGATTGGGCCTGTTTGTATAGAGGTTAGGAGGTCCTTATTACCTTTCGTATGTTTAATGTGGGCCATAGGTTGAGTTTGAGAGAATTCAATAACTTACTTTGCCTCCCAGTGCATTCGGATTCCTTTCGGGATGTGCTAAACCGATGGCACCCTGATCCTGTCTGGTTGAGCATCTCTTGCTCAAAACGAAAATCTTATATAGACAGGTTCGAGCGGCCCCAGGTCTATGACCTAGGCAAGCTAAGGCCATAGATATTTGCAATTTTAGCATATGTTACTCACATCATTTAATGGCTAACATTATTTTTGGGAGAAACGATAGCCAGAATGTTTGTAGGAAAGTGGAGTTATTTTTGATTTGGTGTGCCTAACTAGGACCTATGCAGACACTGGTGCATTCATCATTCATCACCTAGTGGAGGTGGCTAAGAGGATCCATGAAAATATCATTGGTGTGGGGGGTACGATCACTACAATCGCCCAAGCTTTGGGGCATGGGGGGAAGTTTGGTAGTCTTGAGCCTCATTTTTTAGGAGGGAGTTTGGATATAGCCACCCTATCTCATATGACAATCATTCATACAAAGGATGGTATTAACAAGTATCCCCACTACAAGTAAGTCCTTTTCACCTTCCACGAGGTTACTCGTATCACTATCTCAAACAAATGAAACTAGAATTGTGATCACGTGATAGGGAGGGAAGTGGTAATGCCCCATGAGGGTGATAAAGGTGGAGAAAAGGGAGAAGAAGGTAGTGAGGATGATGATGATGAGAAGGGTGACGAAGTAGGGCAATAGGCCTAACCACAAGGGAGCCTCAAGGAGAACAACAACCAACTTCACAACCACCATCGCCACCACAACACCCATACTTTGAGATGGGGGGCTCCTTCTCTATATCCCATATGCCGTTCGACACTAGCTTCCTTCAGTCTTTTACGGACCTTCAAATGGAGGTCACGAGGCTCCGTGAGGGGTACACTGAGATGCGCCAAGACATTCATATGATATCTAAGCGTATGGAGTCCATTGATGTGGGAGTGACTTACTTTAGGGGATATATGGAGTGCTAAGAAGAGAGAGACATGAGATAGATTCAGCGTAAGGAGGAACAGGCTATGAAAGAAGCCTAGGAGTATAAGGAGAGGAGGTTCATGAACGAGCTCATCTGGTAGTAATCTGAGACCATCCGTAAATTGGAGCAATGCTACCACCCTTTCTCGGGCGATCAGGAGAGTTCATTGGCATTCACACTGTTTCCTCCACATTTCTGGCCGCCACCTTGGCCCAGCGAGGCTCAGTGACTGGTAAAATGAGAGAAAATCCAAAAAAGGAGGCCAAGCCTAACCCAACAAGGGGAAGAGGACCATGCATGTGCCACAAATCCAAGGTTGTGCCACTAGTTCAGAAGGGCATGCTAGGAAGAAATTTTGCAGGGCCACGGACAAAAAGTTAGCACGGGTGCCCTGTGCCGGGGGCACAACCGTGCCAAACTCTGTATTTTTGTTCTCCTTTATTTTAGATAATGATGTAAGAGAAAGAGGGGGGGGGGGAACGAAATTTTGGGTTATTCTTCATTTTTTTTAGCAGCTTTTGCTCTGTAGCTAACTGTTTTCTCTCTCCTCTCTCCTTCATGAATGCAAACAGAAAAAGCTTAAGCTTTAGCAAAATTTAATGGTAGATTTCTTGGTTTCTCTCCCTATTAATGCTTAATCCAACTTTCTCTCTCTTAAATTTCTTCAAAGATTCAATTTTTTGAGTATCACCATCCCCCCCAACTATGGGTTTAATGTTTGAGGGTTGTGGGAGGATGGGGTTCGATTCTTAATGTATTAGAAGCCTAATCAATCCCTCAACACTCAACATCTTTCTAGTAATCTCTCTTTTTCTTCTTTCTTTCATTGCAGCTGTTAGGATAGTTGAAGTAGAACAACTTGTGGATCCATAGGTATTGAGTTCAATCAAGGCATCAAAGGAGGTGATATTGCTTATTGTTAATCAAGGAAGCTTGATGTGATTTGGTAATTTCGCTGTCACTTTTTCATTGCATTTGTTTTTATTAGGGTAGTTTAGCTTAGAGGTTGAATTTTCTTGGGATGACTTTTGAGGTGAAGTTTGGTTGTGTTGATGGGCCATATCATGCCTAGTTCCCTATTTCTTGCTTGCTATGAGTTTTCTAGGTGTTAGAGGTCATTAGTTGAATCTTCTTATTTGATGAGTTAGGATACGATTAGTTAGGATAGGATTATTAGATTCAGTTATTAGGTTTGTTTAGCTAAATTACAACTTGAGATCACTCCTAGAGCTAAATCATTAGTAAATTGCCCTTTACCCCAGTAAACGACAAAACCCCATGCTCATCACCGAAAAACTCTATCAACAGCCACCATTTTAAGCCTCTTCTTTGGTGGGAGTAGATTCATTCTATAGTGAGAATTGCCAAGGATTGCAATTGTATTCTCTTTAAATTGAGCAAAAACCCATATTACTTCAAAACTAGATTTTATGCACACTCCTGCCAACTTTGACTTTTTTCTCTAAAATGAAGTCCAGTGCCATTTTTCAATGAATAGGGTTAAAATACACATCTTAGAGAATTAAGAAAATTTGGCCTTGCATCAGTGGGGTGTCACTAGATAGGAACCAACTTAACACAAATTCAATAATTTTATAGGTAAAAACCTTCGCCGATCTAGTGGAGCTTTCACCACTTTAGAGAATTCAAGTGTAAACATCTACTAAAAATAGTTGCGTGTTCCAATAGTAGACTCAAGCATCTTTCAATCAAGATGAAGTTCATCAATTTTCAAGCCCATTTTCTAGGTGAAATGCCTTGATAAATTCGGCCTACGTGCTAGAATTTGTTGTCAAGTGACTTTTGGGTAAATGAAACTGTGTTCTTATGTCCCGGTGCAAACCCGAGGGGGTTACAATATGTGTCAGCAAGGCTATGTAGTAACCATGCAAACAATGTCAAAGCAACCCAAACAAAGCAGAATCATTAGAACCGCTGAGAGGAATACAAGGGTGGTGTTCATTTATGCATAAGGAAAGCACACTAGCATAAGAACTAGTGTAAAAAATTGCAGTAATTACTTCATTAAATAATGCTAATGCACTAGAAATTTTCAATAGATTTAGTGACAACTAGCTCCCATACTTCAGATGGTGTGGTCTTTGATAATTTTAGTGCTAACATATCATTTCATAATTGGCGATGCTCATATAGAAAAGCACCAATAGCTTCTGCACTTTACAGTATCAGACATAACAAACAAAAAAGCATAAGACTAATCCACCCTAATCATGCACTTGTAGGGAGTTTGATCTAGCGCATCTAGCATTTTTTGTAGTGACTTAGAAAATTTTCTCCAAAATATCATTGGCAAACGTTAGCTCACTGCTTAGATGATTATTGGCTTGCTATGCTCGTTGATTGTCAAAAAAAGTCAAGATGAATTGTGAGTGCTTCTAGACTTCTTTTTATATCTTCTTTCATCTTTGATTCTTCATTTTGTGTCTTCTTTTGTCTGCTTAGTAGAGATTAAATATGTGGTGAAACAGGTTGTGCCATTAAAATTGCATTTAAAGAATTCTAATCCTCAAAGATGTATGCTTGGCAGAGAGTGAATACTTTAGCTATTAGAATATATATATATATATGTTGATTAAGAGAGAAATAAGAAGATTGCTTTTTCTTTTTTTTTTTGGCGTTCTTTTTCTAGGGGTCGAGTTCAGTTGGTTAAGGGGTTTATTGGAGAAGACTTGACAAGCATGTAACTTACCGAGGGCATATTTTTTAGTGAAGTTATTGGTGATCTAAGATTAAACTTTTGTGCCTTAGATAAGGGCTTTTTCAATCTAGTAATGCTTTCTATATATTTAGGAGATATTCATTGCTTAGGGTAAGGTTTTCAGGCATAATTTCCTTTATGCTTACGTTTCTATTGTGATTGTATTAGTGCAGACTCAGTTCATCTCTATTCATTTCTCTTTGAATAAGTATAGTACATCTATATGCCACATAGTTTTATATGCTTCGACCTGTACTATGTCATAGTTGTCATTTAGCTTTTCAGTCAAAAGTTAAAACCATCACACTCTATCAGTGTTAATAGTTATAATTCGGTGCACTTTGACACCTATTGGTCATGAGTTATAAATCACGTATTGTTTACTATAGCATTAGACCTTATATTGTGATTGAAGTGACTTCCTTGAATTTATTACGTATTTCTCACGTTGTGTTAACTTTAGCTATTTGGCTATTTCTTCGTCTCTTTACATGATGTTTTAGGAACTACTTTAGTCATATAGATTTACTAAAAGCCTTATATAATGGGAAGAAATGTTTTAGACTTTGTCTGTATTTAGACACCTAAACTTTTGCTATTATATACAGTTAATCATTAAGACATGGATCAAAGAACATCAAAGACTGAGTGTTGAATTTAGGAGTACTTACATACAAGAGGGGGGTGAATTGTGGTGTTCGATTTTCACGTACTTACTGACAAACACCCTCCTGATTGCAGAGGTTGTTCTTGAATTACAAACAACCTTCTAACTTGTTTGCACCAGATATTTTCAATTTGCTCAAAGGCGAAAATCAACAAGATAAATGCGGAAATAAAGCACACACAATTTTTCCGTGGAAAACACCTCTAGCCCAATTGAGGTGTGAAAAACCACGACCTACCTCGTATAGGATTTAACCACTTTCACTAACGGGCTTCACACGTTACAAATGTAACACACCTTGTTACAACTTGCAACCATGTAACCTTTTTTTCTACGAAAGGTTACACCACGTCCAAATCTCACCAGATTTAATGGGAAGGATGCTTTAGGAAAGTTTGATCCCAGGAGTGATGAGGCAATATTTCTCGGTTATTCCTCTCACAGCAAGGCATACAAAGTCTTTAACAAAAGAACCTTGTGCGTTGAGGAAAGTGTGCATGTGCTTTTGATGAATCTAACACTTTGAATAAGAATGGTGCACAGGAAGAAGAGTTTGAATTAGATCTTATCCGAAAAGAAGTGTTGCCCCATGAGAGACAAGGTAAGAACACCATGGAGACAACAGGCCCAGAAGTTGTTCCTCAAAACGGCAGGCAAGGTGAACACCAAACAGGGGGAAACACCGTTGAAACCTGTTCGGGACCATGTTCTTCAGGAACAGGCTTATAAACAGGTGCAGAAACAGGCTCAGGAGGTGTTCGTGAGCCTGATTCTCCAAATATTTCGGCTAGAGTAGAGCATGTGTCTGTGGATCCACTTACTCCACGACCATGGAAGCACCATAGTTCACGCCCCCTTGATCAAATTCTGTCTGATATTAACAGTGGAGTGCAAACTAGGTCTAAGCTTAAGAATTTCTGTGCTTTCTATGCTTTTCTCTCTAATATTGAGCCAAAGAGTGTGAATGAAGCTATTGCAGATTCAGATTGGGTCACGGCAATGCAAGAAGAGCTCCATCAATTTGAAAGAAACAAAGTATGGCACCTTGTACCTAAACCTGCAGAGAGAACAATCATTGGAACCAAGTGGGGGTTCCGAAACAAACTGGATGAGTCAGGAACAGTCACTAGGAACAAGGCACGGCTGGTTGTTCAAGGGTATAATCAAGAAGAAGGGATCGATTATGAAAAAACCTTTGCACCAGTTGCTAGAATTGAGGCTATTCGAATCCTAATAGCCTTTGCAGCTCATATGGAAATCAAGCTATATCAAATGACGTGAAAAGTGCATTCCTAAACGGATACCTTAAAGAAGAGGTGTATATCAAACAACCCCCTGGTTTTGAAAAAAGTGAATTTCCTAACCATGTTTTCAAACTTGACAAAGCTCTTTATGGTTTAAAACAAGCTCCTAGAGCTTGGTATGAACGTTTGTCAAGTTTTTTACTTGAAAATAATTTTAGAAGAGGCAAGGTAGACAATACCTGTTTCTAAAATCTAAGGGGGAACATTTATTGATTGTCCAAATATATGTTGATGACATTATATTTGGTATAACTCATCATGATTTATGCAGTGAATTTTCAAATATGATGAGGAGTGAGTTTGAGATGAGCATGATAGGTGAGCTTAACTTTTTCTTAGGCTTACAAATCAAGCAAACTCCAAACGGCACCATGATCCATGAACAAAAGTATATCAATGAGCTACTTAAGCGTTTTGGGATGGAGTTGGCCAAACCCATAGACACTCCTATTCCTCCTTCAACCAAGTTGGTTATGGATGATGGGAGACCCTCAGTTGAGGAGAAACTCTATAGGGGCATGATTGGGTCACTCCTATACCTAACCGCTAGTAGACCAGATATTGTTTTTAGTGTTGGTTTATGTGCCCGTTTTCAGTCTAATCCTAAGGAAACTCATCTTAAGGCTGTTAAACGGATACCAAGATATTTGAAACATACACCCAATTTAGCTTTATGGTATCCTAGGGGTTGCAATTTTGATCTTGTTGGATATGCTGACGCTGACTATGCTGGATTCCTAGTTGATAGAAAGAGTACCTCAGGTATGGCTCACTTTCTTGGACCTTGTTTGGTATCTTGGGCTACCAAGAAACAACATTCAGTTGCCATGTCCACGGCAGAAGCTGAATATGTTGCAGCAGCTTCATGTTGTGCTCAACTGTTGTGGATAAGGCAACAGCTTAAGAACTTTTGTGTTGACATTGGACGCATTTCTATTTTTTGTGATAACACAAGTGCAATTAATATTGCCAAAAATCCATGTCAACATAAAAGAACAAAGCATATTGACATTCAACATCATTTCTTGAGAGATAATGTTGAAAAGGGTTTAATTTCTATGAATTTTTGCACAACGAAAAATCAAATTGCTAATATATTCACTAAGGCACTAACTAGAGATCAATTTGAAAGAAATAGACTGGAACTAGGGTTGGTAAGAACACCCTGAGATACTTGTTTCCAAGACATGAACTAGGTTTGGTAAAAACAACCTCTACACCTTGTTCTTTCCCCTTGTTTGCAAATCTTATTAGCAACTGATGTGATTTATGTACAATGAGTGCATACACTCGAATTGCGTGCGTTTTTTTTTTTTAAATTTATACAAAGAGTGCAGCATAAGGGGATGTACTAAGGATCACTGGAGCAGCTCTGCCACCCCTAGTACCAATGAGTCAAATCAAGATCAAACGGCGAAGAACAGGCAGGTATCTTGATCGAACGGAAAGGACAGGTGCGTCCCTTGGTTGTTCGATGCATATGGGAGTGTGTTTTCTTTAAACCTCCCTCCTTACCAAGGCACACGCCTTTAATGTTCTCATCCGTTGCAAACCTATAGATCTTTAAAAGATTTTGGGTGCTCTCTCTCTCTTTAAATGCCCTGTTCTCAGTTCGTCTTTTCACCTGACTTCATCTCGCCCAAAAGCAAACCCTAATCTCTCTCCTCTGGCAACAATGGCTTCCAACAACACCTCTCACTCAAAAGCCCTAGTTCTTGCGTCCTCAATCCCTGCTCCCCCTCGCCCAATCCTGTACAAGCCTTTCAGATTTCTGAAAAGCTTGTTCCTAAAGTCAGTCGGGATAGGGATGGACGATATTCCCTTCAATTGTGGAAGGGAATTGGTGTTTCTTATGGGGTCAGTTGCATGTCCCATTAAAGTAGAGTCGGAGGGTGCACCATCGAGGCCTCAAGACAAAATCTTGAAAACCCCTGAAGGGTTTAGTGATAATTTCGAACCCTGTTCTTTTGGGCTGTTTCCTGAAACAGTACCAGAAATAGGGAAAGACTCTTTTGACGCCGTGTGTGTGGAGGATCTGAATGTCGATTTCCGAGGAAACTCGAATGAGACATCAGAGGAGAGTCAGGAGAAGGATTCTCTCCCTGAGGCTAAACTCACTACTCCGGTTGCTCAAACTGGAGAGAAAAGGAAAAGGGTGAAAATAGTGGCCAGGCGCAGCAGAACGCCAAGAACTAGGCCATAACCAAGGTCTCAGCCCTCTCAAACTCCCTCTTCTCCAAAATCCTCCAAACCTTCTCGCAAATCTACAAGAATAGCTTTTTAATCCGCTCCCCGTATCTCCAAACCCTCTGCTCCAATCATCGAGGAGATTTCCTCTTCTTCTACCGAGGGGTTTTCGAGTTCTGACTCTGAGAACACCTCTTTCAAATAGGGGACACCGGTGTTCTCTGAGTCCTCTGAAGATCAAGCCCCTCAAAAATCAACCTCTAAACCTGCTATGAAGTCCTCTTCTGCCAACTCACCCCTCAAAAGAAAGCCCAGAACAGCTCCCCTACCAGACGCTACCACCTCTGTTCCTCCTCCCAAACGCCCAAAGAAGTCCACTCCCTCTCCTATGTTTGACAAGCATGCGCAATTGCTTAAGCGCAATGTCGTCAGGGGGAAGGTAGTAAATGTACGTTTTTTCGAGGAACAGGGTCTGGGGGGGTTCCTGAACAAGTTGCGAGTCCAAGGCTGGCTCGACTTGTTTGCAAACACCCAGTTGGGGTGTTCTGTGCCTGAATTGGCTGACTTTTACGCCAACTGCAGTGTCACCAAAGGGGTGGTGACAAGTTTTGTGAATGGGCAAGGCATTAAGGTTGATGCGCCCACACTTGGGAAAATATTGGGGGTGCCCTCACAAGGCTTTGCTGTGTATGTGAGGGAAGACAAGACTGCCCTGGCAACAGCCAGGCTCGTAGAGGTGTCCCAACGCCTTAGTCAGAAACAGGGCCTGAGAACACCCCTCTCGGTTAAGAAGGGTGAAATGACCTCCCTGCACCAACTACTGTTCATGTTCACCATCAAGAACATAATTCCACGAGGTCAAGGGCGAAACTCAGCAGATGCCCTCGATCAATGTCTGGTGGACCTACTGGATCGGAAGGAACCAATAAACCTCCCTGCAATCATGATTCGCCACATAGGGTGAATTGCGAACACCACCCGAGCCCATGATCTTGGCTATGGGTTTCTGCTGACAAGGGTGTTTGAGCACTTTGGGATAGCGCTCACACGGAGAGTGGCAGCCCAAATCATTGATGAGATTGGGATTGACACCCTGCTAGGGTGTGGCTATGAGGTTGGCAAAGGGTCAGTCTCCAAACAGGGTCGTCGACCACCTCGACCACCTGTTTCTGGGCAACCTTCCATCAAGGTTGAGGCTGTTCTTGAGAACAATGCTCGCCTTAAGGATGAGCTCTCTGCCGTCAAGGCTGCTTTTGCTGAGGAACAAGCTCTCTCCGCCAAACGCCATGAAGATTTGCTTGCCCTTCTCTCCACCCTTGCCCCTAGCATTCCTCCTCTGCAAACGAAACCACCCCCTGCTCCCTGATTGTCTAGGCTGGTCTCTAGTCTCCTCCTCCTCCTCTCTTAGTTTTGTTGTTTTGGCATTGTACTCCTTTTCTTTGCCATGACATATCTATTTGCAATGCTTTATATGTTTTTCTTGCAACCGTCCTGTTGTTCTTGCATTTTAATGATGGCAAAAGGGGGAAGAATAGTGTAACCTATTGACAAAGTATGATGAGTGAGCCTGACCTTGACTCGATAGGGTCGGTTGACCTCTAACTCCTTGACAAAGTATGACGAATAAGCCTGACCTTGACTCGATAGGGTGGGTTGACCTCTAACTCTTTGTACCTACGTGGATCCATATCAGCATTCAATTTTTTTTTAATATGGACACTTGGTTTGTCATCATCAAAAAGGGGAAAATTGTTGAATTAGTATATTCAATTTTGATGACAACAAACCCAAGTGTAAAATGCTCTTAAGTAATGTTGCTCCAAACAAAGCTCTCCAAACAGGCATACACTGTTATTTTTAATATGCGTCTTAACTTGTTTGCTGAATGTTGAGAACAAGTCTTAAGAACAGGTCTCATACCTTGATGACTCACGCTCAAGTCAAGAACACCACCTCGATGAGTTGATTGTGTGTTAAGATCAGTTCCTGAACTCAAGCAATCCAAGAACAACCTGGCAAACAGGCTAGGTGTTTCAAGGACAATCCAGCAAACAAGCCTTTCTGAACTCAAGCGATACAAGAACAACCTGGCAAACAGGTTGGTCTATGTGGTTGGGGTAGCGTATTCGTCTTGAACAAGATGACTGGATCTACAACAAGATGTCTTGGGTAATTTAGGTTTTATTTTTAGACTCTTGTTAATATGCCAATCTTGAAAAGTCTCTAACTAACCACTCTTGAATTGGTTGCGCTATTTGCTTCAGAACACCAAGTTTTGAACAACCCTGTAAACAGGGTACCTAGGGTGTTTCTGAACTGCAACGGCCAAACCCGGTTACTTTGGAAAACTTATTTTGGTTGGCCAAAAGCTCTAATATATTTTGATAAAATTCCAAGACAGTAATTTAAGCTGTAGGAAATCTTTCGATATGAAAATCACTTGGGAGATTTGCAAGATTGATTTTGGAAAATATTTACCAAAACTGAAAATATTTCTCTCTTATCCTTTGGAAAGTGATTAATTCAAAATTCAAGCTGAGATTCTTTTCCAGGTATTTCACGGCTATTTTTAAGGGGAAAAGATAGTCTTTTATCCTCCAAAATCAATCCCTACAATATTGGAAAACTCTATCCTCATTGGATCTTTTAGCCGTTGGAATTCTCTGTGCTAAGCAAAAATCTCTCTTTGCTAAACATAGCTGAGTTTATCACTTCTCCTTGTTTTTGACCATTGGATTTTTTGTTTAAAAACTCAACATTTCACTCCCATTCATAAGAGAAGAAAAAACGAGAAACATACACAACATACGCAAAAAGGGAGAAGTGCAAAAGTGGTTTTTCTAGTGAGAAGAATTTTCGAGCTACTCTTGAGAAAAGAAAAACCGAGACAAGTTGTGTTTAAGCTGAGCTTTCAAGATATTGGCATACTAGGACCTCATTGTACCGTACATCTGCTTAAATCAGAAGCACCCCCGTAAGGTGTTTTGTAACCCCGATCTTGGATCAGAAAAGTGAGTGAGTGGTCCTCAGTCGTGTGGACTTTGGACGTGTCCAATCTGGGGAGATTTGGACGTGGTGTAACCCTTCTTAGAGAAGAAGGTTACGTGGTTGCAAGTTGTAACAAGGTGTGTTACATTTGTAACGTGTGAAGCCCGTTAGTGAAAGGGGTTAAATCCTACACGAGGTAGGTCGTGGGTTTTCACACCTCAGTTGGGCTAGAGGTGTTTTCCACGGAAAAATTGTGTGTGCTTTATTTCCGCATTTATCTTGTTGATTTTCGCCTTTGAGCAAATTGAAAACATCTGGTGCAAACAAGTCAGAAGGTTGTTTGTATTCAAGAACAACCTCTGCAATCAGGAGGGTGTTTGTCAGTAAGTACGTGAAAATCGAACCCCACAATTCACCCCCCCTCTTGTGTGTAAGTACTCCTAAATTCAACACTGAGAGAGAGAAACTTAAGAGAAGAGAGAAGACTGACAACAAGCTTTTATAATTTCATTTATGTGTATAAGGAAAAATGAGTGAAAAATTTTCTATACAAGAAGCTGCTTTATATTCTAAAATATCTAGCTCATGTTAGTTTACTAAAGTTGCACATGTGGCCATCACATTGTAACAAACTGTACATTCCATTAGTAATAAACTGAGATGGAGCTGATAGTGCAGTTGCTTTCTTTGTTAGCGAGGGTTATATTTTTCTCTTCATCCCTCAAGCTGGAATGGTGATGATGAGGAACCATGCCTAGCTTGGAGAGGACATAAGTCTGTTTAGGAGAAGATAAGATCTTTGTTAAGACATCTACTAATTACTAGCTTGCAAGCATATAAAATAATTGCAATATGCGAAACTTTTTCTCTTGTATGAAATGGTAGTCTATCTTAATGAATAGTTGATTGGTTGTCATAAAGCAATGTGACAGACTTTAACATTGCTCACTAAGCTCTTCAAGAGGCCTGACTGGCCATGTTATCACAGCTGCTTGTGAGATTGTACTGTATTTAGCTTTAGATGATGATCTAGAGTAGTGCCTTATTTCTTCCTCTTCTAATAGCTAGAGGAAGAACTAAAACGAATAAGATAACCAGTAGTAATTGATCTTCTAGAATATGGACAAGTAGGCTAATATGAGTTTGAATAAGCTTGTAGAGCAAACTTGTTGGAAGCTTTATGAGAATGCCTTAACTAATAGTGCCTTAGCTGCATCTTACAGAATGATATAAAGCATACAAATGAGAAGTTCTACAGTTCTACATTAATTGATTTAAAGTTTGAGCTACAAAACTTAGGTAAGGCCTGGGGTGTGCTAAAAATATTCAGTTTGCCTACCATAGTTTGATAGTAGGCTGCATCAGATAGAAGATCTCCTTTCTTTGGAGATATATTGCAATTTAGGCATAAGGTGTTGAAATACGTTTTGGATTGCTAATTTGCCATTTTTAGGAAGTTTACTACGAACTTTTGTGATGAAACACTTTATTCAGGGATGTAACTCTTTTATGGAACCAAGAGATGTTGAAGTTTGCCTACATCGTTGTTGCAAAAACATTTGTCTAAGTGTTGTTTAACATGCTCAATATTTGCTAGATTAGAGTTAGTGAGCATAATATCCTTTATGTAGATTGGTGCAATGATGATGTCTATGGATGACTTCTTAATGAATAATGAGTAGCCATTCCTAGACTGTAGATATCACACAAAAATATGCTAAGTTGGCTAAACCACTATCTACTAACTTGTCTAAGTCCACATAAGGACTTCTCGAGTCTACAAACTTTGTTGTATTGATTAGAACATCAGTATATCTACCTAATCCAGATCCCAATGTCGAAAGATATTGCTAACGTCTAATAGAGATAAATCCAATCTTTTGATTGAGCCAAAAGCTATAACACTTCTTATAGTAACCATTTTCTGCCTTGTTATACATCAGGGCTTCTATTTCCTTATTGATGGCTTGAACCTAATTAGGAGGCTTGTGTATAAGATTTTGGTTCTTGATACTGGTTAAAGCATACATTAGAACATGATGTTTAAGTAGGTAACTTAGTGAACTAAACAACACTACAAAAATTATCTTGTAAGTGTCCTGGTTGTTAATGAGCCCTAGTTCTTCTTCTTAGTCATGGTTGATACTAAAGAGGGCTTTCACGAATAGGTGGTATAAAGAATGGTGATGATTCAGGTGTCATAGAACTCCCATGAATTTGAGTGTTTGATGCATTCAGAATGGAAAGAATTAGAAAATCCAGACTGATATGAAAAATAATTATATTCTGGCTCTTGCAGATTATGAGTATCTAGTGTGAACTCTATTATATTTGGTAGAGGAGTATCTGCTTGATGCTCTAATTGTTTGAAAGGGAAGACATGCTTATGAAAAGGCATATCTCTAGAGGTAAAAATTCTGTTTGGTGTAATAAGCAAAAGCTCATGCCTTTTATCCATAAGGGTATCCAAAAATATGTAATGATGAGCTCTTGGCTGAGGCTTCTCTCCATGTCTCTTCAAGGCTGAGGCATAAAAAAAGGCAACCAAAGGCTTTGGAGGCTCTTAAGATGGTCTAATCTGATATAAAATCCTAAAAGAGGATTTCATGCCAAGGACTCCAGCTAGCATTCTATTGATCAAATACACAACAATAAGTTAAGCTCCACCTCAACATTTTTTAAGCTGATTTAACTAAGGCGTGAGAGCCCTTGTATCTTATAATAAGTGTTGATGCTTTCTCTCTACCATCCCATTCTATTATGGAATGTCTACACAAGAACTTTGGCGTAAAATGTCTTTGTTTCTGTAGAATTCCGAAAGAACCTTCTTTAAATTATAACTTGTTAGGCTGATTTAACTAAAGCGTGAGTGCTTCATCTTTTAGCTAACAAGAGTAATTCCCCCTCGATGTCTAAGTAAGTTCTCCAAGAAGGAAGAGGAAAGATGTTGGGAAAAGTAAACAAACATTGGATCTTAGAATCTACAATAACCGTGCTGATACATGGGAAAATTCCCTTGTTAGTATAGGGTTTCTGAAGGTGGACTAAACAACATGTAGCCCCATAATGCTTTTCTAGAAATATAACAAACGCTCGCAACAAGGGGAGAGCAATACTCTTGTTAGCTAAAAGATATACCCATGGAATGATTATCTAATATAGTTATGCAGATTTTGGTCCGTGGTATGTGCTATACGGATAAGGACCCGAAATGTATGAGCTTAAAACAAGACAAGGATCTTGTTTCACTTAAGGGGAAAGAATTCCTATGCAAGTTGGCCATAGGATTATATTTCACTAGTACCTCGAGGGCAGGACGTCCCTTCCTGCTCCTCAAACCAAGCCAAGCATCGCCAGTGCATTAGATAGGAAGTTGAGGCTGACCATGAGAGCGCGACATTCTTGTTTGTCCTTTCGAAAACTTACCTGGTTTATATGATCTGCATGTTTTCCACTCCTTCTGTTTGCTCTGTCTAGGCCCCGTACGACTATTCACTGACCTGGAGTCAAACGTAACCCCCAATGGTGGTTCTCCGTGAGCCCATGCCATGGGTTGGATCATAAGAGAACGCCAGGAAAGGATGCATGGAGCTTGTTCCCTCCATAGTCTTCTTAAATTGCTGGTAACCTACTTTTGGAGAGTGTCGATCATCAATGATATGAAATTCTTAAGTACATCGATGTTCACATACGCTCGTTGCTCAAGCTATCCTTGCCTAACCGACTACGACATAGCACGAGAGCCTTGAGAGACATTTTAGAACTCTAGGGAACCTTCGTGGACACCTTTCTCAACCTCAATTGCATTTGTCATTGGCTTCTTATCTCTTCTAATTTTAGTTCAGGTCACATCACTTACTACCATTGTTCACCACTGTTATCTCCACAAATGGCATCAATCTATTTCAGGCAAATTTGGAGTTGATGAGGTGGTGAAAGAGTGGGCTTATGTACTGGCAGTTGTCATGCATCGGGCTGCTCCTGGATCCCCTCCCTGTACAAAGGCAATCCTTAAGCTTTGTGCCCGACGAACGCCCCTTCGATGTTCAAGTAAGTTTTCTTAGAAGGAAGAGGAAATATGTTGGGAAAAGTAAACAAACATTGGATCTTAGAATCAACCATAATCGTGCTAATGCATGGGAAAATTCCCTTGTTAGTATAAGGATTAACGAAGTAATCAATACCTCTTTTCAGGTGGGGTTGATAAAGGTGATAAGAATCAAGCTCAGTTGCAAGCTAGGTGTTGTAACATAAGCCAATTTAATACCAAACCAATAGAGAGACCACCTAATAAAACTGAAATCAATTTTACTCCATGGCTAACTCTCAGAATAATATTGCATAATGAGGTATTTTATAATCTAAGCCTAATTACAACTAACAACATAAGTAAAATGATCCAGAATTCCCATATAACCTAAGTACTTTGGTCATAAAAGGAATAGCCTTGTTTTCTTTTCAAGTAAGTGTTAACATAAACCTCTTTCGAAATATTATTAGTGTTAATGGAATATCAACCCCTAGGCTCAACACCACCCCCCCAAAAAGACAACATTTAATATCTTAACATCTACTACCCTATAAAATAGCATAAAATTAAATACAAAAACAAATGAAAGTAGAAAATAACCATTATACAACACTAGGGTACTCATACCATAAATCATCAACCTAATATTGCTTTTTCTCTTAGGGTGTGTTTGGTAGGGTTAAAAACCATTTTCCTAGAAAACCATTTTTTCTGTAAAATGATTTTTCATGTAAAACAATTTTCAGCTTATATTTTCAGTTGTTTGCTAAAAGAGAAAATGAAGTTTCTGAAAAATGAGCTTGATTAGCAAAAAATGTACAAAAAAGCTTAAAAAAGGCACATCAGTGAAAAAACAAAAATAAGTAGGATATTTAGATAAATGGGAATTTATATATTGTTCTTTAGGGAATTATATTACATTAGTGGTATCATCCAGATCATTGTTATGACAATATGTACATGTTACCTACAGCCAACAACTTGGCGCTAGCAATGCTTATCTATTTCGCACCTTCGAGGAGGAAAATCCAAACAAAGAAAAGGAAAAACCTAGTGAGTTTCTCTATCTTCTTAACCCTGATAATAAATTACAGAGCATTTTAGATTTCAATGAAATCATGGTTGTTAGATTCACTGCCATTAGCATCGATATCGGGATGATACAGTTTCGCTAATCTTTAATATGTTGCCTTAATCTTCGAACCATATATCACTGCCTTAACCTTCGAACCATATGTCGAAAAATAGACATGAAAAAGAGAAAGAATGTGAAACCGTGTGAGCGCTAAAAGAAATGTAAAATCAACTTTTGCTCCATTCAAACTGAAAATATTTTCCTTCATTCTAGGGAAAATGATTTTCATCTGAAAATAATTTTACCATCCTTGTTTTACCAAGCACCGTAAAATGAGAAAATCATTTTCCGGGAAAATGATTTTCACCCTTACCAAATACATCTTTAATTTGTATACGCCAATATGATCACAATTCACAACTTTCCTTTCCCTCCACTTATCAGAGCAACAGCACTAGTCAAGCCCCTTCATATTTCTAATCTAGTATGACCTCAATACCCAGACTAATTTAGCATTAACCAACCTCATTCCCCAGCTAGAGTACAGATTCACATGCAACATAGGAGCCAATAGCATTTGGATTTGGTTAGGGTGTACAACAACGTGGTTGGTGGTGTAGGCCTGCAAGTTTTAAGCCATGGCCGTGATAACTGTGGTCAGATCTAAAGTGAGATCATACACCGTGATAGCAGAGGGGGTTCTAGGTTACCATTATATGGTAAAACCAACAATCTAGCATAAAGGGTAATAGCATAAGCTAGGCTCTCATATAAAATGATGTGGCCCCAATTCTAGAAGGCCTTTCATTTTATAGGTCAAGTTTAAAATTCCATATCATCAAGTTCCCTCGGATTATGAGAACTCAGCGTATAAGTAATTAAAAATTTACCAACATAAGAAAAACACCCATGTTAAAAATAAAGAATGAAATAAGTAAATGTTCTAAGATAGCTCCATACCAAATTCTCAAGTTATTCAACAACCAAGGCATTCCCTAGCCGAGGCACTATGAGATAAACTCAGCTCACTCCTCAAGTTTCCTACTTAATTTATGATGAAAAGCTAATAATGCAGTTGCAAACAAATCAAAACTTTATGGGTATTGCTAAGATTTTTTAGGGGAACCACTAAATTACGAGCATATCTACCTTCGCAATATAAGGGGAAAAAGGGCCAACATACATGTACAGAAGGGAAATGTAGCATACCTCTCCTAAGGAAGCATAATGTGTTCCTTTTTCAAAACATCTGGAGGGGACAAAAGGAAAAAAATAAAAAGTAAAAAAGCAAATCACATCATGAGCATCAGATCTAGAAAGCCAAACGAGAGGAAGCAAATTTCATAAATAATTTCCCATATAAATCACTGAAAGAGAATTTTTTTTGGGGAGCGGTTCAGGAACTAAACTAAAGGAACAGTACCAGTAACAATGATTGCTAAGACAATGAAAACCAAGAATAAGGAGTTAAAGACCTCAGGCTACAATAAAACCATGTTTGCGCATGACAAGAAGAGGATAAGCTAGCATTTCCACACAATAGAATCCATAATCATGATATATAGGTGAGTTCTAATGAAAGGCAACTCAAAGAATCAACCTTCTATAAATTGTCTAATCGATGTAAAGCAGCCTAGTAGTTGCTCAGAAAGATGCCGAGATCAAGCTAAGACACCCATAAAATCATAGACTATGTAAAAGATAAGCCTGGTGACATTAAAATCGGAAGAGTTCAATTTCATTAAATCAGATTATAAGAACGCTTACAGAGTCAGAAACACATAAAACTTCCCCTTCGCCTCAAAAAAATAACACTATAAATCAATCCAATTAGAATTCAATATTCATGTCCTATCAAGTAATGGGGAGATCATACAATGTATCATCCTAGAATGAATAAAAAGATTCAAAAAATACAGAGCAATAACAAATTAATTTCTCAACATCGACTCACAATCTCAGTATAGACACAAAGGATTACACCAAAATCAAGCAGATTTAGGAAACCATCATTCGAGGCATCTTCCTTATAGTTCTATTCACCATGTTACAAACATCTTACATTCCTAAACTTTTCAAATACACAGGCACCCATAATTAATAAAGCAAGGACATGCAAAGCACCAACCAAGTACCAGCACTTAGAAGCATTAAGGGAAAAAAAAAAACTAATATTTACACCCATGCAGCTAGAATTTTGAGATAACCTTGAATACACAGGCACCCATAATTAGTAAAATAAAAATCCAGTTCCGTACCCCAGAGTCTCACCTACACAATGTAAGGGGTTCAGATGTACGAACATTGGCCCTCAATTAAAGAGTTGGTTTGATATAATGCCAGATTATAAAGCTAAGCTTTAGACTGCCTATTAATACCCCATAGAATAGGAAGGAATGGTTTTCTCAGGCATTTTACTACCGTCTGCTATAATCCAAACCACAAACACATAAATGCTTGAAAAGAACCAAATGTTGAAAACTGAAAAGGAGAGAACTTTGCCATACACATGGCAGCCAACTCTAACTCAAACATTAAAAGGAATAAAAATGAAAAATTAAAATCAAAAAGAAACAAAAGGTATCCACTAATGATGCTTTAGAACACCTGATTTCTCTCGGACTCTACTTTTATGAGCTCTATAACACCGCCAACCTCTAGGGTCAGGAGCGTTACGTTTTCTTGCATCTCACTTAATTTCTTGAAACGAAACAGGCAGAGTTTCCCCTAAAAACTGACCGTTTTTAGGCTGAAAGCCTTACAAAAAGTTCCTATAATCAACGGAAGCGTAAAACATTAAAAGAAACTCAACGGCCACACGCCGGAGTTCATAACTCAACGAGCCACCCGCTCAGAGTACACCAAATAGAAAAGTTCATTAATAAAGGAAAAGCAAAAGATACAACTCAACGGTTCACAAAACCAGAGTATTAGGGTTTACATCTCAAAACATAACTAACTTTAACCAAGAAGACATATAACTATTTAGATGGTTGGCTTATACTGCCATACAGAGCGACCTTTATGCCATATGCATTGCATGAACTAGAATAATTGCTTACAAACGTTTATAAACTAAGAATACTGTACATGGCTTCGTTAAGAATGTAAGTAGGCACACATGACTCTTTTTCAATCAAGGGTAAACTTCAACTCTACATAAGAGGCTTGACTTTCACCTGCTACAAAGAAAACCTGGGGAAAAGGGGAAAGAGTAGTGGGATGAGCAACCACATACTCAGTGAGTGTCCCCCAAATCCCTTAAAACCAAAACCATGGCAGACAGTAATATCTTTAATAGTCACATATCACGTATTGATACTTTATTATCATATTAGGCGTCCAAAAAACCCTTATGGAAGGATCACTGAACATAAACTTCATCTTAACCACTCAAATATATTTCTAGGTCCCTCAATGACTAAGTTCCTTTAATAACAAGTAGTTAAGCACATAAGCAAGCATCGAGGGTTAAGCATAGGGATCTTTCTTTTTATAACATTACTTCTTAGCATTCCATTTAAACTACACATGAACCATCATTCATATGATGTGCACATAACGTTATCTCTTTCCATAATCACACTTTTCTTGGCATTTCACTCATATAATATACATAAGGTACACATAAACACGTATCAAGCGTTTATATATTATTAATCATCATATTAAGATACATGACACCCTCGTAGGCTATTCACATATTAACGTTCATTCTTTTGGGAAAGATGCCTTCGTTCAGGGAACTTTTAACATGCTATAACTTTCTTTCTCAATTCATGCACTTTGAATCAGATAAGTTTGATATGGATAAGGATGAGGCCACATGATATTAGAATCCACATTTAACCATGCTTAAGAATCATTCTGTAAAGCACCCATTGAAGACTTTCTTTCTTTCATTGAAAACTTTCTTTCATTAAAAACATTTTTCTTGACCTCTTGAGGCTCTTGATCTTTTAAAAGAGATTTCATTTCATATTGATCATACAACAACCCTTATAAGCTTTTCATACTTCATTCCATGTGGCCTCCTAGGGCCCATAAAAAGAACTTTCTTTCCTTTTTAATCGTTTAAAATGGCAAGGGCCAATTGCTTTTCTTAACTTAGTACGAAAATACTTCTGGCATAAGATCATTCAGGTGCTGAATGGGTGAGATCTATTCCCAATCCCATAGTGAGACCTATCGCTCATACTTAAGCTCTTACTCCCGGGATGGCTACATCTAACATATCGGACTGTTACATCAACCCTCGTTAGGGCCTCTAGGGTTTCCGGACCTTCCCCTAGGTTAACATCGTTCATTTCATATTATCCGAAGCATATTATCTTAGCCACCTTAAAGCGTATGGGCCATAACGACTAATAATTTTGTTGTGTCCTTTGGTAAAATCGTTTAACATGTAACTCACACCATTTCTACAACGTTTTAGGGATTCCTCCCAAACATTGTTTGAGTAGCTAAAGTAGGCCATTGCTCGCTACTAGACATGACTATTATTTATTTAAAACACGTGAAAAGTCCTTTCCCAAAACATCACCTTTATACACACATGTTACATCTTAAACATACAAGAGAAAGGGGATACACATATCACATTTAAACACTTCGTAATCATTTCAACACAATGAGCCACACATGACCTCGCAATCCACACGATTGCGGTCAATTCACAACTCGAACTCCCTCATCACAAGCACCGTACAACAAGGACCTCGAACCACTCATGGTTCTTCCTCAAACCATCCAACTACCGTCTCGGTTTTACATTTTACTAATCCTGTCATATTCTCAAGCTAGCTTAAAAGGAGATAGGGTTTAGGTGCTCACCTGGTAAGCATCACCACTCAGCGGTGGGTTATAGCAAGCATATGAATGCATACACATCATTATATTCACACATAAACCATAACATCTCATTTAACAATTAGCAGGCCATTACGGGGTAGCTAAGCATACAAGCATACGAACACATGCGTACCATCATATTCATGTATAAACCATAGCACTTTATCCAGCAAGTCAAACACGATTGGGTGTTAAACATTTATTATTTATTTCAAAGTTAGTGAGCCATTATGGGGTAGCTAAGCGCATAAGTGACCATAAAGTGGCTAAACATTTATATATGTCGATTTTAAACTTGTATGATGTAATTTGAAGTTTGCAAATGGTCATGGAGTGACTAAACATTCATATGCATTGATTTTATACACGTACGATTTAGTTCGAAGTTAGTTTCTAGGCATGATTCGTCTTAAAGCTTTAAGTTAGTTTGAACCATCTAGTTAAGTTCGAATCATCTAGTTAAGTTCGAAGCTCAGCTAAACTTTTATTGATTCATTTCGAATCAAAGCTAAACATGCATAATTCACCTCGAACTAACTTTTCAAGCATGTATGATCTTAACATATTCGAATCGATTCTAAACATATATAATCCATTTCGAACTAACTTTTCAAGCATGTATAAACTTAACATATTCGAAACGATTCTAAACATATATAATCCATTTCGAACTAACTTTTCAAGCATGTATAAACTTAACATATTCGAAACGATTCTAAACATATATAATCCATTTCGAACTAACTTTTCAGGCATGTATAAACTTAACATATTCGAATCGATTCTAAACATGCATAGCTTCTCATCACATAATCCATTAAATTAACTAAACCTAAGCTGACATAAATCATTGTTTGGGTTAAAACATTTTGAAATTAATACTAATTTAAGAGGCGAGGAACATCCACCTGAAATTGCTTAATTTCTCACTTAATTGGCAGCAACTCACGCCCTAATCCCCCTGAACTCGAACCCCAGCTCAGCTACTCACTAAACCCGAAACCCTAGCTTTGACTGAGTGGTGATTATGGCTGATTTGGGCTAGAATTCAACTCCCAATTTATAGAGGAGGTAGTGAGGGTCGTGGGTTGCCGGATTCCGGCATGTGGGTGGCAGTTTTCGGGGGTTAGACCCGTGGTTTTTGGGCTGGGAGAAGTGGATGGCAGCGTGTGGTGGTTGTGGTGGTTGAGGACGCGTGCTGGGGGGACCGGTGGTCCCTTTCTTTCGCCGACAACAAGTGGCGGTCGGCGGTGGATGCCAGACGGCGCCGGTGGCCCAGAGAGAGAGAGGGAGAGCAGCGAGTTAGAGAGAGAGAGAGAGAGAGATGTCAGGGAGTCGGGCTTCAGGTGCTCGACTTCGACCCTCCCTTTCTAATTTTTCTTTTTTCCCCCCCTTTTTGGGCTCAATTAACACGATTCAGCTAGGTTCTAGTCCCATACTCATTAACGGATAGGCTAAACTCGAGTTGAAATGACCTACAACTAACATTTCAATTTAAACTTTGGAGATTGACTAAGTAAAATGAAAAATGATTTTGAAAACTCGAGTTAGCATCGATTCAATAATTTACAAATAAGTAACATCAATAATAACATTAATCAACTTCAACTGTTCCTTTTAGTGAAATTAATCATTAAAAACTCACACAATTGACTCAATGCTCTTATCGAAAAATAATTCAAATGCAGATTTGTAAATTCAGCAGCTAAAACTGCTAGTAGTAGTAGACTGAAGGTGCGTCCCTTACACTCTTCCCCCTTTAAAAGAATTTCATCCTCGAAATTCTAAATCAAAGCTCAGTCTTTCCTAGAACGCATGCTCACAACTAGGATTTAAGCGGTAGGCTTTTAAAAGGCTTTATTCTGCAAACACTACTTCTTTAAATCGAAAGAAAATGGCTTATGGTATCCAGTCTCCTCCTTGCCAATCCTCTTCAAGCGTCTACTCACTCTATTTAGGCGTCGAGGGCAAATCGCATTAAAGAGGGGCAAATGAGTTGGCATAGAAGACCATATCAAACTTGCTTTTTTAAAAAATCAAAAGGAAAGAGGCTTCAATTATCTAGATTCGGTCCGCATGGTAAGCAACAATTCTATGCATATGCATCTATGAGTGGGCATCTAAAGGTATGATAACTGGGACAATGAGATTTCGAGGTCATGTGCCAGTGGTCTCATCCTAAAAACATGAACCCAATGCACTTTTAAGATCACAACGATTGACATGGAGATTCCTATAACACATTAGGATGACAAGGACATCACGTAGCACCATGTAGCATCACTTAAGCACAACAGTATTACATAGCATTGCATCGTGTTAATAATTGAGTATTCTTAGGCGTAGGAATCACAAGCATCATGCAGCCGTCTGGTACGTATATAGCAAGCAATTTATAAAATGGAAGCATACGCAACTAACACTCGTATGTTTATACGTCCGTCACAACTAGCCTTTAGGCCTTGCATTCATGGTGACTTAGACAGGACATGCTAGAATGATATGAAGAGGTTAACAACAGAGCACGGAAGGTCAAGGATCACGAATAGCATGAACTCGCATAATCATGTTGATAGGAACAACTTGGAGAAAAGGTGCTAATATAGAAATACAAGTTGATGACTTTGATGGTGGGAAGGTTTTTCCTAGGGTCATTACTTGGAGCTGACTGCCTCGTAAGTCATAGATTCGTACGAGCGAATGGCTATGCTCCTAAGGTCATCTCATCATACTTCAAATACTGGCGCATGCATTTACTTAGCTAAAACATGGTATCATAGAAGTCTCGGAATGCAAACAATGAGTTAGTGGTTATGTCGTGCTATGAATTATCTGGATGACCAAGTCGTATTCTAACCAATTTAAGTCAAGCAAACACCAAGTAATGCAACAACTTATTTACAATCACATAACTAGTCATAACTCAATTCCTATAGTGTATTAATGTTCGCGTATAATAGACGTGAGTGTCCACATATAGGATGACATGGCCCTAAATGCTCTATGATGCTACTTTCTTATACATGAGATACATATGTCTATGAACGTGATGCATGTAAATGCAGCTCTGTTGTCATTTAGTCATGCATTACATACATCGAGTTCGACTATTCTTACTATAACACGAGTGAACAGTATTGATGGGTTGTAAATGATGATCCAAGAGTCATGCCGTGAAACTAACTACATAAATCAAATCATTCTAACTAATACAGTCACATGTTCAATCGAATTCAAGCCAAGCAATTACAATACCTCACTTTGTTGGCATTTGATCACAAACACATCGATGGCCTTATAGGTACGCGTTAAGGTTTTATGAGGTACATCTATCCTACAGGTAATCATAGAAGTCCTACTGCTTATGTCACTCACCTTGGTAGGGATTGTTTACTACGTACAATTCCAAAGTCTACCAGGTTTTTTCTCCCTTATGCTTTTTAGGTATATCAGGGTTCGTTCAGACCAAAACATTGTCACCCCATTCACGAATGACAATCCATATAGTAAAAAAAAGAACAAGTAATGCATGGTTTAGACAATAATGGCAAAAAAGGGGAACAGTAGGCACACAACGCAATGGTTCACAAGGTCCTACCATTAGTACATAGTCTTCAAGCATGCATATAAAAGTAACCCCTAATATACTCAGGGAATTCGGAATTCAAAAGAAAAGAGGGAAGACATCATTTAGTAGGATTACCAATTGTAGCAATCGATCTCGACACATATAGTACAATGGCATATACTTGGAAACCTAAGCTCGTTCATCATAGCTAAAGAGTGTAAAGTAAATCTTAACTCGACAACAAAAAAATATTAACATTTTGAAACTTCGGATTTCAAGGGTGAAAATAGCCGATCTGTTTTGAACTTCTTCTCTACCATCCTTTGAGTACATCTGCTCACTCCATTATGGGGCCCGAGGAGCAAATCGTACTTTAGGGGCAAAGATGAGCTTAAAAAAGGATTTTAAATCGCTCGAGTCTAACTGACGTGCTTTAACTATCAATTGTCTTGTCAGAGTGCATGAAGAAAACACTTATCTTTCGAAATATCACTTAACTCACACGATACAAGTGAATTGGACTCACTTCTTAACACACAACTCATATACATTCGATTGGCTCTACCGGATCATTCGAAAGTCAATCAATGAAGTCAATTAGCATGTTAGGAACATATCGCACTAATGAAGTACTCACTATGTTACTTGAAGGTGTGGGGAGAGCTATTTGACTCCTATACTAACGCAAAATTCGTCACTTTCACTTAATCGACCTACTCAAGCCTCACATAAGTCGAAAATAGCCATACTATAAAGCATACTTGCACACAAAGCAGGCATATGTCACATAACCACAAAGTGTTCCTAGGCGACTATATGAAATGCAAGACTTAGGTCGCGGCCTATGGTCGTAAGACCTTTGCGCTGATCCCATCAATGTAACACGCCCAACCTCTAGGGTCAGGAGCGTTACATTTTCTTACGTCTTACTTAATTTCTTGGAACGAAACGGGCAGAGTTTCCACTAAAAACTGACCGTTTTCTTGCTGAAAGCCTTACAAAAAGTCCCTGTAATCAATGGAAGCGCAAAACATTAAAAGAAATTCAACGGCCACACACCGGAGTTCATAACTCAACAAGCCACCCACTCGGAGTACATCAAACAAAAAAGTTCATTAATAAAGGAAAAGCAAAAGATACAACTCAACGGTTCACACAACCGGAGTATTGGGGCTTACATCCCAAACCATAACTAACTTTAACCAAGAAGACATATAACTATTTAGATGATTGGCTCATACGGCCATACAGAGCGACCTTTATACCATATGCATTACATGAACTAGAATAATTGTTTACAAACGTTTATAAACTAAGAATACTGTACATGGCTTCATTAAGAATGTAAGTAAGCACACATGACTCTTTTTCAATCAAGGGTAAACTTCAACTGTGCATAAGAGGCTTGACTTTCACCTGTCACAAAGAAAACCTGGGGAAAAGGGGAAAGAGTAATGGGATGAGCAACCACACGCTCAGTGAGTGTCCCCCAACCCCCTTAAAACCAAAACCGTTGCAGCAGTAATATCTTTAATAGTTACATATCACGTATTCATACTTTACTATCATATTAGGCGTCCATTAAACCCTTATGGAAGGATCCCTGAACATAAACTTCATCTTAACCACTCAAACATATTTCTAGGTCCCTTAATGACTAAGTTCCTTTAATAACAAGCAGTTAAGCACATAAGGAAGCATCGAGGGTTAAGCATAGGGATCTTTATTTTTATAACATAACTTCTTAGCATTCCATTTAAATTACACATGAACCATCATTCATATGATGTGCACATAAGGTTATCTCTTTTCATAATCACACTTTTCTTGGCATTTCATTCATATAATATACATAAGGCACACATAAACATGTATCAAGCATTTATATATTATTAATCATCATATTAAGTTACATGACACCCTCGTAGGCTATTCACATATCAACGTTCATTCTTTTGGGAAAGATGCCTTCGTTCAGGGAACTTTTAACATGCTATAACTTTGTTTCTCAATTCATGCACTTTGAATCAGACAGGTTTGATATGGATAAGGATGAGGCCACACGATCTTAGAATCCACATTCAACCATGCTTAAGAATCATTCCATAAAGCACCCATTGAAAACTTTCTTTCTTTCATTGATAACTTTCTTTCATTGAAAACATTTTTCTCGACCTCTTGAGGCTCTTGAAATTTTAAAAGAGATTTCATTTCGTATTGGTCATACAACGACCCTTATAAGCTTTTTATACTTCATTCTATATGGCCTCTTAGGGCCCATAAAAAGAACCTCCTTTCCTTTTTAATCGTTTAAAATGGCAAAGGCCAATTGCTTTTCTTAACTTAGTACGAAAATACTTCTGGCATAAGATCATTTAGGTGCTGATTGGGTGAGATCTATTCTCAACCCCATAGTGAGACCTATATATATAAATATGATGGTACGTATGTGTTGGTATGCTTGTATGCTTAGCTACCCCGTAATGGCCTGGTAATTGTTAAATGAGATGTTATGGTTTATATGTGAATATAATGATGCGTATGCGTTCGTATGCTTGCTATAACCCACCGCTGAGTGGTGATGCTTACCAGGTGAGTACCTAAACCCTATCTCCTTTTAAGCTAGCTTGAGAATATGATAGGATTAGTAAAATATAAAACCAAGATGGTAGTTGGATGGTTTGAGGAAGAACTATGAGTGGTTCGAGGTCCTTGTGGTACGGTGCTTGTGAGGAGGGAGTTCGGGTTGTGAATTGACCACAATCGTGTGGATTGCGAGGCATGTGTGGCTCATTGTGTTGAAATGATTACGAAGTGTTTAAATGTGATATGTGTATCCCCTTTCCCTTGTATGTTTAAGATGTAACATGTGTGTGTGAAGGTGATGTTTTGGCAAAGGACTTTTCACATGTTTTAAATGAATAATAGCCATGTCTAGTAGCGAGCAATGGCCTACTTTAGCTACTCAAACAATGTTTGGGAGGAATCCCTAAAACGTTGTAGAAATGGTGTGAGTTACATATTAAACGATTTTACCAAAGAACACAACAAAATTATTAGCCGTTATGGCCCATACGCTTTAAGGTGGCTAAGATAATGTGCTTCGGATAATATGCAATGAACGATGTTAACCTAGGGGAAGGTCCGGAAACCCTAGAGGCCCTGACGAGGGTTGATGTAATGGTCCGATATGTTAGATGTAGCCATCCCAGGAGTAAGAGCTTAAGTGTGAACAATAGGTCTCACTATAAGGTTGAGAATAGATCTCACCCAATCAGCACCTAAATGATCTTATGCCAGAAGTGTTTTCGTACTAAGTTAAGAAAAGCAATTGGCCTTTGCCATTTTAAACGATTAAAAAGGAAAGGAAGTTCTTTTTATGGGCCCTAAGAGGTCATATGGAATGAAGTATGAAATGCTTACAAGGGTCGTTGTACGACCAATACGAAATGAAATCTCTTTTAAAAGATCAAGAACCTCAAGAGGTCGAGAAAAATGTTTTCAATGAAAGAAAGTTTTCAACGAAAGAAAGAAAGTTTTCAATGGGTGCTTTACGGAATGATTCTTAAGCGTGGTTGAATGTGGATTCTAATATCATGTGGCCTCATCTTTATCCATATCAAACCTGTCTTATTCAAAGTGCATGAATTGAGAAACAAAGTTATAGCATGTTAAAAGTTCCTTGAACGAAGGCATCTTTCCCAAAAGAATGAACGTTGATATGTGAATAGCCTATGAGGGTGTCATGTAGCTTATTATGATGATTAATAATATATAAATGCTTGATATGTGTTTATGTGTGCCTTATGTATATTATATGAATGAAATGCCAAGAAAAGTGTGATTATGAAAAGATATAACATTATATGCACATCATATGAATGATGGTTCATGTGTTGTTTAAATGGAATGCTAAGAAGTTATGTTATAAAAAGAAAGATCCCTATGCTTAACCCTCGATGCTTGCTTATGTGCTTAACTGCTTGTTATTAAAGGAACTTAGTCATTGAGGGACCTAGAAATATGTTTGAGTGGTTAAGATGAAGTTTATGTTCAACGACCCTTCCATAAGGGTTTTATGGACGCCTAATACGATAGTAAAGTATGAATACGTGATATGTGACTATTAAAGATATTACTATCTGCAACGGTTTTGGTTATAAGGGGGTTGGGGGATACTCACTGAGCATGTGGTTGCTCATCCCACTACTCTTTCCCCTTTTCCCCTAGTTTTCTTTGTGACAGGTGAAAGTCAAGCCTCTTATGCACATTTGAAGTTTACCCTTGATTGAAAAAGAGTCATATGTGCTTACTTACATTCTTAATGAAGCCATGTGCAGTATTCTTAGTTTATAAATGTTTGTAAACAATTATTCTAGTTCATGTAATGCATATGGTATAAAGGTCGCTCTGTATGGCCGTATGAGCCAACCATCTAAATAGTTGTGTCTTCTTGGGTAAAGTTAGTTATGTTTTGGGATGTAAACCCCAATACTCCGGTTGTGTGAACCGTTGAGTTGTATCTTTCGCTTTTCTTTTATTAATGTACTTTTCTGTTTGATGTACTCCGAGCGGGTGGCTCGTTGAGTTATGAACTCCGGCGTGTGGCCGTTGAGTTTCTTTTAATGTTTTGTGCTTCCGTTGATTGCAGAGACTTTATGTAAGGCTTTCAGCCTGAAAACGGTCAGTTTTTAAGGGAAACTCTGCCCGTTTCGTTCCAGGAAATTAAGTAAGACATAAGAAAACATAACGCTCCTGACCCTAAAGGTTGGGGGTGTTACATTTATTATTTATTTCGGAGTTAGTGAGCTGTTATGGCGTAGTTAAGCGCATAAGTGACCATAGAGTGGGTAAACATTTATATATGTTGATTTTAAACTCGTACGATGCAATTCGAAGTTCGCAAATGGTCATGGAGCGACTGAACATTCATATGCATTGATTTTACACACATACGATTCAGTTCGAAATTAGTTTCTAGGCATGATTCGACCTAAAGCTTTAAGTTTGAATTTTCTAGTTAAGTTCGAAGCTCAGCTAAACTTTTATTGATTCATTTCGATGCTAAACATATATTGACTCGAATCAAAGCTAAGCATACACAATTCATTTTGAATTAATATTTTAGGCATAATCTAGGTCAATTAATTCGAATTAAAGGTAAACATATATAAACCACTTCGAATTAACATTTTAGGTATAATTTACATCAATTGATTCGAATGGAAGCTAAACATATGTAAATCACTTCGAATTAAATCTTCAGGCATGAGTTAACTAAATAGATTCGAATCAAAGCTAAACACGCATAATTCACTTCAAATTAAATCTTCAGGCATGAGTTAACTAAATAGATTCGAATCAAAGCTAAACATGCATAATTCACTTCGAACTAACTTTTCAAGCATGTATGATCTTAACATATTCGAATCGATTCTAAACATATATAATGCATTTCGAACTAATTTTTCAAGCATGTATAAACTTAACATATTCGAAACAATTTTAAACATATATAATCCTTTTCAAACTAACTTTTCAAGCATGTATAAATTTAACATATTCGAATCAATTCTAAGCCTGCATAGCTTCTCATCAAATAATCCATGAAATTAACTAAATCTAAGCTGACACAAATCATCGTTTAGGTTAAAACGTTTCGAAATTAATACTAATTTAGGAGGCGAGGAACACCCACCTGAAATTGCTTAATTTCCCACTTAATTGGCAACAACGCACGCCTTAATCCCCCTGAACTCGAACCCCAAGTCAGCTATTCACTAAACCCGAAACCCTAGCTTCGACTGAGTGGCGATTGCGGCTGATTTGGGCCAAAATTCAACTCCCAATTTATAGAGGAGGTAGTGAGGGTCGTGGCTTGCCGGATTCCGGCACGTGGGTGGTGGTTTTCGGGAGTTAGATGCGTGGTTTTTGGGCTAGGAGAAGTGGATGGCAGCGTGTGCTGGTTGTGACAGTGGAGGATGCGTGCTGGGGGGACCGGTGGTCCCTTTTTCTCGCCAGTGACAAGTGGCGGTCGGCAGTGGATGCCAGACGGCACCGGTGGCCCAGAGAGAGAGGGGGAGAGCAGCGAGTTAGAGAGAAAGAGAGAGAGAGAGAGAGATGTCGGGGAGTCGGGCTTCAGGCGCCCGACTTTGACCCCCCCTTTTCTAATTTTTCTTTTTCCCCTCCTTTTTTGGCTCAATTAACACGATTTAGCTAGGTTCTGGTCCCATACTCGTTAACGGATAGGCTAAACTCGAGTTGAAACGACCTACAACTAACATTTCAATTTAAACTTTGGAGATTGACTAAGTAAAATGAAAAACGATTTTAAAAACTCGAGTTAGCATCGATTCAATAATTTACAAATAAGCAACGTCAATAATTACATTAATCAACTTCAACTATTCTTTTTAGTGAAATTAATCGTTAAAAACTAACACAATTGATTAAATGCTCTTATCGAAAAATAATTCAAACGCAGATTTGTAAATTCAGTAACTAAAACAGTTAGTAGTAGTAGACTGAAGGTGCGGCCCTTACAAGCTCGCAATTGACAAATGCATGAAAAAGAGGTGATAACACGCCTAAAACCGCTATAAAGTTTGGGAGGACATTCGGTAAGATATGAAATTTGCAAAGACCAATCCAGTGTCTACACAAAGTGGGTCAGTAATTATAACAATTCTTTAATGAATAGTCAATCAAAAAATTAAATAATCACCCAAGGGTGCCGCCCCTAATTACTAAAGTAGCAAATTTATCTTTCAAATGTAAAACACCTTTCAAAATCCAAAAGCGCCATTTTTGCAAATAGAAAATGAAATATAAATGTAAACATAATTTCACTTGAATGCCCAAACTTTTGTGGGATAATAGCTTCCCAACCTATTAGGATGCTCTACTACCATGAAAGTGTTGGCTACCAGGAAGCATGAAGCTTAGGCCCTGTTCGGTGAGGAGAATTGGAATGGAACTCGAAAGTTGATGGTTCAAGTTCTTTTTCTTATTGTTTGGTGAGTGTTTTAGAGAAAAAGAATTTAATACCTTAGGTTTCAAGTTCCCCCAATTCTTAGGAATTTGAACCCCCTCCCAATGATGAGAGGTATTAAGGTTCCCAATCCCCCAGGGATTAGTTTTATTTTAACAAAGAAAAGAAAAGCATTTTAAAATAATCTGATAACAACTATCGTGAAACTCTCCTTCTTCTTCCCTATTTTCATTCCTTTCTCCTCCAACAAACCCTAACGTCACTGCCCCACCAGCCATCGTAGGATGCCGGTCGCCTAAACTTCGCAGTTGTCCACCGCTGCCTAAACTTCATTGTTGTCCACCGTCGCCCCCTGCCGCCGGTCACCACCAATGCCGATCCCCTGCGGCCAGTCGATGCAAAAGCCCAGGTAAGCACAACTCAAGTTTCATTTTATTTTGGTTAGAATTCGTGAATTAGCCATGGATTTTAATTGTTGTAGATTTTGAATTACTGTTCATGGATTTCAATTTATGGTTATAGATCTCGAATAGCCTCTTTTTCAGTTTTTTTTAATTTTTTTGGTCAAATTGTTTGTGTTAAGTGCTGAAATTTTACTTAAAAATAAGTGGAAATAATGAGAATATAATATTTTGGAATCTAGTTTAGAGTGGCTCAGATTTTGCAATTTTTGGTAGATCCCTCTTTTCATGAGAGAACTTTTTGTGTGGAGTGCTAAAATTTTTTATTAAAATTGGGTGATGATCTTGTTAGAAGATAGAAGGTTGATGGATATTGGTATATTTTTGGTGTGGAGTGGCATATTTTTAAGAGAACATTTCTAACTTCTTTTTTGTCGTTTCGTGTTAATTAATAAGTACATTTATTTGGTTTGAAATCATTTGGAAAATTTAAATGTGTGCAGCTTTTGATTTCACATGCTAGTTTGTAGTATGAAATTGTGTCATTAATTTGGTAACGAATTGCCAAAATGATTTCAACAGAATATGGCTCCATCTCATCAATTGTTGCTTGTGAGGAAGACGAACAAAATGCAATTGCAATTGATCTTCACAATTGTGCTTGTTATAAATGCTGTGCTTTTAGTGATATTGATGTGGTTGATGATGGCTATGGTTATTTGTGAAACGTAAAAATTGAAATTGTCCTATAGAGAAAAGAAGCGTCGTAGATTAGTGAATTTGAATAAGTTAATTAGAGATAGCGATGCTACTTGTAAAAGCAAGCATCGCATGAATAGGCATACTTTCAATGTCTCATGCGAAATGGTTAGGGATATAGGGGGTTTAACCGGTAGTAGATATATGTCATTGAAAGAGACTGTTGCCATACTTTTTTATACATTGGTTCATCAGTTCAAAAATAAGATAGTAGGAAGTTATTTTATCAAAGTGGAGAAAGTGTGAGTAGAAACTTCCATCGTTGTCTTCTAGTGATTTTTGAGTTACATATGCACTAGCTCAAGAAGCCTACGCCTATATTAGAAGATTGTGAAGATAGTATATAGAAATGTTTTAAGGTAATGTAACTTTTATGTTTAATTCCTAATAAACCTAAATACACACTATATGTCTAAAAAGTTGTTTATCTATATTGTCTTGTAGAATTACATAGGTGCATTAGATGGTACATACATTAATGCTCATGTACCTGCTGAGGATAGACCAAAGTATCAGGCTAGAAAAGGTACTATTGCTATGAATGTCTTAGGTGCATGCGCACCTAACATGAAATTCACCTATATGTTGTCGGGTTGGGAAGGATCTGCACATGATGGTTGTGTTCTTCGAGATGCATTTTCTAGGGCTAATGGTGGAAAAGTTCCTCAAGGTAACAATTAAGATAAATACATATTTAGTGATCATAATATTCTCACGTTAATAAATTACTCTTTTTTCTCGTGCTTGTCAAGGTACATATTATTTGATAGATGCTGGATACACTAATTGTGAGGGATTCCTAGTGCCATATAGAGGTCATCTATATCACTTGAAAGAATGGGGGGATCAACAACCTGTAAGTGCAGAAGAATACTTCAATATGAAACATTCTAAAGCTAGAAATGTAATAGAGTGATGCTTTGGAATATTAAAAGGAAGATGGCATATTCTTATATCCCCTTTGTACTTTCCTGTGTATACTCAAGGTCGTATAGTTCTGGCAAGTGCTCTATTACATAACTTGCTTCGAAAATATATGCCAGTAAATGACAAGGTGGTGTTTGAGGATAAAGATGAGAAAGAAGCTGATAATGATAATGACGATGATACTAATGATGAAGTTGAGTATGTTACTTATATTAAAACATCTGATTCTTGGACGACTTTTCAGAGTTCCTAGGCCCAAACTTTGTTCAATAACAGGCTAATTAGGTCAATTAGGAATAGATAATGTATTACAACTATTTGTGTTGAACTTATAGCATTATGATGTATGATGTTCTAAACTATGATGGATGATGTTTTAAACTGTAGTGTACTTGTTTAAACTATGATGTATTTGTTTCAGTTGTGGTGCATTTGTTCCAACAATGGTGTATTTATTTTATGTGCTTTATATGTGGTTTAGTGTGACATAGGATGGAACAAAGTCAAAATTCTCAAGGTGGTCGTAGGGTGGACATAAGTCAAAGTTCTCAAATTGGAAAAGGGAACAAAATAAGCTATTTTGGACTAAGGAAGAGGAGTCGGCTCTTGTCCATGGATTAGTAGAGTTAGTGCTCATCCTTAATGGAAGGCAGAGGGGAACTTCAAAGGTTGGTATTGGGTAAAGTTAGAGGAAATGATGAATGCACACTGTCCTGGAAGTGGTTTAAAAGCATACTCTCATATCGACTCAAAGACCAAATGGTTTAGAGACAATTATAATGTGTTGGTGGAGATGTTTTGTACATTTGGATTCACTTGGGATGACACTCCCAAAATGATCAAGTGTGGAAGACAATCTTATGTTGATTTTTGTAAGCTAAACTTTCTACTAATTTTCAACCTTGCATTTGTTGTTATCTTTAATATGATGTTATTTTTAACATGTTGTTTAATATTGCAGAATCATAAACATGCAAAAGGACTTTGGGATGTTCCTTTTCCATTTCTTGATGAGTCAGGGAATATTTTTTGTGCTGGTAGATCTATTGAAGCTAGTTGTGAGGACGATGTAGAAGATGTAGATAAGTTACATAATAATAATGTAGCCATCGATCTTGGCAAGGCTGTAGAAGATAAAGAGGAGAATGAATATGAGTCAGTTCAATTAGCTCAACCATCTCCATAACTTTCAAGAATAGTAAGAAAGGAGAAAACTCTAATAGGTAAGGTGAAAAAAAGAATGTCAGAGGTTACAGACTTAACTTCTACTTTCACTAATATGTCTTCTAACATATCTAGTTTTATGAGTGGTATGAATTCTCACATTGAAACAAGTGCAAGTGCTTTCACTACTCCTCAACAATATCAGCTAGTGATCATGGCTCGTGAATTACATCTTGATAAAAAACAAAAGGAGCTTGATGAAAAAAAGAAAGGTTTGTTCAATAAATTGATGAAAATTCTAGGGCTCACTAGAGTTGAAGCAATGACGGTAATGAAGAAGTTGGTTTTCGATGAGAGCAGCTTGACCATCCTTTATGAATGTCCTGATAATGAGTGGAAGAAGGATTTCATCATTAATCTTATTCATCCAGACTTACCTCCATCTAAGTAAAGCTTACATGAGTTTCGTGCTTTAGATTATGTTTATTGTTGTTATTAGACGGCACATGTGGACGTCACTTCATAATCTTTTGATGATTGTAAGTGCAAGGTGAACATGAACCTATTTTGTACTTCTTCTTTCTTTTTTTTTTTTTTTGGTTTTTTTGGACTTTAGATGTCATCTTCTTAAGCGAGTAGTAAAAGGTGAACATGAAACTTATGTGGAAATATTTGTTTTTAATGTTAATTATGTTCGTGGTTAATGTGTAGTGTTTATTGGTTTACTAGATTGTGCTCTCCCAAGTTTATGTACATGCCGATCAAGAACAAAAAGAAAAAAGTACAAAATAATTATTTAAAAAAATTACAATTAAATCAAATACTCTCAAATAGTTCAGAATAACTTCTTCAAACATCATTTTTAACAATGCAAAATAATAAAAGTTAAAAAAATAATTCCTACTTGCATATAATATTTCTAAAATAAAAACAGAGTTGATTCAATTCTAAAACTACTCATCAAACAGTAAGGACTGAAACCTATTTTCATTCCAATTTCACCAAACAACTAGGCTGAGGATTCATGTTCCATACCCAAAGCCCTAGGATTCAAGTCCTAATTCCATTCAATTCGTGTTTTCCTCACCAAACAGGGCCTAATGGGTTCTGTTTTTTGTTTGGTCTTAGAATATTGATTTTTTAAAATTTCACTAAGATTTCAGGCTAGCATTTAATTAAACAAACAAAAACAAATTGCTTCCAACAGAATTGAAATTTGATAAGAGGCTTGTTTAAGTTCCTTTTCAAAAGATTTATGAAGATCGTCCCACTACTAGAATCAAGTAAAAAGCGATAACAATAGAGACCAAAGGATTCATGGAGGGAGAGGCATAGGGTAGGTTCTCTTATTTTTGATTCTTTATCTGAATAAATTATTTAAAATGATAATTCAACAAACTCTCAAATTCTATACCACACAACAACTCTCAAATTCATGAAATTCACTTCCAAAATCCCAAGTTCCAACCTTCAAATTCCCTTATTTTGCAAATTATACCGCGCCAACCATCTAAATGTGTGAATGTGTGTGTAAGGAGACTTTGCCCCACATCGTTAGTTTTAAAAGAAAGATATCAGATTTATAAGTTCCATTCCCACAAAGCATATCAACAACGCATTCCGCTTTTGGATTTGGTGATTTGATTTATGGCCCTTATCGTTAGACTTCCCACATTCGTGGGCTGTGTTGTATGATTTTGTATCAAATCATGACACTTGGTATCAGAGCCAACTCTCTTCCACAATGTGTGGGCCATATTGAGTCATACTATGCAATCTCTATAATACTCTTGCCCCAACAAGGGATATGGGTGATGCCACGCATGAAGATCAGTGGCAGCGATGTGGTGGGCTAATGCCACTGGAAGCCCACATTGGCCACTGAGGAGATTTGAGGCCCGCGACGATAATGTTGTGTTCTGTAAGTGGGGGAGTATACAACGCCCTAACCATCTGAATGTGTTTGTAATGGGACTTTGTCCCACATCCTTCAATTTGAACGAAGGATATCAGACTTATAAGTTCTATTCCCACAAAATATATCAACAAAGCCTTCCACTTGTTGGTTTGATGGTTTGATTCGTGGGCCCAATTGTTGGACTTCCCACATTCGTAGGCTGTGTTGCGTGATTTTGGGTCTGTTTGTTGCACAAATATTTCAAATTTCCCAATTTAAAATACAACAAATTTGAAGATAAGAAATCAACCTAATGCTAGGAATCTTACGTAAGAGGATTAACATTCTAGGGGGTGCAACGCAAAGAGAGATTCACAATCACATGCTCAAGTGCTACTGCATCAGTTGCAAACTTCATGGCTTGAGTGAGAGGGCCATAGAACTAGACAAGAAAGCTCATACCATGTTTAAGGCTCTATTTACGATGCAAATTATCGGGTGCAACCGGCTGGACATTCCACTTGTCCAATTGGGCACACAATCTTTTCTTTTTAGGTCTCAGTTTTTGCCTTTTGTCCCGTGTTTTTGTAATTAAAAAACAAACTTTCACAACTAAAATCAAAACTGCTGTGTTTTTTTTTTTTTCATGTTTTCTTATTTCACTTGCTATATTTGAACCATACTAGTCTTCTCTGTTATTTCGATCCTTTTGTTTTCATTTGTTGGTAGTTATTCAATATCCCAAATTAATCTCAATATGGCTATTGATCTTGAAGATTCTTCAAACACAAGTTCTTCTTCAGGTTGGATTATGCAATAGAGATCTGGGTATAGTTACAATATCCATCTAAAAAGTAATAGAAGGAATGTTCAGCCAACCTCTTTAACATTTGGTCCAAGAAGGAAGGGGGAAAGTTGTCTTTCCTAGTGGCAGCATTCAATTTTCTATAATCTATACATGCCGACCAGAAGCGATCGAATTGAGAACCAGCAAGAGCTATATCTTCATAAAAGAAAGCGCAAAAAACTCCCAGAAAACCTCAACCCTTTCAGTTGACTCCTCCCTTTTGCACAGCACCTCTACGTTGTCTCACACCCCAGAAAGCGAGTCATCGCCATCTTCTTCTTCTTGATTTTAGGTTTGGGTCACCTTCTTCTTCTTCTATGGGCATGATTTTATTTTTCAATTGAGAAGTTTAGTGGGTAGGCGATTTATAATTGCAACCAACTGGGCACGATTCTTACTGCAGATTGATTATTTTGCTGTGAGGGCTACCAAGTTCACGATTTTGTGGGATCTTCAATCATCTTAGTGAGTTTTTCCCCGTATGGATTATAGTCAAATGATGTGTATCAATAGTGAATTTTGGAGATTTTGTGTTCTCGGATGGTTGGATTAACTGATATGTGATAGATTTTTGTAGAAAGAAACAATTTGGTTATGGATGCCACTAAATCCATCAATAAAGCTTGGGATTAGAGTGCTTCGTTCATCTGCACATAACATGCTCGATGAAATGCCTGACTCAGATAGCTTAATGTTATATAAGATTGTGTTTTTTTTGGGGGGGTTTGGGGTGTTCTATAGTGTTTTTCCTAAGCTGTGTCCTCTTGTTTATTCTAAATTTTGGAAGTATACATTTGCGTAGGAGGACAGCAAATCACAGCAGTAGATCTGGAATTGGAAGACAAAACTTTTAGCTAATTAATCATAGCAGTAGGCCTAATTTGTAGGCCTAATTTAGACATAGATTCAACTTTATATTATCTAATTCTACTTTGACTATGTTAAACTTAAACCCTAATGTTAACAAGCTAATAGGTCTGAATAAGTGTAGAGCATGGACAAAGGCAATCTGAATTATGTTATCAAGCAAATAAGTGTAGAGCATGGACAAAGGCAATCTGAATTATGAATTTGATGCTTCCAAATGCTTGATTAGCTTAGTCATAAGACTGGCAATTAAGTATATAGTCCTTGGGTTTGGAAAGCTGATTAGGAACATAACTTGTCTATTTCAAGTTCAAAACAGAGTAATCTAAGTTTCCTCAAATGGTTTGTTTGTGGTTTGGTTTTGAGGTCTCAACTCTCAACTCATATACATACATGGGTATTAGATGTGGTCATTTTAGATGTGGAAATCTTTTCAGTACTTCACAAAATTGATGGGGATTCCTCAAATAGGTTTGGTGCGTTTCGGGCAGCAACCCTTATAATTTATCATTTAAGTAACTTTATTGGATTAAATTAGTATTTTCATACTCCCCCACTACAAGTTCACTAGCTTCTTTTCTCATGAATAGCTCATCATTCTAAGTAGAGGCTTCCCTATTTAAATGTCATAATAACTTTTATGTCATTTTCATTATCTCTAGACTACAGTCAATCTAAGCTTAATATGTTTATATATTAGTATCATCTTATTAAATTTATCTCAAAAGTTACTAACATTGTCATCTCGGTATTCGAGTCATGCGAGATCCTTAATGGTGGTATGTTTCTTAATCTGTACATACTGTTTACATCAAGTAGAGTAGTCTTGTTATCTTGTACGGTAGTGTTAAACTTCCTTATAATACTTGCACGATATCTATGAATATCACTTAAAAGAAGGCTAAATGATCGAGTGCTGAACTTACTTATCATCGTTGCACGATATCTTAACTGGTCGGGTGTTCTATAGTGGTTTCCCTAAGCTGTGTCCTCCTATTTATTCTAAATTTTGGAAGTATACATTTGAGTAAAAGGACAGCTAATCACAGTAGTAGGCCTAGATTTTTGGGGGGGGAACTCTTAGCTAATTAATCGCAGCAGTAGGCCTAATTTAGGCACAGATTCAACTTTATATTATCTAATTTTACTTTGACTATTAAACTTAAACCCTAATGTTAACAAGCTAATAGGTGTGAATAAGTGTAGAGCATAGACAAAGGCAATCTGAATTATGAATTTTGAATAAGCCTTAGTACATGTGTGTAGGCCTATTCTGCATTTGCCAGTATGTGTGTGTAGGCTTGTTCTGTTTCTACTTCAAATATTAAATGCTCCTTCATGGCTAAAGGCAGCCTGCACATTGTTTATGCATTGAATTTATATTATGCTAAGCTTAGTGGTAGTGTGGAGAACACTAAAATCCAAAAACATTAATCATTCTATTCACCTCACTTTAGGTGCACACAGTACATGCGTGCATATGGTTGACATCGAAATCATATCTTTTCCCTTGCTCAAATACAAGTACAATATTAAAGAAAGGCTATAGCAGTTTGGTATAAGAACTTTTAATTAAAGTAGCAAATAACTGTTATATTTGTCAACTGTTATTTGGTTTCGTTTGGTATTATTTAGTTATATTTATCAATTTATATTGATCTATATGATTAGTTTGTTATATACAAAATTTTTCAGGTCCTTCTAGTAGTTTTTGATACTTTTTTAACGTACCTTTAATATCCTCCAGCAACATTCCATCTATATCATTCTCTTTCTTTCACACCGATTAGCTAGTCAAATTTGTGTCACATACCCATTTAGCAACTACTAACTTACATTGAGTTTTAAAAAATGCCCAAAGTTTGGATTGCTCATGTTCTGGAGCAAAATATTAAATGCTCCTTCATAGACAAAGGCAGTCTGAAATATGAATTCTGAATAAGCCCTAGTACATGTGTGTAAGCCTGTTCTTCATTTGCCAGTATGTGTGTGTAAGCCTGTTCTATTCTGTGGTGTTAATCAGGGCTCATGACAAACAATGCAAGCACAAACAGATATAAATAGAGTAAATTACAATTTGATTATAGATGATCAAATTGAGCTTGCAGACATTGAGATCAAACATAGTAACCAACTTTTTCTTATGTGTATATGGGTATATGTGTATGTATTATAGTCCAGCATAAATTGTATTATTCTACAAACTGCATTATAAGAATAAGGTTCAGGCTTCCAGGCTTCTGGCTAAAAAGGTTGGAAAATGTATTCTATTGCATTTGCATTTGCATCTGAGTCCTGAGATGATAAATCTATCGAATAGCCGTGTAAAATGTGATATCTATGATGGTATGTTAAATGTTAGTTGACTATGTTAGCCTGTGGTGTTTACTGTGTAGTTGTTCTCTTGAATGTTAGTCAGAGAACTTTAGGTTCAGCATGCAGAACAACTGTAGCAAACTTTTATTGGACTCGGTTTTGAATTTCTCTTATTCATTAGTCCTTTAGCTATTATCTTAGAACAAATCTGATTTTGGTGAGCCAGGTAGGATTGGTTATGTGCAAATTTCCCCACCTTGTGTCGTGAGATTTTCTTTAGTGCATTTTGTGTTTAGGGCCAAAGTGAAAGTGTGTTCCTATATTTGTCCCAATTTGTGGGTGTTTTTAGATTATAAGGTTTATAGTCATATTTCACCAAGTTGTGCTTCCTTGTCTAGTTCCTCTCCACTTTTAAGGTTTTCCTATTTACCTATGTGAATATGTAATGATATGGTATGTTGTGTTTGAATCTCATATAATGCATATGTTTCTTGATGGCAAGTTTATGTAGTAAGCGTGATGCTCTAGGATATTTTTGTTATTTTTTTGTCCCTATTGGATTGGAGTTAAATTAAGTAGTTGTCAAAATCTATTTAATAATTAGGTGATTATGTTATATGAGAGCAAAGATCGCTACTAATGAAATCTGCCTCTTCTTCCTATGCTAGGTGTGCTCTTACTGGCAAATTGAATGAAATTTTGATAATATAGTACCTAACAAGGAGTGGATGAACATTGAAGATCACTTAGGCAAAGACTATCAAAAAGAAGTAGAAAATTTCTTAGACTATGCGTTTACTAGGTTGGGAACAGAGACCATTCGATGCCCATGTGTCAAATGTGTAAACATTGAGTTTGGGACACGTGAAGAGGTTTAAGGGCACTTATTGGCTAATGGAATGGTCAAAAGGTACACATTTTGGTATCATCATGAGGAGAGGTTTAGTGAGCCTAGTCTTGAGATGGATTATGAGAATGATATAGGTGAATGTTATAAAATGCACAGAATCTTGAGGGGTTTATATAATGAGTTTAATGATGTCGATTCCTTAAGCCGTGACAATCAAGAAGAGGAGCTAAATGATGAGGCCAAGGCATTTTATAGGCTGTTGAAAGATTCGCAAGATCCTGTTTATGGAGGATGTAAAACCCCAAAAATGACTGCTTTGGTAAAACTTCTTCACATTAAGACTCTTGGTCGGTGGAATAATGAGCCTTTCACTATACTCTTACAATTCTTAAAAGATGAGTTGTTACCAAATGGATCAAATTTGCCAGACTCTTATTATGGAGCAAAAAAGATTATAAAAGATCTTAGCCTTTCTTATAAGAAAATTGATGCATGTGTGAATGATTCTCTACTGGAAGGAGGATGCAGAGGTAAACAAATGTAAGGTGTGGTGCATCTAGATGGAAAATTGATAACCATAATAGGGAGGATAAGTATAGGTGTAATGGTAAAAAGTTACCTCAAAGGATATCACGATACTTTCTACTGAAGCCAAGATTACAAAGGCTATACATGTCCTCTAAGATGGGATCTTTACTGAGATGGCATCATGATAAAAGAAAGAATGATGGTATAATGAGGCATCCAACTGCCTCTCCTGGATGGAAATCATTTGATAAAATGCATCAATGGTTTGCTTCTGACTCATGCAATGTTAAACTTGGCCTTGTTAGTGATGGTTTTCAACCTTTTCCTAATTCAAAGACCTCATATAGTATTTGGCCCATTATCCTAATTCCATATAATATGCCTCCTGAATTGTGCATGAAACAATCTAATATGATTCTTTCAATGCTTATACATTGCCCTAATAGTCCTAGAGATGCAATTGACATATGTCAGTTGAAGGAGTTACGGGAAATCAGTGTTGAGACATTTGATGCATCAACTCGATGTCATTTTCAACTTCATGCAGCTTTACTTTCGACAATTAATGATTTCCCTACTTATGGAATGTTGTCTGGATGGAGTACTAAGGGAAAATTAGCATGTCCTTGTTGCATGAGGGAGACCCATTCAACGAGGTTATCTGCCTTCAAACCATAAGTTTCAGAAACAAAAAGATCTGTTTGACAGAACAATCGAGCATAGTGTACCTCCACAACCTTTTTTAATTGAAGATATTCTTTATCAAGTGCAAGACTTTGACAGTGTATGCTTGACAAAGGCTCCACATAAGAAGCCTAAAATATCCTAGGATAAAAGGGGGGATAATTTGAATAAGAAAAGTATCTTCTTTCAGCTTCCTTACTGGCGTACCTTTCTAGTACGCCATAATTTGCATGTTATACATATTGAAAACAATATATGTTATAATATTCTTGGAGCAATCATGAACATCAAAGGTAAGACTAAGGATGCTATCAAGATGCGTCTGGATTTAGAAAGGATGGGATTAAGATCTAGTTTGCATTTGCTGAGAGATGGTGATCAGTTGAAGATGCCTCTTGCATCATACACTTTATCCCTTCATGAAAAATGTAAGTTTTGCCAACTCTTGAAAGAATTAAAAGTTCCATATGGGCTTTCTTTGTATATATCTTACTGTGTGAATATGAAAGAAGGAAAAATCTCTAGTCTCAAACGTCATGATTGCCACATTATACTCTAAAATCTCTTACCACTAGCATTGCATGGCCTTCTTACTCCATCAGTACGGGAGGCAATCATTGTGTTGTCAATGTTCTTTGCTATACTAGGTACTAAAGAGCTTAGGATGAAGGACATAGAGCAAATTGAGGCACAAATCCCCATTACTTTATGTAAGCTAGAAAAGGAATTTCCTCATTCTTTTTTTGATGTTATGGTGCATTTGCCTATACACCTTTCCTATGAAGCTAAAATTGGTAGGCCAGTCCAATTTAGACATATGAATACAGCTGAGCAGGCTATGTATACATATATATCCTACATAACAAGGCTTAACTAGAGGGCTCAATTGCAGAGGGCTATTTCTCATGAGTGTATGACACTTTGTTCAAGGTATCTTCAAAACATAGAGATGAAGTTGAATTGTCTTCATCGAAACTATGAAAATTAGAATGAGCATGATAGTGGCTTATCGATCTTTAATCATCCTGGTCGGGGATTAGGAGCTCAAATAGTGCGTGCCAATATTGAGAAGCATGAGTTTGATGAAGCACACATTTATCTTCTAAAGAATTGTGATGAAGTCCAACCTTTTCTAGAGTAAGTCTTATCTTTCCAGTATCATTCCTCCTTTTCTGCGATCTTGGTGTACCTTAATAATTTGCAACTTAAGTAGCTCTCATGTTTTGTTTAAAACATTCTCTACAAGCCAAGCATTAGTGCATTCACTGTCTCAGGAGAAATGGTGTAAACATTTTAGGGAATGGTTCAAGTGTGAAGTAAGTACCCAACATTACCTTGGATATTTTCTTATATACATGTAAAATAATGCATATATGATCAATATATTGTAATTAATTTGTTTTTAGTAGTCAAAGAATTATATGGGCTTGAGAAGACCAAGAAAATAGAAGATTTACTATCATTGGCACGTGGCCTAACACAATATGTCACATCTTATTGTGGTTATATTGTCAATGGCTATAGGTTCCATGTTGAGCAATGGGAAAAGAATTTGAGGACCCAAAATAGTGGAGTGGTAGTGATCCGAAATACTTGGCAGGGAGATGCAAAGATAAACTTTTATGGGGTCTTGACTGAAATACTTAGGCTATAATATCTTACCGGAAAGTGAGTGGTGATGTTTCATTGTAAATGGTTTGATGTGTATGATAAGCAAAAAGGTATCAAATGGATGAATATGGCTTTGTGAGTGCTAATTGCGATAGGCAAGTGCAATCTAATGAGCCATTTATCTTGGCTAGCTAAGCAAGTCAGGACTTTTATGCAATTGATCATGTAAACAAAGGTTGGCATGTGGTCCTCAAGTCCTTACCACAGCACCCTGGAGAAATGTCAGCATCAAATGATCCTAATCCGAACGGTGTTGGTTGTAAAAGTGGAACATGACAACATGGACAATAAGGGTTTAGAAAGAGTCAAAACGGAAGATATTTACTCTATTCTCAGGGAAATTTGATGTACTCTTTTTATTAATGACATTCATAATGCATAGTTACCATTTTCAGGTTTAAAGTTGCTACTTATCAATAGTATCAACATTTATTTTTTACATAGCAAAAATGTCATGTGAAATTTGCATTTTGATTCAAGCTCAGATCATCTCCTCAACTCCTACTAACCTAGTAGGTTAGGTCAATTTCTTCCTTCTGCCCATTCTCACACTCTCAAGGCACAACTGTGTAAGAAAAGTTTCCATTTCACTTTTTGTTTCAAGCATCCAGTGATATTTAATTTTATTACAGTTTTGTTTTGAGTTAACTTAGATGTGAACCTGTTTCTCTACATCATTTGTTGCTAATCTGTCACAAACATGTGATAATATTTTAGTTCTTAAATTATAAATTATGATTTTTTTCGAACTATTTTTTGAAGTGCAAGTAAACTTGCTTTTGATATTATAGGAAACTAATGAATTCCACGATACCAGGGAATAAGCCAAGCATGCCAAGGTCTGACAAACGAACATTCCTGTAGCCTGGTAGCTAGAGGTCGTGGTAAAAAATTAAATGAATTATACACCTCCAAATGTAAGTATCCAAATTCTATTCAGAGGGTTAATCATTCTAGTGGCCATTCTAGGATATCTATCGAAATAAACAAATCTGATAGTTCATTTGTGCCGCACTCTCCAATTGGAGCTAGTTCAAGTGCTAGAGATCCCTTCAATCCAATTATGAGTACCCATCAACTCTATTAGTATTCTAGTGCTTTTGATCGTGATGATCAGAATATTGATAACGAGGATATTAATGGTGAGGATGATGCTATACCATCATCAGAGGATGATGATTTAGATTTGCATAACCCGCGATATACTAATGTTCATAGCCGTGAACTAGAGGATACTGATGAGACACATACACCTCAAATTGGCAAAGAAATGAACATCAATGCTAATGAGACCGAGACACTTCAAACAAGGAAAGAAAGGCATAGCAATGGTCAGTCCATCCTTTTAATAGTTTTGTTTGATTTAGACTAAATAATATTCTCCACTAATCATTGTTTGTTTTATTGTCAACCTTTTCACAGGAAAAGATGATTCCAAGAAGAGAAAGATAGGTGCGAAAGCTAGAAAAACACGAGGTAGAAATAAGTGCAAAGAAATTGCAAAGCTTAAACCTAGAGAGAAACTACCTGTACAATTTTACAATAATCGCGCCGTTGGAGTTAATCAAGGAGCTTTTTTGTTAGACATTTAGGAATTATAGTTCGCGATACAAACATGTGCCCTCTAAGAGTGCACAAATGGAAGGATATTGGAGACAGAGAATTGGACCACATGTAGAGAGCTGTAATGGTACCATAGTCAATTCTTAAAACAGTTCTATATATCATCTGTTACAAAATTGAGTTCTAATGAGATTACTTTATATCACTTTAGGATGTTTTCTATAGCGATGAGATGGAATCATACCATGAACATCTTCTTTTGTATATGTATGATTTGTGGACTAATTGGAGGTCTGACTTGAAGAGATACAACATCACAAAATCGAAAAGGACTTTATGGTAGGCTTTGGATCATGTACTAGCAGACTTCAAAAGGAGGAATGGCACTGGTTGATTATAGAGATATATTCAAAAGACCCATATAAGGTTTCAGAAGTTATATGCTTCTTTCTCTAGTTCCTAGTGACTACTTGTTTTCTAATTGATAACTGTTTTAGCTAACATCTTTCTACTTCTTTGAAATTTTTCAAATTTAGAAAGCAAGTGCCCGAAATTCTGCTAATAGAGGTAACTATAAGAAAGAGAGGTTCCATAGAACAAGAAGTAAGCCGCATCGACAGGTTACATAGGAATTGGTAATAAAATTATGAAACTTGTTCAAAATTTCCCATGGTTTTATATGAGGGAAAATATTTTGATTACATGCTTGGAATTGCATAAGGCGTAAGCAGTGGAAATGAGCCATCCTTTCTTCAAATGTTTCGTGAAACCCATAAAAATGGCGATGATCTTACAACTCCAAAGATTGCTCAGAAATATATATGTACGATCTTGTTTTGTAACTTCTTTTTTCGGGCAATTGCAATGAATAGCACTACTAAACTATATATTTTAGGATGAAATCTGAGATACAATGGAAAAAGAGCCCTCTCTTTCGTATATGGAGGTAGACTTTACAAGTTTACACAAATGAATCTTAATAACATACTATCAGATGTCTTTACCTAATGCATAGCATTTCCTTTTTGATGTAGGTTGCTCAAAGGGTTTTCAAATCAAAATCTCGAGATTCAGTGGTTGGCTATGGAGGAGGAGTAAAGGCAAAAGATATAAGAGGACCATCACGTACCTGAGTTGAGCTTGAAGTGGAACTCATTGCTACTAGGAAAAAAAAATGGAGTTCTTGTTGATCGTGTAACCACAGTCAAAGCAGAAAATGAAAATCTTTGGAATCATGTAGAGTCTGTTGAAGCCGAAATGGGAAAGCTCAAGGATTGGGTTTCCAAGTGGTTAAACATTACCATTCCACCTTGCACTACTATCGAAAATGGTAATGCAGGTCAGAAACCTAATGCAAATGAACTCAAATTACTTATGTTGCATATTTCTGGAAAAGTATTTCTAGAAAAGTGATTTGCTGCATATTAAATTTGTTGCTACTACCCTCATCCTCAGATAAGATGGGTTATGCTGATTATCTTGGGAGATATGTGAGAAAAATGTTGGTCATTTGGAGCTGATCATGAGGATCTTTAATGGGCAAGCAAACTGAGTCATTATTATGTGTTGTGAGCGCTTGTTTGTGAGAAAGCGCATTGTAACATTGACGAGTTGCAGTGAAGTCACACAATTCATAGTTTGCCACGAAGAACAAATAGGCTGCTGCCTATGAGAGGCTCAAGGAACTAAATGACAAGAGGTGCTATGATCTGCTCAGTATTATGTGTTTTTGTTACTGCCCTTATGCTGCTACTACCATGTAGTCAAGTGACACAACTCATAGTTTGCCATGTAGTTAAGTCACTATCATGTGTTTTTATTACTTCCCTTACATTGCTACTGCCCTTCAAAATGATGCAAAATGATGGAATAGTTCTGAGCTTTGTGATTGATGAACTATATTGTTTATTAATGAACTATATTGTTTGGTATACTCTGAGTGAGTGGCTTGTAGACTTATGAACTCCGGCGTATAGCCTTTGAGCTTATTTTAGAGTTCTTTATGCTTCTATTTATTGCAGGGATTTAATGTAAGGCTTTAAGCCTGAGACATGGTCAGTTTTTAGGGGAAACACTATCCGTTTTATCCCTGAATTTGAATAGGAATTAAGAAATTGTTAATGCTCCTAACCCTAGGGGTTGGGGGCATCACGTGGAGATTTAGTTCCTAAAAAGTGTATTACTTAGATCAGTTCTGGGTCTTAGAAAACCAGAATTGTCCTTGGCTATTTAGATATGCCTATTTGTAGGGCATAACATGAAGGGAGTTTGCCTTTGCCTTTAGGAGTTTTAAATTTTCACACATAAACCTCTCTACTTTGTAGCTGCTATAGTTCTTTTGAATTTGAATATAATTGATGTGGGAAATGATACGCTTTTTGTGAGTGCTTCCTTGTTTTGTACAGAAAATACATACATATTTGCTGCCATGGCTACATGTTTGTGTGCTTCCTTGCTTTCATGTCTATGCATTTGGTGTACATACTTTTTGTAATCTCTCTCTTTATGAATAAAGGTGTAATACTTTATTTTTTAATAGATACATGAAGATGCTGGATCCTCATTCCAAGTTCTATTGCTGTTCCACTATTTGGCTACAAGATGCAAGATCATTAGTTTTTCCCTTTGTTTGTAGCCAACTTTTTATGTATTTAGACATCAAATTTAAGAAGAAACGTAACTCATCTAGTTTCTTGAATTGTTTTTAGAGTTAAGACAGGTATCATATATGTAGTTTTGCGTTGTAGTAAGTATTTACAAACTAATTGTGTTTCATTCAATAGATATACGAAATTGGTATTTCTAGTATTTTCTTCAGCTATTTAATCTATTTTACCATTATAGTGATTATACGGCTGAAACTAGCGCCACAAAATTATTAACGATAACAATAATTGGTTGTTATCATCAGGAGCATGCGATTTTCAATGACAAAATATTTTGTCGTTAGTCATTATTGAAACAATAACAACTAAGCAAAGTTGTCGTTACTGATAACATTATATATTTTTTTATTTCTAATTTCATAAATAAACGAAGAATAATATGGTCGTTATTATTTTTTCTTTTCGTCGTTATTTAACTAACAATGACAATATCTCTTTTCGTTGTTATTAGAATAACGACGCAAATTTTTACGTCGTTGTTAAAACTATTAACAACGAGACCAATAATGACGGACTACGACTAATATTTTTTTATCGTTAAAGCCTTTAACGACAGAGAATTATGCTTTTAACGACCAATTTTTTCTTCGTTAGAAGCCTCTTTTCTAGCATGCTCTGATGACCTAATTTCTGGATTTTAGAATTTGATTGCATTCATTGTTATGATGATGTGTTCTAGAAATGTAATGTAGTTGGAGGTTTGAATATATATGTGGTTTTGTTATTAGCTGATTTTTAATGTTTTTTCGAATGACTATTTTTCGTTTGGGTTGTATTTTGTTATTTCTAATTGTTTATTAATGTTTAATATACAATGTTGATAATGTTTTTTCATTTGAGCTTTGAATATAATTCATTTTCACTAGATTTTAGTTTCCTTAACGGGAAAAACAAGAGCTCACTATAATCAGTTCTATGCTCACTAAATATCGTTGTTAGTTCACCCCAAAAAGAAACGTGTTCAGCTCACTAAGTTCAGTTTGTGCTAAGCAATTATATACTTAGCTCACTATAAAATTATGTTTGCTTTTGCAAAGCACTTCTATGCTCATTAAAAAAAAAAAAAAATTTCATCCCACTAAAAATTATGTTCAGGTCACTAGGATTAAACTTGTGCTCACCAATTATGTAGCCTAACTCACTACAAAAATTATGTTTTTTTTTTTGCTAGTAGTTTCTTCATTTTTGCTGTCTACATTAGATCAGTCTACTACCGAGGTCATTGATGTTACTAAGTATGTTAGAATTTTGTTTAATCCTGTTGCCATTTCGAAAGGGAAAGGTGTAGCTTCTGTTTGCAATTGTGTTGTGCCCGATAATGGTAATATTGTGGTTGTGTTATCTAATTATGATGTGACTGATAAGAGAAAATGTGTGGCTATTGATGCTGAATGTGTCATTGACATGAAGGAGGTTGATGAATCACAAATGCTTGGTAAAAGGGTCAGTTCTTTAGATGAAGCATTTGGGGTACATAATGAGCATGCTTTTCATAAGGGGTTTTTTGTAAGATGTGATAGGTCTAGGAGGAGAGAGAGTGCACAAGAAGTGCATTTGAGAGGGTTTTGTTACAACAAACAAGGTTTTAAAAGGTGTCCTGGGAAAAAAGATAAGACGTTTGCTAAATGGAGCTATAGGTGCAATTGTAAGGCTATGGCTATTTTTTTTTACAGTGAACCTAATGGTGAACGGCTTTGTAAGAAGCATGACATGATTTATAATCATGAATTACTTTTGGAAGACAAGGTTCATAAGCTGAGGTCACACAAAAAAGTTGAGAAAGCTCATGTTGATTTTTTGGAAAACATGAGAGAAATGGTATACAGGTTTCTCATGCTTATCGGCTTATAAGAAATGAGGTTGGGGGTCCTAATTACTTGGGTTCAGCTAAATGGATGCCTAAAATAGTGTTGCAAATGAAGTCAAAAGGATTTTAGATGAGAGTGATGTCAATCATTTAATGTCTGTTTTGGAAAATAGGTGTGTGAATGAATAAGATTTTTTCTATAAGTTTAAATTGGATGAGGATGATTGTTTGATGAGCTTCTTTTGGAGAGATTTACAAATGAAATCTGACTATCTGTTATTTGGTGATGTCCTTGTATTTGACATGATATATTGAACCAATCATTATGAGATGATATGCACAATTTTTGTTTATATGAATCACCACGCGAAGAATGTTATAGTTGGATGCGGATTCTTGATGGATGAGAAGGTTGGGAGTTTTATTTGGTTGTTTGAAACATTTTTGGAAGCTATGGATAGTATGTAGCCTACAATTATGTTAATGGATCAAGCACTTTCTATGGGAAATGCCATTGAAAAGGTCTTCCTTTTGACAAAGCATAAGTTAGGTATTTGGCACATTTTGAAGAATTCAAAAAATAATATTGGTGATCTTAGGGTTTTGGGTGGATTTGTTCATAAATTTGAACTTGTTTTGATGAGATGCAATACAAAAGCAGAGTTTAATTTTTGTTCAAACAAGTGAGTGCCTTTTGTTACTATTTTTATGCTCGGCTCACCAGAGTTACATATTTCTGCACACTAACTTATTACTTTCTTCTCACTAACTTATTACTTTCTGCTCACTGTTTTTTATTATGTTGGGCTGGTTGAAGAGTATAAATGTGTTGGAAATGCTTGGTTGGATTGTATCAGTTGAAAGAAAAATAGTGCCTAACTTTTTGTAGGGATTTTTTTCTAGTTGCATCTTATCATCACAGAGAAGTAAAGAAGTGACTCTATAAGTGCTTCTTTGTCAAAGTGAGTCAATGCTCCTTGTGATTTGTTTGATTTTTACAATATATTCTATGATGTTGTGACTGAGCGGAGGATTAAGGATAAGGATAAGAATGTGAAGAATAATGATGGGTTCCCTGAGATGCATTTGCCATGTGTTAGCCTTTTGTAGCATGATACGAAAATCTATGAACATAACTTGTACAAAGTTTTTCCAGATGAACTACATTATAAAGGAAGGGTGCTGTCAAGTTGTGCTCAGCACAACTGAGACTCCTATAGTATAGAGCACACATATGTTGCCTATGACAATCGATTTTCGAAGAAGTTTGGATTTATGGTTAGATTTAATCTTCCAGATCAAAACATTATTTGCCACTGCAAAAAGTGCACTTAGAGTGGTATTCTTTGCTACCATTGTTTGCATATTTTCATTGTTTGTTGTGTGCCTAAAGTCCCTGATCAATATATTCTGAAACAATGGACTGGGCTAGCTAGACTCCCTCGGGTTATAGAAGAAGTTTCAAATGTTGATGCTATTGTTGGTCCTGGTTTCATATGGAGAGTTAAGATGCATAGACAATTTGAGTCCCTTCTTGCAATTAAATCTAATGTCCAAGCCAAAAAATTAGGTAACGAAGCTTTTAGCAAGTTAAAGTTTGATGTTAGTGTTGGTGTTGTGGTGGGTTCAATTTATCTTTATTAGGCAGGAAATGATCAACATGCTAGTGCTGGTAATCAAATTATTCCTATCATTGAGGATTCTAGAAAGAAAGGTCAAAAGAATGTAAGGACCAAGGGCATTTTGAAGAAGATGTTAAGCATTGTAAGATCAAGGAAGACAAGGGTTTTGTTGAAGGAATGGAGGAGATGTATCACAACCTCAGTTCAACTGTTTTCACAATCTCAGTGAGTAAGTTATATTTCTCATAATAATATCTTTTACAGCTTACTAAAATTTTTGATAGGCTCTATAAAAATATATTGTGCTTGGCTCACTAAAAATGTTAATAGGCTTACTAATATTGTGTATCTGCTCACTAAAAATGTACATTAGCTCACTACTTTTTTTCCATGCTCATAATGTTAGTCATACATGTTTAGCTCAGTAAGTTGGTACGTTGGCTCACAAAATATTTGTACATGCTCACTAAAAGTATATGTTTCTTGTGATCGTTTAGATTGTTCCTGCAAATGTATCTAATCCACCAGTAGATTTTTTAACAAAATGTATAGAGTGTTTAGCTTGATTTTTGATGAAAGGTTGAGACAGCCAAATTGGGATAACATTGTTACCAATCAATTGAATCCTCCTTTTGAACCTCCTAGCATTCAAGGGTAATTTTTCCTTGCCTTTTTTGTTGCTCCTGTAAGAGATGTATTTTTTTTGGGGGGGGACTTGGTGTTTTTATGGTAATATAAATATAAATGAATATTTGAATTTATTGTGTAAAATAGGTTAACTGTGAATCCAGTATGAAATTTTTGTTAGTAAGTGATTTTTATTTTTGTATGATTTTGTATTTTTTTATGATTTCCTTTCCTGCTCTCTAAAAATGATATTTTGCTCACTAGAAGTCACTTGTGTTATGCAAGGTTGAAGAGAATGCATTGGCTTTTAGCATTAGTGAAGATTTTACATCTAGGACATACAATAATTTTTTTTTTTTTTAGGTGATTCAACTTTAAGTTTATATTGCATTAATAAATTCTGAGCCTTTATTTTTCTTCATTATGGTGTTTTTGTTTTGCTATGTGATGGGATTTATATATCTTTTTAAATTTAGTACATCATCTCAAATAGTTTTAAAGTTTGGAATATGTTACTTACTTTTGAAGTATCACAGCTCACTAGTTATGTCCTTTAGCTCACTAGAATTTAAGAAACTATTTATACCTTTTTTTGGTGATTTAACATTACAAAAGAATAGTATTTGTTGATAATCAGATTGCACACACTACAATGTATATAGCACTTTATTAATAATAGTTGTAGGTTTATATCATATTAGTGCCTAGATTAGTGTACGTTGTCGCTCGCTGTAGAATCCCTGGAGCTGACTAGTCTTTCCTCCTAGCTCACTAAATGTTATAAATGTTTTTGGTTTTGGTGATTCAATATTCAATGTTGCATTATAATACTTCGCCATCATCAAGTTTAAGCATACTAAAAGATATGAGATATTTAATATTAGTGTGCATATGATAGTATTATCTACATTAGTTCCAAAAGTTAGTATAACTAAAGCAATGCTAGTGGGCAAGAATTTAATCATGTCTCAAGTTCATTACATATGCTTCTGGCCCTGGATTTGGGTTTGCATTGGGATTCATTTATGCCTTTTGTTTATGATGGAACTCCTTTACCAGCCTCTTCACTCTATTCATGTAATTTCTTCATTGTTGATGATCTCATAACGGTACTGTGCTCTCATTATATCAAATAGATTCTTGTCCTGAAAAAAAATGAAAAAAAAGGTATGTAAAGTTATTATAGATATATTTGTTGTTCTTTTATTAATATGTGTTGTATTTATTTCAAGGCATTTTTGAAGACTTACTTCATTGTTCTTGAAATTACATTGCCATTTACCTACTTGTCCAAAGTATGATTCCATGAGCTTCATGTAGAACATCACATAGTTTGTGAAATTATCTGTTCTTCTCCATGGCATTCTCGTTCGCATTGCTTTCATTTTCTTGACAGCTTTATGTTTTAGATGGCCAACATTGTCCTTAAGAAATCTCCTAAAAGCTATGGCTTGTGTACAATCAACATTTGTTGTAGTTTGTGAATATATTATAATACAAATAATTCCCTAACAAACATTTTCAGCTCACTAAATATGTTTGTTAGCTCACCAATATGTTTGTTAGCTCACTAAGCAACATGATTGATAAAAAGACAATAGTTTGCCCCGCAAATATTTTCAGCTCATTAAATATGTTTGTCAGCTCACTAAGTAACATGATTAGTAAAAAGGCAATGGCTTGCTCAGCAAATGACTTCAGCTCACTAAGTATTTTCTTTAACTCACTTGAAGACATGTATAGCTCACTAGTAGACACAACAGATAAAAACAAAATATTGGTCTAATAAATAAGTTTTGCTTATTAACTATTTGTCCATCAAATAAGTTCAACAGACTAATTATGTTTCCACCTCGCTGGAATACATGTACACTTCTCTAAGATACAAGGTTGATATAAACAGTAGTAACTTGGGGACTCACTAATAATGTCCCTCAGCAAATAAGTTCAGCTTACTAATAATGTCCCTTAGCTTACTAGAGTACAAGTATAGTTCACTAAGAGACACTGATGATATAAAAAGTAACATATGCCCTCATATGTTTTCAACTCACTAAAGTATAGTTTCAACTCACTAACTATGTTCCTTAGCAAACACAATTGTTGATTTATTCAAAATTAAATGATTTGTGCTCACTAAAAGTGTCATTCTAGCCCACTATAATAGACAATTGTCAACTATCAATAAATCCCCCTTGACTAACTAAAAATGATGCTCTGCTCACTAAAAATAATGTTATGTTCACTAGGATTTATTCAATTTTTCAAAATTCTTACGAACTTTATGGGTTGTTATGTTTTTGCCATCTTCTTCTCCAGGAGATTTTCCCTTTGTTTGCGCAATTTATGTTGCTTTATGTCCTTCTTTTTCATTCTTTTCTTTGCCAATAGATGAATTTTTGGTGATGGTGCTATCCTTGTCCATTGGCTCTATCGATATCTTTGGCAGGGGTAGTGTTGTCTTAAATGTCTCTGGTATTGGTTATGTCTCAAGAGCATGTAGTGGCTTTGGGGGCTATTGTGTCTCAAATGTTGGAGGGGGTGGCAGTGTCTCAAGTGTTTGCGTGGGTGGGAAGGGTGGTGGTGTCTGAAGTTTTTTTGGGGGTGGGGGTAGGAGTGGTGTTTAAAGTGTTGCTGAGGGTGTTGGTGTTAGAGGAGTTGGGTTTCAGTTGCCATCAATCAACTTAAAACTTGGCAAGTCCTTGTCCCTTTTTCTAGATATAGGCTTTTCCTTCTTGGACTTTTGGCTTTTGGGCTACTTGTCATCTATTTATGCTTGACGAAAGCATTCTCTAATTCAATTATTGCCTCAAATACAGCACCTCCATTATACCATTCATCATCTTGAGTGAATGGTGGTATCTCAAGAGTTTCCCATCCTTTGTCTTTGTACTCCATGCGTGGTGATTTGGATATTTGAGCTTTACAATATGATCGAAGAAAACATGGTTATGGCTCTATCTCTTACTTTCTTGAGTGCTTCATTATTATTGTACTTTTTTGACAAGTATTTGATGAAGGTTTTGAATCTCTTGAAAGTACTCGCTAAAGCGTTTCTCACTTTAGCCATTTCTTCTATATCTTTCTGTATGTTAACATCATTCAAGTATTGTAATATGTTAGATGCACATTTGTTTTATTTACTTTTCTTCTTTTTTAATTGATGTAATTGTATTAAATCATACCTCTAACTCTAATGTTTCATCCTTTTGTAAACATGTCCTTGGCTCTTCATTCATTTTTGGTTGAATTTTCCTAGTGGGTGCAACATGCTCTTCTTTGTTGATCTATGTTTGGAGGCTCAACTCTACCTTTTCCAACTCCTTTTGTCATTGCTTTGTTGTCAAGTTCATTAGCTTTTCTCTCTTCTTTCAATGTTCCTTCACCTTTTCTGTACTCCAACCCTTGATTGTTAGGAATTATCTCTTAACATTCCTCCTTGTGAGGAAAACCCAGTCAAGATATAGCATCTGCAAGGGGCATGTTTATTTAAATTAATTTAGTATAAGTGCTGTAAATAAAAAGAGGTACTATTTGTGATTGTAACACATATGTTAAGTTAAGAAAAACAATAATATTTTTAGTTAGTAAAAAACACTTTCTACTTACTAACATTGAAATTCTACTCACTAAAAACGCAAACTGGCTCACTAAAATAGATAGTGTTCACTACTAACTAGTCCTCTTTTCTTGTTGTTATAGCTATCCAAAAGTGATGTGTGCCCACTAAAAGTGTCATTCTAGTCCAATAAAACAGACAATTGACAAATATTAACAAGTGCCCTAGAGATCACAAAAAATGAAGTTTTGCTCACTAAAATAAACTAATATTCACGACAAACAAGTGTTGTTTGCTTGTGGTTATAGCTATCTAAAAGTGATGTGTGCTTACTAAAAGCGTCATTCTGGCTCACTGTAATAGACAATTGTCAACTATCAGCAAGCATCTTGTAGCTCACTAAAAATGATGTTCTATTCACTAAAAAATGCTTTGCTCACTGAAATATATATTTTGCTCACTAAAATTGCAGACTAGCTCACTAAAAACATATTTAGTAGATTGTACTGATAAAAAAGGGAGAGCTTACGATCAAGAATAGAAAAGGAACGTTAAAGTTTGAAGCTCTCTTATTGGTAGATTTATATAGTTTGTCAATGGTGTATATACACTAATCAATTGTTGATATGTATTAAACATTTCCAACATTCTTGACAAAATAGGGTGCACAATATATATTCTTCAATCCATTGAAGTAATAAGACACCAGGTGTAAAACAAAGTTTCTTTTGAAACTTTCTCCTGCATCAGCCTGCTTTAGTATGTACTACAACATTTAGTTGAGCTTTGGTGTCCTATCTAGAAGATTCCATTCCTTCCTCCATGCTAAAAGGGCTTCATTGTATTCAGGGTCTTTTGGCTTCTTTCCATAAAACTCATTAACCTTCCTTCCATCAATTGCATGTGCTAATGTGAGATGTACATCAATTCGTGTTAACTCTATCTTCTTCTCACTTGTTATGTACAATGTCACTGCGCAGGAGTCAAAGTTTTCACAAGCCATTTGCATAGATCCCTTGGTAATTCAGTTACTTGCAACTCTAAGAATCCTCCAAAATCTATATCCCGTATTACTTGTTTATGTCCCTCATTGCAACTCGTAGATCATTGCAACAAACCCTGCAGGCGACATTCTGTCTAGAAAATCTTTTTATATTTTGTGTCTGTCTCTGCAGGTTTTTGCACAAACTTGAGATCTGGAATACCACTGCTATTATTTGCTTGTCGTTTTGGGGATTTCTCTTCATGATTAGGTTCCATAATTGAAAGCTATCCACGCTTTATAGGACTTGGACTTTTTTGGGCACTCCTTTCTTTTTCGACTTTAGCTCTAGAACATTTCTTTGATCTCATTTGGAGTTGCTTTGTGCTAGGTTTTGATGCTTGTTTTATTTTCTTCATTCTTTTCATCAACACTTCATCTTCGAACTCAATTTTATCCTCATTTCTATGTGGAGGCTTTTTATAAGTTGAGTCCTCTACCGTATGATTTGTTTCTTCTGAAATTTGTTGATGAATTTCTGTGATTGTTTCCTTTAAGCTATCTACAGGCCTTTTTTAGCACTCTTGGGGATCTTCTGGGCTACATTCTTCTTACCCCTTGTGCTTTTATTTTCCCCAGCTTCTCTTGTAAAATCTTGAAATGTGTTTGCTTCTTTACCTTCTTTTTTATTCTCCACCACCTTTTGGTTTTTTTGGGCACGTGGTAGCTCTTTCTTGAGGTGGTTCTGTTGTTTTCTCCAAAGTCTGGGGTATGCATTTTCTACTAGTTCATTGTCTTTTGATTCTTCTATAGCATGCATGTTTTGTTTTTTAAGACTTAGTTGTTGGTGATGCTTGTGTTTGTTCATCTTTTGATATTATTGGACCATTACAAATGTTTCTATTCTTGTGTGTTTCTAGTTTCATCCTTGTCTTCTTTGTAGTATTATTTGATAAGCTGGTTTTCCATTTAGAGCTTTTTTCTTTTGGTGTGGACAGTTTTTCCTACGCTTTTTCAGTTGGTGATTTGGTCACTATTGCTAGTGTAGCAGGGTTGTTCTCATAATGTGAAGTTTGTCCTCCATTTGTAGCAGTATAATGTGCTACCTTGCTTACTTCTTTTGTAACTGTACATGGTGCTTTATTTAAGTAAACAACATCCATTGTTAATACTGCTCACTATATATGTCACAGAGCTCACCAAAACATAATATCTAGCTTACTAAATATGCAATAGTTAACATAATGTGAAGCTCTCTATATATTGTTATAGTTCACTATACTTTCTTATAACGCCCCAATAATACATAAATCATAACTGCATTTACCTGCTTAAGCTTAACACTGAGAAATCAATGAACGGGCGTTACCATCGTCCGTAAAGGAGAAGGCTTTGTTACACAAGAACTTGCTACTAACCAAAGTTTACCTTATAAGGGCATTTATCATCATAAACGCTCAAACTATTTAGTTACATACAGGAATGATTCTAATTTTCCAAGGTTACATCCAGGTTACATCAACATACATAACTCAATTCAAATATATAGTTGTAACACTAAAATACATGTTGCAGTTTAGATATACAGCTGGAACACCAGAATACACCACAATAAGGCATGAAATCACATGGACGGTCCTGACTTATTTATCACCTTCAGCCTCCTTGCCCGCCTGTAAGCGGTTTACTGAACACCTTCCTAAAATAAAACATAAAAACATTTCGAACTGTTAGCCAAAGCTCAGTACATGCATCCCTGTACTGATAAAGATTCATGAAAAATCATGAGGGCCCGCTTTGCAATTCATTTTGATTTTAAAACAGGAAATGAGATGCATATAAAGCTAAATTGCCAATTATTATCTGTTAATGCACTCCTTAGTAACTGTTATGATCTGGGTATAGGTGTACACCTACCAAGCCGACCGAAGGACCTGGCCCGAAGCCGCGCAGGTAACTGAAGGGCAATGCCCTATAACTGATAACTGATGGAGTCACTAATTACGTGATAAAGCACTGATTCAATTGATTCGTTGATGTACTTACCAAAACATCACAATTTCGATAAATACGTACTGATTTCTAAAGATATGGTCAATAAACGTACCTGGAGGTTTTAAAGCTAGTTTACAGAGTAAATAGATGCACTAAAAATGGAGAGAATGAGAGCTTAGGCCTTGATTTTGTTCAAAAGATCATTACAGGAACATGAGATCAGAAATGCACTTGTTCTTATAAGGAATACCTTTAAATAAACTAGCACAATGGATACCCTTAAATAAAAATAGCTCATAAAGAATTTGTACACACGAGTTTGTTGATTGAACTAAAATACTGAAGCTAAATAAATTATAGAAATACTGATTTAAGGCACTGCAGCGAGTTTAGAGGGTAAGGGCTTACGACGAGGGTATAGAAAGAATAAAGCAGAACTTGAACTCCCGACCTCGAAATGAGACCTAAAACCCCAATATGTAAAGCTTAAGAGGTCCTCTAAAACCTTCCTAAAGGACACATAACATGATTCCCACGACAGGTTCCATAAAATGGGGTTAGAACACCAATATGCCAGTTTGCAGCGCTGGAAAATCCATTCTGCCTAGGTTTAGTAAAATGGCCATAACTTCCTCCACAGACCTCGGATTAATGCTATTCAAAAGCCATTTTAATGCTAACACACTGACCTATCTACGCACCAAAAATAAAAAATTTTGGCTAGGCCGATTATTACCAGTTTCGTTCCAAAGTTTGTCCTGTTTTTCTGAAAATTCCAGCAGCACTGCTTCAGTGTGTTCCTTCACTTTTTACACCAATCCTCAACTCAAACTCTTTCTTAAGAGTATGTAAACACACTTTGGTATATCTCAACCTCATACAAAAACACCATACATAATTCCTCTTCATATTCATATCAAATGAAACTCCTTTTCTAGTCACATATACACACACACCTCAAATTTACCATTAGTTGATCCGAATCTTGCATTTTGGACAAAACCCTAACTTTGGGTCACTTTGAACTTACTCCCAACTTTTCAGAACACCATAAACAACATAACAAACTTCAATATATTAAGAGATAAGCAAAAACAAGGATAGAACAAGCAATAAACATCACTTGAGCAAGAAGCTTGCATGACCAAGATGAAACCCTAACCCTAACCTCAACTCCACCATAAGCCATCAACAAGATGATTCTTAATACCACAAAAATAGCATAATCCATCACTAAAACAACCAAAATAAGAAGCAAAAATCAACAAGATCAAGAATCAAAAACAAAATCAGCATAGGAGGTGACAAAAACACTCACTTTGTGCTTGCAAAAGAGGTAAGAATGATCCTTGATGCTTGTGGGAGTGAGAGGGGTGGTTGGGGGTGGTAAGTGGTGGATGTTTTGTGGCTTTTTTTGGTGGTTGAAAGGTGGCTGGGAGGGCCGTTTTCTGCTAGTTCTGCCGTGTAGAGAGAAGGAGGAGAGGGAAGAGAGAGAAAGTGCCTTGAATGCTTGGTGATAACTGAACTTAAATGTAAATTTTTGCAATTTATATTAGGCTTTTACTTGGCTGAAAATGAAAGTGGAAAAGTCAATAATCTTAAGCTTAATTAAGGCTTAATTAAGAGAGTTTAGCTAAATAAATAAAGGTTAAGTCTTATTGCGTCGCAATCGGCCCTAAACGGGCTCGGGTTTAGAGAAAGAACCGATACCGAGTGCGTTTGCGAAATTTTTTTTTTCAAAATTTGAGATTAAATGATTCTAGTGACATGAAAAAGATGTAAATTGTTAAATTCATAAAATATCAAGGCCTAAATCGATTTTCAAAATTTGACTAGAACAAAACCCCGAATTACAAAGTGAGGGCCTATTTAGAAATGTCCAATTGAAATAATAAAAAGAAATGAAGTAAATGAAATGAAATTAATCACATGGATTAATGAAATGAAATTAATAAACATAATTTAGAGTCGGACTGTTACATTTCTACTCACTAAAATAAATTGTCTGCTCACTAAAAATGCAATTCAGCTTATGAAATATCAATTCAGAAAATATGGATTACTTGCTAACTAAAACATGACTTGAACTCACTAGATATATGACATAGTTTACCAAAACGCATTGGAAAGCTTAATTGCGCATGGTACTTTATACCAATTAACAAGATGCATTTTTAATACTGCTTACTAGATATATGACATAGCTTACCAAAAAAATAATGTATAACTCACTAAATGTGCAATAGGCAACCTAATGTGGAGATTTGCAAAAATGTTTACAATTTCACTACAATTTATGCTTACTAAAATTAACTGTTTGTTCACTACATATGCAATTCAGCTCACTAAATATAAACTTAAAAAATATAGACATATCTTGTCTTGCACTATCAGTAATATCCCCTTCCCTTCCTTCGTTTGTATCAAGTTTCTTATTTGCATCTGCCTCCATTTCTATTAGAGATGTTTTCTTTGGGCTTCGGTTAAAATGAAAAATGTAAATTTGTATAGTGAAGGTATTATATTGTGTGTGTTTGACATATTTAAAGTTTAATTCCCTCAAGGGCACTACATTAGAAGAAATGTCTCTGACAACTTCTATAATAATATCTTGAGGGCTCACGCTGAAACCTTCTGTCTTTGGTCTATTAATAATATTTAACATTGCATCTGAGTGTACTTGGTGACGTTGCTCACTAAATACAAGTCATAGCTCACTTATATGGTACACCTCAATATAGCATGTCAATTAAAGAAACTTATGCCTATCTTGAGTATTGTCATTGTGATAACAGAAATGCAATTTACTAATTTAATGCTCACTATATATGTTTGATAGCTCACTAAAACAACACATATAATTCACTAACATGCATATGCGATGCATAATGAGTCTTTTTGATTTTTTTTGGTTTTCTTTAGCATTATAGAAAAAAGTGTTTTAGATGATATTAAACAATAGCAGATTAAGTGTTTTATTGTCATTGTGTCATCAAAAAAGCAAATTCTTGATTTATTGCTCACTAAATATGCATGCTACCTCACTACAACATCATATGCAACTCACTAAAATGCATGTAAATGTGTAGAATAACTATTTCTAAATTTCTGTTCCCTTTTTTTAGGTTTTTTTGTACAATTATAAGTAAGAGTGTTTTGCATGAATTATACATAATGAATTAAGCGTTTTGTTGTGATTATGTTAGTAGAAAAGCACTTTTGTTCTTCATAAAGTGCATATTACTTTTTAAGCTTTTCGAAATACCTTTTTTAAGGAGATTTTCCTTCATTACTTGCAGATCACTTGTTCGATTCTTTTGTGTGGTCAGTTTCCACCTGCAAACATTATAAAATTGCGCTTATAAAAGTACGATTTTCTTAAACCCTAGATTCTCGTTGCGTTCAAATAGATTCAGTGTTTTTGTTCGAACAGGCAAATCGATTGCATTTATGTTGATAAATCTTACATTGAAATGGTTCCTTCAAGCTTCAGGAATGATTTATAGAAGATCATTAGCTAGAATCTCTGAAAAATTGTTGTAGAATTTCACTAAGTTTGGCACGAATTTGAGCTATTTTTTTGGAGATAGTGAGCAAAGCTTGAGAGGTTTTTTGTGAGGTTTGAAATGGCGGTTTATCTGTTGTTTTAATTTTGCATATGGCTTGGTAGTTGGCACACACACCTGGCGCCATGTGTGATAATAGTGGTTTGTATATTTGGAAATGTGCAACCAGTTAGAGCATATAGCAATTGATTTGGTAATTACCTATTAGTTGTTAGATGTTAGTTGATTATATCAGTGATTAATTGTTAGCTAGTTGCATCAACTATTTGACTTTGCTGGTTACATTAGGTGCTTTAAGTATTTAGTGAAATTAATTATTTCTGATAAGGTTGTTTGATAAAATTTCACTTACTCCTTCAACTCAATTTCAATATTTTTTAACACAACAATTTTTATAAATTGCATATTTATTTTTCTTCCAAATATAAATTAAAAATTATGTGATATATAAAATTACATTTATAACTTTATCCAATTTTAATTATGACAATAATTTTCCTCAATGTTAACTTAGTCAAAAAAATATTTGAAATTTATGCGATGAGAAATGCAAAATGAGAACCTATTATCTAAAGATCAAAACTCATGTTGCAACCACACCCACATTATAAAAGGAGAAACAAGAAAGAGGCATGCCAACAAACCCCTCCCCCCAAAGCTCAAATATTTGAAGACTCAACTAAATCACCCAACCTAATCCTTTTTTTAATCCTTGTTGAAGATTAAACCAGAAAAAGTAGTAAAAATAGATGCAACCAAAGATAAACCAAAAAAAAAAGTAGTTAGAGATAGAAACAATACCTAAAATGGGTTTAATATGGTTATTTCCATTGCATATAGCAAGAAGTTAATTAAAAACTCTTCAAAATAGCTTTTTGTAAAAGAGTTTTTTCGATATAAAAAGTTAATACAAAAAACTCAACAATCAAACATCCTAAATAATTTTTTTGACTAAGGTCAACTAATTAATTGGCCCAAAAAGCTCTTTACCAAATACACCCCAATTTTATTTCACTAAATTTCATTCACTTTACTAAGAAGCTAAGCCTGAGTTTTAAAAAGTGCACTGTGCTGTCGTATCAAAAAATTTAGAATAAGGCTGCCAAGTATGGGCAGAGATAACAATACATGTATCTTACACCTATGAGCATATACTCCCATTTGCCCCATCAACCATATATCCACGTCATCGAAGGATTTTATAAATAATAAACCCTCAAATCACTCCCACAGTCCCACTCGCACAATGCCACTTTGTGTCAAAAACTCCCATATCTCTTTCTCACCTTGCGCCTTACCTCTCATCTTTCTTCTTCGTTCTTGCAATTAGGTATGTTGTGGATCCATTCAACATTGATTCTCATCAATTGCAAGTCTCTCATCTTGATCTCGGTTCCAATTGCACTTCTTGTTAACTTGGCCCATGCAATTCTGACAAAAATGAAGAAATCGTTCAAGAAAACACAATGGATGATCATAAGTTCAAGAGCAATTTAGAACCTGCGGAAAAAAATTAAAGAACAGGTATAAACTTGCATCTTCTTGTTTTTTAAATCTAAAACACTACTGACTTTTTCCTTGTTCGTATAGGGTTTCCACGCTTTCTGATTGTTCACTATGCTGGTTGATAAGATTTAATGATATGAGCTTAAAAAAACATTGATCCATAACGATGTTATTATTTTTGATTTAGAATGTTAATACATAAATCTCAAAAGATTATACCTCTATGAAAGAGTTGATTGTTCATTTGTTCATTTTTCTTTGTCCACTAAATGTAGTGATGTTTTCATAACGATTTTGTTTCCTATAATGGTTTAACTAAATCTATAAAATTCATCGCTGCAAAAAAGGTAGTATTAATATTTACAGTGAAGCAAATGTCATGCCTACACAAGTCCAAGAAAACTCACAACTCCTCCTCAATGCTCACAAGCTCCATCAAAGAGGACTTGGCCCTTGTACTGATTTGAAACTTCAATTCCAACCTCATCCTAAACCTTTGGGATGTGTTACTCTTCTATTTTGGGAAGGCCAAGGGGCCTTCTAAAGGGTTTAGTCCCTCAAAATGAACTTAAACCCTCGGAGATAATAAAGAAGCCTTAGTACAACAAGGTGCATGATAACGGCAAATTAACCTGGTTTTAACCCGGTATTGTGGGCTTGATTACCCAAGCTTAGTATGGGTTGAAAATGCTGAAAACCCACTTTTGGGGAACCTTCTTATGTCAGCTAAAAGAGCAAAAAAAGAGTTCTAGGGTGAGGCATTGGATCATAGGTCAAGTGGAGCCTTTTCCCTCATGCTGCAATTTCTGCCCCAGCCTGCATATGGTGCACATTTTGCCCCATATCTCCCAAATGATAGCTCCAAATTGCATGCCACTTCAGCCACGTAGCTAACTTCCTAAGCTTTCTAGGAAAGTCTATTTCATCAGATTTGGCTAAGGAACCTAGGAGATATGGCTGTTGGAAGTTGATCTTTGTAAAATGAAAAGTGCTGACAAAAGTAAAAAGCACTTTTCCACTTTTGTTTGTTGCTTTTTAGTCCCCTCCCTTGCTTTATGGTCATGTAAATGGGCCTTTGCTGCCTTCTTTAGCTTGTAAGAGGCTCTCATATATAAGAGAGGCCTTAGGATGTAAGAGGGGTTGTTGAATGATATACAAAAAAGTTAAAGCTTTCTCTTTCTCTCAAAATTTTAAGTTCTCTTTATCCTTCACAAAGGTGGTGAGTCTTAAGTGGAATCCTTCATAGAATTGTGGGTGGCTTCGCCTTTAAACAATTCTTGGTAGATCCTTAGTCTTGATTAGTGGCCTAGCCTTTAAATCAAGTCATATCCGGTTCCAAAGCGGAAATTTGCAACTAAACTCGAGCAAATTACACCCGGCCCATTAGCACACACTCCATTTGGTATCAGAGCTAATCCAGGTTGGTGTTCTTGAGTTTATATCACATTTCCTTGCTTTGGTTTCATCCTTGTCAAAGTTTTCCTTCACCCTTGTTATGAAAACCATGGTGAATCTACACCTCTCTCTAGCTTGAACTTCTCAAAACAAACTTGACCGAACACCTTCTTAAGTTCACAAGCCCTTAATCCACACTTGCATTCCCCACAAAATACCTCCTTTACCCCTCAAAGAACCCCCATAAAACAGCTAAACACAAACCCCCATCGAAACACCCCATAAAATCAACTTTCCCCAAAGCCGTGCAACGCAACAGATTTGTGGCACGATCACCCCGTGCTAAATAGCACGACCGTGCCACCACCTCTCTCCACCAGAAGACCAGCACGGTCACCCTGTGCCTCCCTGCACGGCCGTGCCACCCCCCTCGCCAGCCTGATTTCACACCGTGCCCCCTAGTATGCCCATGCCTCCTCCTATCCGAACCCTATCCTCTCCTCTTCTCCTTCCCACTTTCACCATGTCTAATGAAGAAGATACCCCCACTAATTCTCTCCAACCGGCAAGGCTACCAAGAGGTATGAGTCTAGAACAAGCTCATATCATGAGGCAAGACAATGCCATTCTAGCCTTGCAACAAAGTGTGTGGCAAGTTAGTAGGCAATTTAAGCAACTAACCACCCAAGTTATGGCCCTCCAAAGAGGCCAAAGAGCTCAAGAGCCAAGTGATGATGGGGATGAACAAGGCTTCTCTGGTAACTTAAGCATGGGAAGCAATCCAAGAAGGGGAGGTAGAAGACCTCCTATGGATGAGTTTAGGGATATCAAAGTGGAGCCCCTAGAGTTCAATGGTAACTTGAACCCCGATGAATACCTTGAATGGGTTCAAGCCTTGGACCGAATCTTTGAAGTCAAGGGCTATAATGATAAAAGGAGTTTCAAGGTTGCTAGCCTTAAACTCACAAGGTATGCCTCCTTGTGGTTTGAAATCATCAAAAAGCAAAGGGCTAGAGAGGGTAAGAGAAAGATCAACTCATGGAAGAAACTTAAAACTCTCATGAACAAGAGGTTCCTTCCGGAAAGCTACAAGCAGGACATTTACAACTGGCTCTTCTCACTCAAGCAAAACAACATGAGTGTGGGTGAATACATGAGGGAGTTTGAACAACTCCTTTTGAGGGGAAGCATCCATGAACCCTAAGAGCAAACCGTGGCTAGGTTTCTCAATGGGTTAAACCCTCTTATTGTAAGAAAGGTGGAACTTCAACCCTATTTCACCTTGGATAATGTCTTCAAGCTAGCTCTCAAAGTTAAGAAGAGAAAGAAGGAAAAGAAGGTCTTCACTAAGCCATTTCCAAGGGAGCAAGTAAGTTTAAAGCCCCCATTCAAGCCCTTCATTCCTCCTAAATCCGAAGATACCTCACGGGTTGACAAGGGCAAGACTGTGGCACTTCCTACACCCAAGGAATTGCCTAAGAAACTTGAGGGCAAGAAGTGTTTTAAATGTTAAGTGTATGGACACTTCCAATATGATTGTCCCAACCGAAGGGTTATGACTATACAAGAGGTTGAGGAAGTAGATGCCCTATTAATGGAAACTCAAGATGAAGCTCATGAGGAAGAATCGGACTCCATGGAAGAAGAGACTCAATTTGAGGCTGATGAAGGCGAGTTACTTGTCTTAAGGAGGGTTTTACACACCCAAGACACTCCTTATGACAAAGCTCAAAGAGACATGATCTTTCACTCCTGGTGCACCATACAAGATAAGGTTTACAACTTGATTATTGATGGAGGAAGTTGCACCAATGTGGCCTCTACCACACTTATTGAGAAGCTTGGCATTCCTACTATTTCACACCCTAAGCCTTACTCTCTCAAATGGCTCAATGATGGTGGCAACATTAAGGTATCAAAACAAGCACTCATCTCTTTTTCAATTGGTAGAAAGTATAGAGATAATGTGCTTTGTGATGTGGTACCCATGAGTGCATGTTATATACTTTTGGGTCGACCCTGGCAATTTGATAGGCATGTCATGTATGATGGTTTTAAGAACACATACTCATTGATCATTGACAAGGAAAAGATTGTTCTAAACCTATTACCTCCAAACCAAGCCTACAAATCTAAACCCGAGGTGGGAAGTGAAAAAAAAAGGGACCTTCTCATGATGAGTGAAATTGAGAGAGCTTTAAGCAAGGGTAAGCAAGTTCTAGCTTTGCTCATGCTTGAAAGCAATAATAGTGAGGAAGTGACTCCTTTACATCCCAAAATCATCCCCCTCATCTCACAATATAAAGATGTCTTCCCACAAGATTTATCCCCCAGCCTCCCTCTAATCCGAGGCATTGAGTATCAAATTGACCTCATTTCCAGTGCCCCACTCCCAAACAAAGTGACCTATAGATGTAACCCTTAAGAGACCAAAAAGCTTCAAAGGGAAGTTGATGAGTTATTGGCTAAGGGTTATGTGAGGGAGAGCATGAGTCCTTGCTCAGTCCCGACCTTATTGGTGCCCAAGAAGGATAGGTCATACTGTATGTGTGTGGATAGTAGAGCCATCAACAACATCACTATCAAGCATAGGTACCCCATACCTAAGCTTGATGACATGCTTGATGAGCTCCATGGCTCCTCTATCTTTTCCAAAATCGATCTAAGGAGTGGATATCACCAAATCTGCATGAGGGAAGGTGATGAGTGGAAAACGGCATTCAAGACAAAGGGTGGACTTTATGAGTGGCTAGTGATGCCCTTTGGCCTCTCCAATGCCCCTAGCACTTTCATGAGATTGATGAATGAGGTCTTGAGGCCTTTTCTTGGAAAATTTGTGGTGGTCTACTTTGATGATATCCTCATTTATTCAAAAAGTCAAGAAGATCCTCTACATCATTTGGAAGAGGTATTTAAGAACTCAAAAGCTCTTTGGCAAACTAGAGAAATGTGAGTTCTTTGCACCCCAAGTCACCTTTTTGGGGTATGTTGTTTCTAATGATGGAATCTCTATGGACCAAGGAAAAGTAGAAGCTATTAAGTCATGGCCAACTCCCACCACCATCGCCGAAGTTAGGAGTTTCCATGGCTTGGCATCTTTTTATAGGAGATTCATCAAGGGGTTTAGCACCCTCACGGCTCCTATCACCGAATGCATGAAGAAAGGATCATTTGAGTGGACAAAGGCCGCCTATGTTGCCTTTGAGAAACTCAAGTCCAAGCTATGTGAGGCCTCGGTGTTAGCCCTGCCCGACTTCAACAAGCTCTTTGAAGTTGATTGTGATGCAAGTGGAGTTGGCATAGGGGCTGTCCTTATGCAAGATCTATGCCCGATTGCCTATTTTAGTGGGAAGCTCAATGGTTCAAGGAAGAATTACTCAACATATGACAAAGAATTCTATGCATTGGTAAGAGCCCTTGATCATTGGTCTCATGGCCAAAACAATTTGTGCTCCATTCGGACCATGAGGTCTTGAAGTATTTAAATGGCCAACACAAACTCAATCCAAGGCATGCTAAATGGGTTGAGTTCATGCAAAGTTTCTCATTTGTGGCCAAGCATAAGAAGGGGAGTACCAATGTGGTTGCGGATGCTCTTTCAAGGCGACATTCTCTACTAGCCGTAATGGAAGCAAGAGTCCTTGGCTTCCAATTCATCCGTGATCACTACCAAGAAGATGAGGATTTTAAGCCCTACCTCAATGATCAAGAGGGCAACAAGCATGGCCCTTATACTCTTTAAGAAGGCTTCTTATTCAAAGGCAACAAGCTATACAGTCCAAAGGGTCCAATCCGAAAGCTTCTTGTCAAGGAGGTTCATAGAGGCGGTCTAGTCGGTCATTTTGGGATCAACAAGACCATTGATATGCTCAAGGAGTATTTTTATTAGCCAAGAATGGGAGGTGATGTTAATGAGGTAATTTTCAAGTGTCCTATTTATCAAAGGGCCAAGAGTCAATTCCACCAAGGGTTATACACTCCTTTGCCTATCCCTAATGGCCTATGGGAGGATGTGAGCATGGACTTCATAGTTGCTCTTCCAAGGACTCAAAGAGGTAAGGATTCTATTATGGTGGTGGTGGACCGTTTCTCAAAGATGGCTCACTTCATTCCATGTGAGAAGACGGATGATGCATCTCACACAGCTCACCTCTACTTAAAAGAAGTTGTTAAGCTTCATGGCATTCCTAAGAGCATTGTGTCGGATCAGGACACAAAGTTTCCTAGCCACTTTTGGAGGTGTTTATGGAGGCTCCTTGATACTAAGCTCTTGTATAGTACCTCCTACCATCCTCAAACCGATGGCCAAACCGAAGTCACCAACAAAACTCTTACTACTTTGCTTAGAAGTTTGGTGAGCAAAAGCATTAAGGAGTGGGATCTCAAGCTTCCCTATGCTGAATTTCCATACAACCGCACTCCTAGTTTTGCTACGGCCCACTCTCCCTTCGAATCATGCTATGGGATCAATCCTCTAACTCCCCTAGAACTCATACCACTTCCACTTGAGTCTGGAGTGAGCTTTGAGGCTGAGGAGAGGGCCAAAGAGATGAAGAAACTTCACCAAGAAATTCAGGCCAAGATTGAGAAGACAAATGAAATGTATAAAGCTAGAGCCAACAAGCACCGCAAAGCCATCGCCTTCAAACTCGGGGACTTGGTGTGGATACACTTGAGAAAGGAGAGGTTCCCCTCTAGAAGAAAAAACAAGCTCATGCCAAGGAGTGATGGTCCATTTAAGATCCTTGAAAGGGTAAATGATAATGCTTACAAGTTAGAGCTACCCGGGGACATGGGTATATCATCTACATTCAATATGGGTGATCTCACACCCTATCTTGAGGATGAAAAAGAAGGTGATGATTTGAGGGCAAATCACATTCAAGAAGGGGAGGATGAAGCAAATGTCATGCCTACACAAGTCCAAGAAAACTCACAACTCCTCCTTAATGCTCACAAGCTCCATCAGAGGGGACTTGGCCCTTATACTGATTTAGAACTTCAATTCCAACCTCATCCTAAACCTTTGGGATGTGTTACTCTTCTATTTTGGGAAGGCCAAGGAGCCTTCTAAAAGATTCAGTCCCTCGAAATGAACTTAAACCCTTGGAGATAATAAAGAAGCCCTAGAACAACAAGGTGCATGATAACGGCAAATTAACTCGGTTTTAACCCGGTCTTGTGGGCTTGATTACCCAAGCTTAGTATGGGTTTAAAATGCTGAAAACCCACTTTTATGGAACCTTCTTATGTCAGCTAAAAGGGCATAAAAAGATTTCTAGGGTAGGGCATTAGATCATAGGTCAAGTGGAGCCTTTTCCCCCATGCTGTAATTTCTGCCCCAGCCTACATATGCTGCACATTTTGCCCCATATCTCCCAAATGATAGCTCCAAATTGCATGCCACTTGAGCCACATGAAAGCGAACTTCCTAAGCTTTCTAGAAAGTCTATTTCATCAGATTTGGCTAAGGAACCTAGGAGATATGGCTGTTGGAAGTTGATCTTTGTAAACTGAAAAGTGCTGACAAAAGTAAAAGGCACTTTTCCACTTTTGTTTGTTGCTTTTTGGTCCCCTCCCTTGCTTTATGGTCATGTGAATGGGTCTTTGCTGCCTTCTTTGGCTTGTAAGAGGCTCTCATATATAAGAGAGGCCATAGGATATAAGAGGGGTTGTTGAATGATATACAAAAAAGCTAAAGCTTTCTCTTTCTCTCAAAATTTTAAGTTCTCTTTATCCTTCACAAAGGTGGTGAGTCTTGAGTAGAATCCTTTATAGAATTGTGGGTGGCTTAGCCTTTAAACAATTCTTGGTGGATCCTTGGTCTTGATTGGTGGCCTAGCCTTTAAATCAAGTCATATTCGGTTCCAAAGCGGAAATTTACAACTAAACTCGAGCAGATTACATCCGGCCCATTAGCACATGCTCCATACAGTTAGGATGTATTGTGCATTAAAGAAGATATGATTGTTCATTTGCGCAGTTCAAATTGTTCACTAGGTGTAGTTTGATTAGTTTAGTCCAGCATATTTATTGAATTTTTAGTTGGTGGGTAAGTTACTAAGTGTTGTTCAATGTCATATTTGGCTTTGTTCATTCTTTTTGGTACTATTTGTTCACTCTACAGAATAACCATGACCCAATGCATCATGTTTGCAGGTCATGTAATCAGTCAGGCTTGTGCTATATATAAGTTATAATTGTTCAATTTATTACTTCTAACTGTTCGCTAGATTTAGAAGTCATCTGCCAAGCTTAGTGCACCTCAATAAGGAACATCGGTACACAAGTTTAACCAAAGTTTGTTCGTTGTGTCACTTGGCTTTTGTTCATTCTCAAAATAAAACTTACTTCATATATCTAGTTTAAAGCTTAATGCACCTGAATAAGGAACATCAGTACAAAAGCATTTCTAAGAAATATGCATGTACAATTCGTTTTTGCATGACTAATATTTTAGAAACCAATGTTGAATAAAAGGGAAGCTCGGTGCACAAGTGTCCTGCATTCATGCAGGGTTCGGGGAAGGGCCCCACCCAAAGAGGTGAATTGTAGGCAGCCTAACCTAACTTTGTCAGTGGCTAATTACAAGGCTCGAACTCGTGACCTTTCGGTCACATGGAAAGTAATGTTGAATGTTTCTAAGAAATATGCTTGTATCTCTGTCTAGGCTATAATGGAATCTTCATTGTAATCTAAATGTTTCTCGTTTGTTTTTTGTTTGGAATTGCAAGGAAGAAGAAGTAAGCCAAGGAGGAGAGTAGCAAAACAGCCAATTCTTTGGGTTGATATAAAGTTTAGGTCGCCAAACTGTTTATATCTAGAAACCTTTTGTTAATGATCTGCATCAAGATGAGGAAGATGCATAAAAGAATACGGTAGAGAGAAAGAGAGAGGTGAGGGAACATTTGAATAAGCAACGATGTACTTGCTTATAAGCATTAGGGTCTGTAACCTGAAGCCCTTCATAGGTTTATGTTTGTAAGTTTGTTCATCACCAAAATCTGATTAATTTAGGTTACAGAATCATTATTCTTTTACGATTGTATTGATTGCTAAGAAATCTAAGTTTGTTCAATAAGTTGTGTAATGCTAATTGTTCATGGTACCCAAAGAATATTTGTTTGTTAAAATGCATTCAATTAGCTTCAATTTTTTTAATGTATAATGTTCCTAATAATCATGTAGCGAATGAGAACAGACAAAATGTGGTCAACTAGACATAATCAATTAATCTTCTTAATATATCTACAAATAATTAAATAACCCATCTTAAGTGAACATTGTTAAGACAACCAATAGACAAATTAGCCATATAAACGAACAATCTCCATATGTATAATAAACAAATATCTTACTTTTAGTGAACATTATCAAGACATACAAGGAACAAACTATGCCAAGTGAAAAAAAAAATAATTAGTATGTCTAATAAACAATATTTGTTCACTCAAGATACATAATGAACAAATATCATACTCTTAGTGAACATTGTCAAGACCCTCCATGAACAAATACTAGGATCAATTAACCTTTTATATTCGCATATCCGCTACATAATGACAAGGTTTACAATGAACGATCAAGAGTTTTAGTCACGATCTTCATATTTTTCTTTTCAACAAATCATTTGTGATGAGTTTGACTTTTAGAGAACAAGCTCTAGTCATCCAATTAACAAACTTAAACTTTTACAATGAACAGTCTAGAATTTAATGCGTTAATGATATACTCTTACCGATGAACAAATTCTATTTAAATAGTAATATAAATATCTCACTCAATGAACCTCTAAAAATCATTGGACCATCTTTTATTGATTATCAAATAAAATTCAATCCTTTTGTTAAAATGATAACTCTAACAATGACTCCTACAAAGCAAGTGACAACTCTAAGCAACCAATCACAAAAATCATAATGTATGAATATTCTTTCATGTTTCAATGATCAAATAGGCCCTCAATACTAGATCAGACAATTCTATAAACATAATTTATCTCATAAATAGCACTATAAAAATCATTTACACAAAATTTTACCACCTTACATACCTTTAAAAAAAAAGCTGCTTTAGATGGACTTAGTCAGATGTAACGCTTAATTAGACAAACTCAATAATCATAATGAACAAACAAAACAGACAAAATGAACCAAACCATATATAATAGGGCATAGACATTAACGAACTAGATTTTTTTTTTTCTTAAACTGAATTGTTTAAATAATCAATGTGATTTTAATTAAAAAATAAAAACACAATTGAAATAACTGCTCCAGAAGTGGGCAGTTAGAAACGTGACATGATGTATCCTTCCTCTAATCCCCCTGGAAAAAAAAAACCAAATTATGAAAATTTCTTCAGTATTACGTGGCATTTTTGCTGAGTTGTTAATGACATATACTCTGAGAGTATAAACTCCTAGGTATGTACAATACATTATGCAGAGATAATGATCGTGTAGGTCCGGTCAAAGTTTGACGGTCCAGCCAAGACTCGAACACAAGAACTATAATGAGATACAAAATGCAATGACAATGCAGGCAACCCAACAGAGATTATGGACAAGTGGCCACCCAGTTTTTGCTTTTGCTCCACAAAATAGAAACCATTTTTTTAAAAGATGTTGAGTTCTTGACTTTTTTGTACAATCTGATTGGGTGCGTTAAATTTTTTTTTTTTGACTTCATGGTTTCAGAATTGAGTTTTAAGTACCTAAACATGATTGTATTATCATTTTTTAATCTTAAAATGACCATTATATCCTTTTTATTTTTGCATTTTTTGTAACCATTCCGATCCCAAATCCTTCATTAGCTTCAACCCTTCTCTGCCATCCCCACCCGACCTGCCGCTGACCCTTACAGAATTTCGGCTCGAACCAACCTCCAATAATGCCTGGGAATTAAAGGAGCTTTGCCCTATTTGCTGTTTGATGAAGTCGAGGGCAGCGAATATAAGTGCAATTCTTTTTTTTTGTTTTTGTTTTTTTAATAAAGCCCAATTCAAGTGATGCTTATGAAAAGATTGATTTGTATCAACTTGTATATTGAAAGCCAGTAGACAAAACCTGAAATTTCATCTGACTTGCTTAAAAAAATCTGTTTTTATTTAGTAGCGGAGCCAGGATTCTAAGTAAGGGGGACCTGATTGGAAAAATTAAAGGGCACTTCCCAAAAAAAAAAAAAAAACAGAAAAGGCGAAGCAAAGAGCTGAACCATGGACCTTCCACCCAAAGCAAGGGGCAACCACTACCCTGTTATGCACTCCTATAATGTACACTTATGAACTAATTAATATATATATATTTTTCTTATCCACAAAATATTTCACATTTAATTTTTTTCCCCAAAAAGCAAGGGGGTCAATTGACCCCTTGTCCCAACATGGCTCCGCCGATGATTTTATTTCATCATTAAATTAGAATGATGCTGATTAATGATGATCAAATACTTTGTTTTGTTGCTGTCGGCAGCAGGATGCTTCTGTTGGTTTTGTCTGTTGAATTTTGTTTGTTTATCTTAGTATTGTGGGTTGTAAAATTTGTTATTTATAGCACCCAATTTTGAAGTAGTGTGCCGGACACCATGGTGGTTATGCCTGGAAAAAAATGTGGTGCAGGTAGGATAGACAATGAAACTTGGATGAGGGGAGAAAGAAGAGAAGGGCTATGGTAATTGCTACGGAGGAGAAGGGTCGCAAAGGTGAAGTTATTTTATTAAAAAAATAATAAATAAAAATAAGGGTATAATGGTAACTTAGAACTAAAGTATATGATGGTAACTAAAAATAAAAATAAAAATAAAGGAATAGTTATAGTTACTCGAAATTTATGAAATTTTGTAGTGACAAAGAAAGATGAACCTATATCTACCAAGAACCACTAATCAATTATAGGAATATCCTCTGCAAGTGTAAGGACTTGGTCATAGCTATGAAAGATGAAGTTGTGTAATTGTGTTTCATTGGCATTGATTCGTGTTCATCCAAGCATTACTGCCAAAATATGTTGTTGCTACTCAATTTATTCTTGTCACTACTATTGAATCATGCTTTGCAGATGGTGGCGAGTTGTGTACTTCTAATAATAAGGCTTGTAAGACGCATGAAGCTGCTAAAACAAAGGCTCGTAACAAGCTTATAGCCATGTAATCGAAATGTGGTCCTGTAAGAAGCATGAATCAAATTCACATAAATTGTTCTTCATACCAATTGTTTTGCATCTATTTCTGGAATTATGTGGAATGAAAATGGACTTGTGTAAATGTTGAAGAAAGAAGTTATGTAATGTTCTGTAGGCCGGGCCTGGTGATGCTAGGCCCGACGGCCACGCGAGTTGCCTAGAGCAAATACCTTGACTGCACCTCAGCCTATATAAAGGGGGTTTAGGGGGTCAGTCAGATGTACACTCACAAATCTATTCTCTTCTATATTCTCTTGCTCTCTCTCTCACGGTGATTATACCATCCTTTGAGTTCTCGGGTTTAGGGTGTGATTATTAAGGCGACTCTGGTAGCCACCTGGCTTTCTTTATTATCGTGGATTATTACCGACAGTGCGCTTCCGCATTCAGGTTAGTTCTAATTCTTCCTACAGTGGTATCAGAGCCTAAACTGTTCGGATTAGTCCCCATTGATAGGTTGATAAATTTGCTAAACCTGAATTTATTGAAAGCATGCTAGTTTATATGTTTAATTGCTTAATTTTTGTAATTATGCAACCCTAATATTCTACCAGCATGCTCATATCATTGATTCATCCAGAATCAACAAAGGATAGAATTTTTTATTCATAGTTCATGGATGTATATGCTTTGTGAAATCAGTGTGCCGCAACATTTATCAATCATAGATAGATACGATTTTTTATTGATAACCCGTGGTTCTAATTGATCAGATTATGATATAAAATTGACGAAAGCATGTTTACGTAATTGGTTCTGGCCAAAGATTGAATTTTTCAGTTCGATTATGCAATTATATGTAAGCATGAATAGACTATCTGCTAAGTAAGCTTCAATAACCAAAAACTGTTCTCTTTCTCTGATTAGTTTGGTCGTGTAATACAAGTTTTTGTCTGAATTTAAATACCAGACTTGATTAGTTGCTGCTTGAGTATTATGCTACCATGTTCATGCTATTATTCTTCAAGTATAATTGTTCAGATCCCAAGAACTTGTATTATGCCAAAAACACAACATTCATGACATCCAGAAATAACATGGTTATTCACGTCTTATGTCCAATTAGTATCATTGTGCGTGTGTATGCCTCATGTTTTCATGATGTTTAGACAAAATCATGTTTGACTTGGATGATAAACTATGCAAGGCATAATTTTTTTTGGAAAATGTCCACCCCACTCGACTAAACCCTAATCCCCAAGATCCAATACCCTAACCCTAATCTCTCTCCGTCCGAAATTCTACGAAACCCTAGCTCCTAACCACTCGCACCTATGTGTATGTGATTGTGGCGGCTGTGGCCTTGACGAGGCCTCTGTGGCCTTCGATCAAAACCACCACAGAACCCCAAGGGGAGGGGGAAGAAAGTGTAGAAAACGGAAAGAGGTCCGAACCTCACCCATCTGAAACCACCGGGGTAGGGTGGCGCATGTGGCGCACACGCCGCCGATGAATGCTTAAATGGCCATTCTTCTTCCTCCAGCCACACCCTTGCCTATCGATCTACTCAAATCCGGCAAAGGATCCGCGAAACCACCAGAATTGGCAGCGCGTGTGGGTCACGCGCCACCGCGTGAGAGGCGCGTTCGATGCTCGGCTAGTGTTTTCCGGCTCAGTTGCGGCCGATCTACACGCTGGTGGGGTTATCCTTGAATTGGGGTTTTCCTCATATGGGTTCCTCAGCCAAATGCTACGCTCGTGGGTGGCAACATGGGGCTTGAGGAAGAGAGAGAAATTCGAAAGGCAGAGAGCCTTCCATGGCCAACGAACCATGGAGCTCGGTGCTCCATAGGCATGGCGAGGAGTCGAGAAGGGTCGAGAGGAGAAGAGAGTCAGGAAAGAGAGAGGACTCGGGAAGCAGACCGAGGAGAGAGAGGGGACTCGGGTAGCAGAGAGGATAGAGAGAGTTAAGGCCCTTAAACCCTCTTTAATTTGGGTTGTATTATCAAATAAAAGGAAAAGGGGGCCCGGTTTAGTGGGACGGTTTTTCTTTAGCCCAAATTTTGTTTTTGGACCATTTTTCTTTTTGAGCCGGTTTGCTTCTTGCCATATTTCAATAATATGGGCTAGGCTATTTTCGACTGTTTTAGATCGAATTATTTTTCAGCCATTATTGTTTAATTATGATCATTAGTCATAGCATGGTTTTAATTGAATTATAATGATATTCAAGTTGATAAACTTTCACGCAGTTAATTCATTTGTTGAATTAAGGTTTCGAATTAGTTTTAATCCTGAATGCATGATTTCGTTATGAAAACATTAATATGTTTAATGTCATATATAAATTCGTTTTATATATGCATCAACTTGACATTTTCTTGACTGAGTAACTTGTTATTGATCCATTGGGTTGGCGTTATATGAATTTGTTTCATATATAAAATTAGTGCATATAACATAAATTTGTTTTACTCGAACTCAATAAATATCTATGTGATATAAAGATCCCCTTGGTCGGTAAATGAATATGTTTCATAGATTATATTATATAAATATGTTTTATATAATATCCCATTACATGAATATGTTTCATGATTTAATAATTTTAAGCAGAAATATGAGCAATTATAAATCAGCTAATTGTTCTATCATCATCGTAGTTAACAAAAATGATTCATTAAGTTTTACATGAACAAGTTTCATGCTATTATTTGGATATATAGGATATTTGATTATTTTATGAATCTGTTTCATGAAATTTAAATTTGCAATACGTTTTATATAATTTGCGAGCTTTACTATAAATTCGTTTCATCTAAACTTTAATGTTATATGGATCTGTTCCATATATAATTATTTGCGATTAATATTTGGATACATTTCATATTACAAATTATGGTGCATTCGATTACATGTATATGTTTCATGTGAATCACCAATTTGTAGCATTATATAAATGTGTTTTATATATGTATGAATTACATGAGTTGTAGTAAATTTGCTAATTGTTTTAGCATTTTTTTTATCCTTGCCCAAATTAATAAATGTGGATGCGTTTCATATTACCTGCTGATTATGTAATTTAGCGGTATTTTATGAATTGGTTTCATGAAATTCAAATTCGTAACATTATAAATGTGTTTTATAATTTGCGAATAACATTTGAATAAGTTTCATTTTATATATAATTATATAAATGTGTTTTATATAATACTATTTGGGCCTTTTATGAACTTCTTTTGTAACATGTTATATTTCGAATATGTTTCGCATTATAGATTCATTTTATTATATAAATGCGTTTTATATAATAATCTGAATTTCATGTTTGATATGTTATTGATAGAGTTCTAAATGACATTTAGAAGTTATATATAATGAGATAACTTCATATAAATTTGATTTACATAAAGTTGGATATCTTCGTGATATTTCTGAAATGTTAATATGTTTAACCGTAATGTTTTCCATAAATTTTGCTTTATGGAAAATAGTGATAAATAAGTTATAAAAACTTCTAATTCATGCTTGTATGAGATGATTATGAGTTTAGCGAAATTTTCGATCATACAATATGGATAATGGAGTTTTTGGTAATTTATTTATTTGAAAATATGTCTAATATCCACTTTAAAGAATATATACCTTTCAGATATGGCAATAAAGTTGGTAATTTTTTTGTCAATAAAAGAACTTGATAGCACTGACTATGATACATAATATCAGAAGATTCAGTTTCTTCTGAATGCACGTGAAATGTTAGGACACTCATTAGGTTCTAGATCTCATAGGATGGCAAAGATAGTACTGTCAGTGAACAATATCTAGAAAACTTAAAACAATACCAAAAGTGGTTCAAGAATAGATCGATCAAGATGTTATACTTTATCGTATTGCATCAATGTCGATCTAGTGGGAGAATTAAAAGTCACCCCACTGTTGAGTACGCATGGGATTAGCTTAACATCAAGCTCGTCCGATCCATTCCCTCATAAAGTTTTGGACCTAAGATTGGTATTGCGAAAGGGAAAAAGGCTATGGAAATAAAGAGAAGCATGTAGCACATGTGAGTGCAATGACTGTGGAAACTATGAACCTTATGCGTGGGATTATCCTAAGTTGATTAAGGTACCTCTTTCCACAGTTACTCTTGGATAATATGTGTGCTCTTAAACATGTGTTGCTAATTATGATCCTTAGTGGATTGTAGATACGGGAGCAATCAAGTACATAGTTCAGGATTGAGTTGATTTTTGTGAACTTTCACTACTACACGGTGGATTCACAAATCGTCGTTTTAGGTGACGACAATGGAAAACACGTCCTTGAATTAAGGACAAATCATTTGAGGCTCTTGAAGGGACTACGTTGTCTCTTCCCGATGCTCTCTATGCACCTGGGGTGCGATGTTTCCTTGTATCTTCTGTTCCTAAAATTAGTTTTCTTTAATTTTCGTCTAGATGTCTTAGACATCATATGGCATGGTGATCTATTTGGCCATGCCACATTGAAAGGTGTTTTCAATGGACGAAATAGAACATCTTCCATCCTTGTCCCATTTTCGACTCTGTTTTTAGGCATGCTCGACTTGACTATGAGTGTCAAGATAGAGTTAATAGACTAGCTAAAGATGGCCTTGTAAGACCAACTCACTAGGCTTAAGGTGCAAAATGTGAGTTATGCCTAGCTAGTAAAGCAATAGGAAATCCTTTTATAAGATTTCGAGTCCATCAAATCCCTACTATCTCACCGTTATTAAGTACTTAATGTGTTCATATACTTTATAGCGGTAGTAGAACTCAATTGGGACAAAATATCTAAACCCTTCAGACCAATTGAGATCATGAATATTTTCTTCGTGAAACAAAATCCCATAGTGTTGATTTTCTTAAGGATGAGTTCCCTAGCATTTGATGAAATTTAAAAGAACCTCATTTTGTATGCGTTACAGCAAAACCTTCAACCACCTCTCGGTGAGGGGGAGGATTTGAATTCTCACTAAGTCACCGAGGATAGTACACATTCCTTACTTGGTAGGAATGGTGAAGGTTTGTCTGTCAAGGAGAATGAGATTCGTCCTCAATCTCCAATTGTTGAAGAGAGTTATTCCTGAACATGCAGTTAGTCCTCATGTTTAGGATCCCACCTCTAAAGGACAGTGGGAGTAATCTTCTCTTCATAATCAGGGTCCCATACCTCTTAGAGAAAGGGGGAGAAACTCCTGGTCCCATACCTCTTAGAGAAAGGGGGAGGGATTTCTCACCTACGCAGACAAATAATGAAGGTCCCAGGATCCCAAGAACTAAGCGTGGAAGAATTCCTCGATGATTTTTTTTTTTCAAATCGAAAAAGGAATATTCTCATGCACTCCCTTGGGAGTTGAGGGATCTACCTCTTATCAAGAGGTGGTTGATTCACCAAATCACAAAGAGTGACTGGATGCCATAAGGAATGAGATGGACTCACTGATAAGATTTGAGAACTCGTTGAAACTCCACTTTGATATAAGTCTTCAGATGGATAGTTCAATTGATAAGTTCAGGCCCGAATACTCCTAGCCCTGGTTCCCCATTCGAACTTTGAGTTATTCGAAATGGAGTAAAGATTGTTTTTCTCAAATGTTGATCTTGAGAAGGAGATTTATATGGACTAACCCATTGATTTTGTATCAAAGGGATAAGAGGACAATGTGTCTCATCTTAAAAGGTCTATATGTGATCTTAAGCAATCTTCCAATTCGTGGTACTCTAGATTCCATAAAGCCATTTTGGCTTAAATGTTTTCAGAAGACCATTGTATATGTCAAAAGATCAACATGGGATTACGTTCCTCACGTTGATGACATACTATTGACTAGGGACAACTTGGAGATGATTAAAGCTACTAAAAGGTAGTCATTCCGTGTCTTTGAGATGAAGGATGCAGGTGAAGCTAGGTATGTCCTAGGAGTGGAAATAATCTAAAGCCGTCCCAAGAAGCATGCATCAAAGTGTCTTGGAATGATTTTGGGCTTATAATTCCTAACCATAGATACTTCAGTTGAGAAAGGTTCAACCTTGAGTCTTGCTCAATGCTTTAAAACAGAAGACAAAATAGAGATGATAAACAAATGTCCCTAACCTTAGTATCATAGTAAGCTTGTTGTAAGCCATGTTATGTACGAGGCCCTAACATTGCATTACAGTTAGTTTGATAAGTCATTATTAAGGTAACCCAAGCCTTGCTCATTGGCAAGTAGCCTAGAGAATCAAGCGCTTCCTTTGTGGTATTGATAACTCAGTCTTCTGCTATCAAGGAGGAGGCCTCAAGTTGAGAGGATACTCAAATATTGATTGGGGTAATAACTTGGATGAGTCTAACTCAACCTCAGGACATGCCTTCAATCTGAGTGGGAGAGCCATGTTATGGTGCGGCAAAGAAGCAAAGCTGCACAACAATGTCAGCTATGAAGGTAGATTGTGTGTCTTGTACCATAGAGACAAAAAGCATTGCCATTAGGTATATATACGCTAACAAGGTGATATGTTCCCTTGACTAAACCTATTCCTAGTGATGTGTTCAAGGATCATTTGTTGGGTCTTGGAATTCGTAAGGTTTAGTACTTTAATGTGTCTCGCTACGTGATGGACATGTTTCTTTCGCAAATGAGCAAAATGCTCATAGTTTATTGTTGCATGTTAGGCATATTAAAATGTCACAGGCTTCTGATTAGCCTAGTCACACAGGCAATCGCCCTGACGCTTGAGGAGCGGGTAGGATGAGACTGAATCATATTAGCACTAGGTGTGCAATATTGATTACTCACACTGGAAGTGTGTGAGTGGAATGAATACAGTCGCCTTAGTAAAACTAAGATGAGACTCGAGAGAGTCGAGTATGAAATAAGTTTTCATATTGAAGCCTTAAAAGCCGAATCTTGAGTGTCAAGACCAACATTCAGTATGTTGATCTAGTGGCTCAGGTTAGATTTTTGGGTAAAAATCTAGACTGACGATTCGCATGGCATAAAGAGTGACGAACCCAGCTAAGTGGGAGCTATGCCATGACACCCATCTCATACTGTGTGTGCTTATAAGACGACCCATATGTGGGGTAACAATTGAATTCCCTATCACTTGTCACTGTGTGACCCTATGGATGATAACCTTTTGACTTAAAGCTATGATATTAAGTCGAAGTTTAATGATGCTACTTTAATGTAATTCTCAAGAACCAAGATGTATATGGTTCAGTGAGAACACGTTAGGAAAGCAATTAAGCTAAGATGAGATTTCATGAGTGTTTAAGCAAAAATCTATCCACCATCACCTTATCAGCCCGGGCGATTATGTTGAGAACATAATCATATGATATATCAGGCATAAGGGATTAGAGATGCCACTGGTGATGTTTTGGGATATTTTTGGTGTATCGTATTTCGTGAAAGTGTCATGTTAGTTGGATGGTAACTTAATATAACACTGTGTGTTATTTTTGGTCGCATGTCCTATTCTCGATATGAAACGTGAAGGAGTTGTGATGCATAGAGAATATATGTTCCATGGCCTACGTGGCCGAGTGGGAGCTGTAGGCTGGGCCTGGTGATGCTAGGCCCGACGGCCACGCGAGTTGCCTACGGCAAATACCCTGACTGCACCCCAGCCTATATAAAGGGGGTTTAGGGGGTCAGTTAGATATACACTCACAAATCTATTCTCTTCTATATTCTCTTGCTCTCTCTCTCTTACGGTGATTATACCATCCTTTGAGTTCTCGGGTTTAGGGTGTGATTATTAAGGCAACTCTGGTAGCCGCCTGATTTTCTTTATTATCGTGGATTATTACCGACAGTACGGTTCCGCATTCAGGTTAGTCCTAATTCTTCCTACATGTTCAATTCAATGAATGTGAATCTTTTGTTTGGGGGAAGCTTGCTTTTTGTTTAATGATTGATGCATGTAAAAAGATTGAATTTTCTTTAAAAGAGGCTTCCAATCTTCAGTGAACTGTACATCACAAAGAAATCACGAAGCTCAAAAGGAATTAAAATAAAAAAAGTCGATGATCCTTATATATGTATGTAAATACCAACCAGAAAGCATGAAAAGGTGCTTGAATATTCTCATCCATTATTGTAATCACGAAGCATGAAATGAGAAATGAATTCACTTCATTGACATGAGCTCTTAAGATCAATGTCACCGTCTTGTCTAAGTACCATAAAAGACACCATCCAAAATGCTAGTTAAAGTACTAACCATCCAAAACGTTTTTCTTATGAGCATGATGTATATAGTAATTGTTCTATGCAATTATGACGTGCCATCTCAAATGAAGCTAAACTGACTATCACAGTATACCTAAATATGTTATAATTCATGATTTACAAATTAAGCTTATACTTACCTTGCCCAGAAAAAGGAGAAGGTTAAAGAAACACGAAAGGCCTAGTGTCACTGTTTTATGTTACCACATACTTTGATTTGCAATTCAATTACCATTGCTACTGATTGGCCGATAACTGTGCTGCTCATTAGATTACTGATTTAACTGCTAGCTGTATTGATGTGCAAAGTATATTATTTTTATGATTGCTACTAATTGTACTGTTGATAGTGCTGTCAACTATACTACTAATTGCACTACGTATTGTGCCATTAACCCCAGTGATTATGATTTGTTTTCCATGTTACTACTACTGTTAAATTCTAGTCAATCTTGAAACTACTAAAAACAGCTGCTAAAATATGTGCCTCTGTCATTGTTGTAGCTGGACTCTCCTATTCTACATTAAATGGGGAAAATGTTGAAATCACAGCGAAAAATTACGTTGAATTACAAATCCTATTTGATCACCCACCCCCATCCACTTTCATTTTCCCCCCAAAGCTTCATCTCTTTTTTACACCACCACAGGTATGTACTATAGGAAGGGGGGAAAAACACCATGCTAAACCTCACCAAACACCAAGCCTAGTCAAAGGCCAGTGAAGTATCAGTCTTATGTAGGAGCATTAAAGGTATATATCAAATGCCTAAAGTATAGCGGGTGTAGGAGCATGGGATTCTTGGGTTGTAGCTAGAGGATTGACTTGCGTCACCTAATGCTTAGTTTGCAAAGAGATCTTCTCTTGTAACCTTATGGAAAAAAATTATTCAAGTTTTCAATGCCCATATTTAGGGGTTGGGGAGTAAGAGCGATTAATGATCCAATGCAGTTTCAAAATTTTTATGCAACTTATGGTTTGGGCTCGATTTTCAACAACTAAAGCCAGAACCAGATTGTAAACCAACTTTTGAAATCTTTTAAAAAGTAATTCTCATTTAAATAAAATGCAAACAAAACCCCAAATTGGAAATTAATAGAATCTAGGAAATTTTTCGCCTTCTAAAGATATGAGCTTGTCTCTCTTTTAAAACACTTTTTTCTCTAAGAATCTAATAATCTTATCACTAGAATAATATGAAATGTTTTTCATGTTTCCTGGCAATTTTGAATAGATGGATCAAACCGTGACTAGACTAGACAAATCATGTACATATGGTTCCGCTTGATTCAATTTGATTTGTTTTTAATAATTTGGCCTAGTCTAAAATTTTTCAAACCATACTTTTAGGTTTGTTTTGGCCTATTGTCTGACCACAACCACAAGCGTACGGATAGTTGTAGTATAGATAAAAAGATTGTCCTCAGGGACCAAAGTAATTTATCGAGCTTTGTCTATCAAAATATGCTAAGCAAATACTAAATAAAGGGATTTTGATTCAACAACTTCAAATTTACTAATTCTAAATCAATTAAGAAAAAATGCCTTGGAATTCATGCAGTTAAGAAGATGACTAGATCAAAATGATAAAACATATGCTTTTCTCTAATCAGTTAATTTCGAGAAATTGAAATCTATCCAAAAATTTAGTCTATTCTTTCGAAATCAACCAAATTTGCCTAAACTAAGCAAAAGTCGTCCTTCAAACTAATTTGTTTTAATCCAAGTTGAATATTTTCGATTAGACTCTAGTCCTCCCAACATGCAAATCTCTCTCTTGAGTCGATGCTATGTTAGGTTTTATCAAGTAGTCTAATAATTAAATGTCACCTTCCAGTTTTTCACTCAATTGTTTCACGTGTGCAAACAAACTTTGGCCAAAAATCCACTCACAATATGATAAGAACTTGATAGAACGAAATCAAACCAATCATGAAACAAGCACAATTCTATTGATTAAAACATGATCCAACCATGCTTTCATGAACTAACAAATCCCTAAATAAAATAAACTACTCACATATGATTAAAGATTAAACAGCTAACCAACAATTCTGCGAAATCTTAGAGAAAGGGCTTGATAGAGATAGCCTTTGACCAAGGGCTTTAAACTGCCTCAAAACCAAACACACTAAAAATTTCTCACTAAAACAATAATCAAACTAAAAATCCGAACTAAAAGAGGAAAATTTTGAGAAAGAAAGTCACCTATGCTATGCTTCCTCTCTTTCTTTGCTGCTGAACGACGAGACTTTATAGCGAAGCTTGGATGTTTTCAGCCACACGGCCGAAGGAAGACGAAGAGGCAATAGTTACACAGCTCGCCACGTTCCATAGCAGGCACCACAGTTCGATTGTGGCCTTGGCTGGAACCGATTTTCTGCTCTCCTCTTGCTTCACAGGCGTAGCATCACATGGGTGTCCTCAGGGGAGGTCAAAATACATCCAATGAAGGCCAAATGCTGGGTAAAAACGCCTAAAATCCTGTAAAACACATCAAACAATCATACCCAAGCATAAATCGAGAATAGAAGTATAAATAGTAACTTAAAGCACATAATTGTCCTAAAAAATGTGGCAAAATGGCCCTAAAATGATGTATACATTAAGCACTTGTCATTCTCAAATAGACCAATCCATACCATGCACATCCCTAGCCTCACGGCCTTCTTCTAAAGACATACTTTTAAAGAAACCTAGTACTTCAGCAATTGCTTGACCATTTATGTTAGCTTTCGCTTGTTTATATTCAGTTGGATCCTAATCTTCTCTAGGGATATTCAAGAAAGCCAATTATAACTAATTATCCTTTTCCACTTCTCAAAGCTAAATAGCATGTAACGATAAGGTTCACTGTTGGTAGTGGTTTGTTAAAATTCCTCATTTTTACACAGAGAGGCCGACATTTTCCAAATGCAACCTGAAACCTAACTTGGAATCTCCAGTTCTCACAGTGTATGACTTTGATATCAGACTTAATATCAAATCATTAAATAATTCATTATCATGGTCATCTCATCATTATCATCTACTTTATGTTGTTGTGTAATAGGAACACTAGGCATCTCAACCTAATTTTTATGATCACGGTGTTCCACATATCAATAAATGGTTCCTTCATACACAACTTCAATTCATCCTCGACTTTCTTCTATGGCTACAAGGGCTTCTTCAAAAGAGATATTTGCCTTTTCTATAATAAAATTTCTCAATTCTATGCTCAATATAATCCAATTTTTTAATATCTTCCTTTATCTCTTGCAAACTCAACTTAGTAGGGTTGATGGTCAAATCCTTAAGCTCTCCTTCAGATAAACAAATTGGGAGCTCTAACAAATGCACAATCTTATTTCCATTGCACCTAATTGAGCTGTAAGAGTACAGTTATGTTGTACCAAAACAAGGGTAGATCCTGTAGAGACTCTGTGAATCTTCCACGCTTTATTCCCTCAAGATTATCTAAGCAAATCAAAGTTGAGGGCTAAAAATAACTAACCTACCACCTATTAATTAGATAAATTATTGAAGAATTAAGCCAAATCAAGCAATTCACCAACTGAGGAATTAATCAAACACCTCCTCCTTGATGGCTAATTCCAAAACGGATAATTGAATCATCCAACCCCTCTTTCAATATGGAGTGAATTCTTAGATCTAATTAACCATCATTTCCCATGTGCTTTCAACGAATCTGGAACCATTAGGACTTAGGAGTGTGATTATGAAAAGTTAAAGGCCATCTTAAACGGTGAGCCTTTCTTAAGATTTCATCCACTTAAGTTGAATCTTAGTTATCCAATGTCCAAATTTCACCTTTCAGTCCTTCAATAAATTTCTAAAACAAGCAAGAAATTGATCAAGTTTCTCAGTAGGCAATTCAATCTCTAAGGCTTAGTAGAATAGACTCAGTAAATCACAAGCATTTTTAGATCAAAACAAGAATTGATTCAATTACATGAATTCAACACAATTCTAAGATAAAACAATTCAAAACTAACATGAAAATCGATACTAATTAAGAAAGCATAAAATTATAGAAGAGAAGAGAAGATAAGGAAGATGAATCACTCAACCGGTGCGTGCTTGAAGTGGTGGATGGAAACCTAATTTGGAATTCTAGCAAATGCTCAACCTTAATTCACTCTCAGCTCACTTTAATACATCTAATATAATCTAAAGAGAATGGATGTATAGATGATAGATGAAGTAGGCCTGAAATATGCCTTATATCATAAAAATCGAGTAGCTAACCATGAAAAAAGCGCGAGAACTGAAAATCTGCAGAAAATCATGACAATATGGTGTGGCCACCACCACACGCCCACCATGATGGCTATTGTGAGCAAAATAAAAATTGATCCTAGTGCTACAATTGTACACACGAGTGGTGGACTTGTCGTGGGTTATGTTTTTGCACATACACTACCTATGCTTCTTGACATGGTTAGGTCGTGTTGGTTAGTTTTTAGGCCTCAAAAACTTGTCCTTTTGTTGTCAAAAGAAATTATCAACTCAAACTTAGGTTCATTCAATCAAATCTATAGAAGAAAAAATACACTCTAGCATAAAAAGTGATTAAAAAAGGGCATAAGATCACCTTAGAATGAAAAAATATTCCTTAAAATGCTAGCATATGTGACCCTTCTAGTTATATAGAAAATGGGCATTTTTATCACTCGTTGATAATTAACAATTTGCTTACCCTTTAGCAATAAATAAAGCCAGCAGGAGAAGACCCATCTAGGATCAATTCCTCCTCAAGATAGGTAATAGGCAGCACAAGTAAGACCAACAATAGAAAACAACCCTAAATAGTGGTCAAATTAGTTTGAAATGAGAAGGCGAAAGTTTTAGAGACGTATGAGAATACAAACCTAACATCAAGCATGATTACCCCAAAGTACTCAAAAAGCATGTTATGCAGGCACATGGAAAAGAGTACTACTAAATGGACTAGTGAAATCTTAGTTTCAAGAAATGTGGGTCACTCCCTCTCATCTATTTCAAACATATAGTATGCGTTCACTCGAGAGCTATTCCAAAGTGTGACCAAGACTCACAAATTCTCCATTGCCAAGATACATATAATAAGCACATGATGATCAAGAATTCTATGTGGGTTATAACAGGGCTCAAAAGTTAAGGGAAGGAGGTGGACAGATGTTTTGCAACATCAGGAGCTAATATTCAAGTTGACTAAGGATCATTTAATAATGGACCAACCAAACACAAAGCACACCAACACGCCAACCTTATCAGTGCAATATATACACATCCCATGAATAATGTAGGAAAATAGCTGACATAAGAAAGAATGCGAGCTATATAAAAGATACCATTGCCAATCACAAATTCATAATTTTTTTAAAATTTTTTTATCAATTTCATTTCCTTTTTTTTCCATTCTTTTCATTTTTTTCAAAGAACTAAATGGAGGATTCAATTAATGTAAGGCATGGAACAGACATTTGTCAACTTATAACGAAACCCATATATATGTAACCCATACCAACAAGAAGGGAACACTCCAAATGTATAATACTATCTCTCCTCATCAACACATTTTGTCAAAGCAGGCTCATCTTCAGAATGATCATAATAGACATCCCATAATACACATAAAGTGCCTTAGGGATAAAAATGTGTTCTTGGCCAAAGGCGAAAATAAAGCAAGTTCAATGGGTCATAGACTCAAGGGGTTAGTAAAGGGGGTAACATGTGACACAAAGGTGGCTATTTGGTAATGTAGCTAGATGAACTCAATGAAATGCCTCAATCACTTCATCAAATAAGGACATGCTAGGTCTGGTTTTGAACGAGACTCAAGGCAAGTGGCAGAGATGTAACATGTAAGAGCTATATAGATGAAAGAACATGCGACTAAAGCATATTGAGTAGTCCACTAAAAGCTTAACATCTCACGAATAATGCACCCTAGTTTCATCTAGCTTATAAAATGAATAACAAGTACCTACATTAGTGTAAAGGACTCTAATGCATAACATGGTTCTTAATAAGGATAAGAAGTCAAAACATGAGAGATACTTCACAACACCATCACAAACATTGGTCACACTAAAAGGGTATAAACATAAAAATATCAATCAAGCTCATGAAAGCCAACATGCCTGTCATAAGAATCATCATAGGGTACCTCAATCCAATCTATATCATTTCCTACATACATAGCTAACTTGCAAACATGAAATGCACAAATAAAATAATAAATTAACACACTAAATATAGAAAACCTAATGATCCTAAACATCTCTCTGCCAAACACAGGCTAAGCATTATTCAAAGTAAATAAAGAAAGAGAGTGATAGGGGAAAACAAAACAAAATAACTTTACCATGAGGTGCTGGGTGCTCCTTAAACTACGACCTCTTCACAAACAGGGCAAATGGGCCCCAGGCATTCCATCACTACTTCAAAACTCAGACCACCTATTCAGAGGTAGTCAAGGCTAAAGAAGGTTGCTGAATTTCACAACATGGGGCTTGCAACCATGTAGTAAGAGACTATCAATATCATCACAACAAAAAAAGTGTGAGCTTTCTTTAGCAAAGCTAATATTATAGAAAATTAAAGGAAATGCCCCACATTATTTTGCCTAGCGTGTCCACTAGGTATAATATAATATGGGTCAGGAGAGGCCTCAGACCCTCTATAGTAACCTGGGGTTAAAATGATCAACATTCCTACCAAGCTTATCAATCGTGCTTTCAGGAAAGCCTAAATTAACTTTAGCGTCACAAATCATGGAATCATCAATATGTGCATCTAGGTAATACTAGGGGGAGGAAAAAATGGCGAACAATAAGGGGAGAATGTAGGCTGAGCCAAAGGGATTATGAAAGACATGAATATCAAAGCGTAGGCAATGGGACTCCTTTTGCACCAACTCATCACATGACCCCTTAAATACAGCCTGATCAAGCACACATATCTTAACAAAAGCATCTTTTAAGAAACCATAAACACCATCATCACCAAACCTAGCATCAATCCTAAAAGGCTTTCCTGCCTCAAACCCCATGCATGAGCTAAAGGGAAGGGTAAATTAGAAAAATTAACAGTATTAGTACTATCCTTGGGTGTGATGTAATGTTATGTTGAGCATAGTATGTATAATAAGGACATGAATTGCAATAACCCAATCCTAATCCATATTTATATCATATTTATTTATTTAATTAATCATATTTATTGATTTAATCACTCATAGTTATTTGTTTAACCAAATCATATTTATTAATTCAATTACAGTCAATTTATATATTTACTGAATTACTTTATGTCATTTAAAATCTTCACTTTCCATTATCATTTTTAATCATCCTGGTTAGAGATATTTTATTTGGGTCTCTCTTTGCAATTCAAGTTTCATTGATTGTTAATTCAACTTTCATTAATTGATTAAATATTGGCTGAATCAATATTAGGCATTGGTAAATATAATTTACTGACCAATTCTTTTTTTACCTTCGGTAAACTTTACTTCCAAGCAATACAATTGCCAACACTTCAAATAATTCTTTAAGCCAGAACTTAGCTTGTTGGGCCCAAAACAAAAGCCCGAAACCTTGCTAACTTTGTTATTTCACTAATTGTTCATTTTAAAAGCTAATTTTAATTAGTAAAAAACTACTTTTTAGGTTGAAAATTTCCAGCCACATCTAGCTAATAATTGACAATTTTTACAAATAAAAGTCAGCAAAACTAACAAAACCCAACTCTCTATTTTTCTCTCTCTACCTCACACCCCTTTTGTAGAAAATAGGGGCTTGCAGCTGCTGTCCTTGTGCCGCCACTTCTAGTGGGCTTCAGCCACCTCCTGGCTGCCTCGACTTTCCCTTGCTGCTAGTTATTATGCTGAATCACCAAAATCATTCAAAACAGCCCTCCTCCCTCTAATTCAAGCCTAAAGTAAGGTAAAATGCTAACTTGATCTTGATGTATTTTTGGTTTTTATGATTGTTTTTAGTAATGTTTTATGTTCTTGAGATCAAAATAGATGTTATCATGTAAACTTTATTGATTTGGGGATATTGATCATGGAGAGGTTGAGCTTGAAGCATGTTAAGACTAGGGTTTTGTCATGATCAAGTTAGCTTAAGTTAAGTAATGGATTTGTATTGTTTTGTATATGATTTTGTAATCTTTAGTATTATTGATGATTATGATGATGTTTTTGGTGATTTTGAATGATTTCAAGCGAGGGTTTATGTGAAAAAAAGAGAAGAAAGTAAAAATAGTGAGGGTTGAAAATGGGAGAAAACAGGGGTGAATTTGAGACTAAACTGGTAATAATTGGCCCACTGATAAATTATAATTTTTGGAGGTGTTAGCATTCAAATGTCTTTCGAATCACCTTAATCCAAATTCTGTGGAAAAAGGTATGGCTGTTTTGCTAGAACTGCGCAGGTTCAACCAAACCTAACACACTTGTGTTCTAGCCCCATTTTGAGAACCCTATTATGGAAATCATATTTTGTATGATAAATGAAAGTTTTTTGAGACTTCTTGCTCTTTACATATTGGTGTTTTAAGTCTCCATTTGAGGTCAAGGGTAAAAGTTATAAATTTTTGAAATGAACTGACCTACTTTCGTGCAAATTGCGCTGTTATTGCAATTTTTATGCAGCATATACTTGAAGAAAACTTCTAAAAAACTTGCTATAGATTGCCCATATTACTTTCAAATTTTCTGTAAGATTTCATGAATTTTGGTTGAGTATTTTGAGTTTGGTGATTTTTGAAAGCATTTTGAGTTGTGTAAAGAGCAATAATAAAGATTGAGTGAGATTGATTATGCAATCATTTTATGTATTTTGGGCCAACTAGGGTCATTTAAGGGGGAAATGAATATTCATTGACTTTTATGGAGCTTTTAACTTGATTAATGAGAAAGAAGAAGACAAGTATACAATTTAAGAGGTTGTTTATGAGCTTTGAATCACTTATAGATTTTACAAAGAAAATACCAAGAGCTCCTATTGAGTTCAATAACTCATTGGGGTGGAATTCTATATTTAATGGGCTTGTGAATGAAATATAGGAAGTGGGGAGAATTTTTAACTCAGAAACCATATTTATCAGACCAAGTTATTGCAATTTATACTATTTTGAACCAAGAAATATCTCTCTTGGCCTCAAACCTCTATTACTTACTCAATTCAAAATGTATCAAATGTATTTATCACGTCAATCTAGTGTACTCGCTGTTATCTTGAACCAAGAAATACATTAGCGAGCCTTAACCCGTATGAGCAACCTATCTCAGAAAAGTCCAAAGGCACTCTCTCATTTGTCATCATCAAGGCCTGTTTCTTTATAATCTCATTTATCTCATTGTAGTCTATTTACTTTCATTTACTCTATATCAGATTTAATTACTTTCATTAATTCAGTTTTGAAGTTATATTGAAATACCCCAATTATGTATAGCATTTAATTACTCAATTTCTATTACACATACTTTTACTTACTCAATTATATGAGTAAGGATCATTTACTGACTATATACACCTATAATGACATTTATAAAACAGAGTCGAGGCCTAGTTATCGTTCCCCATTATGCATAAGTGTTATCAAGTTAGAACATATATATCAAATCAAATGACATTTTTTTTTAAAGACTCAAGGTACATCCATTGCCTGTATCTTCTGAAAGTAGAACATGTTTATTAAGTTACAACTCTTAATGAGTTTATAAATGAATCCGTTTATATAGCAATTTTCCGTTTAACTCGAGAGCCCTGTCAGCTATTATCTATCGGGTGTTAGCCCATCATTTACCCACGCGGCTTTAGGCCAACTCTTGATCGGATTGGCAGGTGTACACCTATGTATAGATCATTTCATTGTAAGGGGTTCACATCTAAATTATAATGCACAATTCAGTTTCATATTACTTTCATTTTCATTGTTGTTGCGAACTAAATAAATCACAAAGGCGGGTACCCATCAACAGTATTTCTACGTTCATTTTACAATACAGGAATGCATGTACTGAGTTTTTGCTCACATTTTTGAATTATTTTCATGTTTTCTATTTTAGGTGATGAAGCATCACATGTTTCTCTGTTTAGCAAGCCCTTTTGGAAGTCATCAGATGCTCACAGTGGATTCAGCATAGCATGAATATTGCGATCGAACTCAGGGTCAAGTTGGGTCTATATTCAATATACTTGTGTAGTGTAGAGTGCGAGTTAGTACATAGTATGATTAAGTTGATTACATTGAAGTTGAACTATTATGGACTTTGGTCTTGGAGAGTTTCAGTTTAATAGATATTGTGATTTGAGCATGAGTTGCAAGATTAAATGGTTTCAGTGAGCCTTGTCCTTATCAGGACGGCTGTTAAGCTTGTCGAAAGTTACAAATTTAACCACTACTTTAGTTATTAAATACTTTTTATAGCATAGGGAAGTAGGGATCGATTCATGAGGAAAGATTATTTTAAAAAGGCTAGCTTAATCCTAAATTATCTTATTAATTCAATTTATTAAATCTAATCTTAATAATTCTAAAATAATTAAAATCTAATGAATAAAAATCTAGAAAAACACCCAATGATGCTCCTAAATATTTTGGATTATATTCTGGAAAGAAAACAGTAAAAAGCTTTCCTAAATAATCTAAAAAAATAAAAACAGAATAGTAGCTGAAATTCTAATTAAAAATCAAAACAACAAATAATAATCCGAAGATAAATATTAAAAATGTCAAACAGTAATCTAAAATATTATTATTCAGATATATAAGCTTATGACTCCTCAATTGTATCCAAATAATTTCAGAAAAATCAAATCAGAAAATTACCACAGAATATCAATGCAGAATATTAAATCTGAAATTAGAAATAAAATAATCTGCATAAATATAAATATGAAAATAAGCAATAAAATTACCCTACTTCTAGGACATAATTTTCAGGACTTAACAATACCTAATAATCGTGAATTAACAATTAAAATCGAAATTTTCAGAATTAATAATCCAAAAATCTGCACATATCCAATTCACAAAATAATTCAGAAAAATTATCAAATAACTTCCAAAAATTACGAAATTAAATATGGGCAGAATAGGACACTAAATAAACTCTAGGAACTGATAAAAATTGAAAAAAAAAATAAATATTTTTAGTCTAATTTCTAACAAACCGGTAATTAAATACTAAAACTGAATATAAATCAATCTAAAATTATAACCACTCCAAAAATCAAAATCTAAAATATCTACAATTACCTAGACACTCCTAAAAGACTATACTTTTGGGGGGGGTGTCGATTGAAATTATATTGAAGCTAATAAAAATAGAACAAGCCAATTAAATTAACTCTAAGCAACAAATAATGATCAAAAATTGTCAAATTTATGAAAGATACTTAGTATAATCTCAATCCACCATGCAAGTTAATATTTATCATTAATACACAAGTTAATTTCATTTATGAGTTAAACTGTAGAAGATATTCACCAGCGGTTCTTCCCCGTTTTTCCTTAGATTCTAGTTTAATTAGGTTCAGCCCTAATATAAACCCTACTAGTTTTGATAACCCTCACACCAGTACAAGAATTTAATCAAACTAGAGCATTAAGAATTAGAAAAATATCATTTAACACTTTGTAACCAATTTACCAGCAAATCGATTTAACAAAGATCTAAAGCGATTACCTAATTAGAAGAGATGGGTTTGAGCCATCCATGATTAATTAGGGTGATGCCTAAGCATAAAAGACTATAACTTTTACGTATTATAGTCTTTTAAACTATCAATCGAAATTGTATTAAACTAACTAGCATGCATTCTAATTAATTTAACACGAATATCATAAACGATAAACGCTAATCGCTATAGAATCATGAATATGAATCAACTAGGCAATAAAGCATAAAACTTGTTTCAAAATAGTAAATTTAGTATGGCTTCAAGAAGATTATACTAAGTAAAAAGGAATTACTCACTCATATTAAAAATAAAATCACAAAATTCACCCAAATAATTCATGTTTGACAATAAACTAAACACAAAAGAAAGAAGAAAAAAATATATAAAAATCAAAATGGGAAGAAGAAAGAGCCATGAGTGATGGTGAGGGGGATTGATGAAGGACGTGATGATGGAGCATGGGTTGATGGAGAAGGGATGCCATGATATTATGGAGAAGGGGTGAGAGTTTGATGAGATAGTTATCGTGGGTTCTAGGTGATAAAGGACGTGGTGGAGGTGCACGGAGTGTGAATGATGGGGCATGGGGGTTGATGGTGACTGGTGGAAGATGATGATGATGAGATTTATGATGAGGAGAGGTGTGTGATTTGAAGATGATGGAGATGATGATATATCATAGGGAAGAAAGGAGGGGTGTGATTAGGGTTAGTAAATTAGAGTTTCTTTCATCTCTTCCTTAGATTTCTTCTCCTACAATACTTCTAGCCTTTTCCCAACTCTTGAAACCCTAGCCCAAACTAAATAATTATGGAAATAATTTTTTTCATAATTATTATTTTTGGACCGTCTTTATAGCCAAGCGTATAAAACCCACGCCTTGACGACTTGTCTTCTCCTTTTTATTTTATTAATGCCTAACCTGAAAAATATAAAAAATAAAGTAAAATAGACGTAATAATATATAAAATATAATCAAAATAATTGTTAAAACAATGCATGATTTTTTGGCTTAACAAATTCCCCCACACTTAGACTTTGGACGTCCTCGTGCAAAGAAATCTTAGACTCGACTTAAACTTACCCTCTTTCTTTCTTATAAAGTCATGCATACTATGATATTCATACTAGGCCTTAGCTTGCTTTAAAAACAGTTCTATTGAAAATTAATTAGTTTTTCCTCCTAAGTGAATAACTGCTAGACATCCAACTACCATCAGAGAGTTTATTCATCAGCCTCACAACATTTCCTATAATGAAGTAACAAGATCAATAATTATCCAGCTCTTTTAAGCATGCGTACACCGATCAAGAGGTCTAAAACATTTACGATAGAAAAGTTGAAGTATGGCTATGACAATTGAACTAGAAAGAATAACTCATTGATATTGATTCTAAACTTGCCTTGTACTTTTTTTCTTCTTCTTCTTCTTTTTTTTTTTTCAAACTCCACTTTCGCACATATTCGAGGCCCATATAGGGTCTTAGAAATTAAACACTCCCTGTCTCACTCTCACCCGAATAGAGGTGCTGGAGCAAACATTTCATTCTCATCATTACTTTTATTTATTTTATTGACTCACTAGTATGGGAAGCAAGCTTTCCAGTGGCAGTATTGCCTCAAAAGGTAGCACCCAGTAGCGCATGCCTCAAAGGGGTACTTGTCATTCCCGACTTGGACTCTTTTTTTTTTAAAAGTTATTCTACTAATTTAATAGTCTAGGAAATAGGTAGGTCATTTTATTGCCTCTGAACGGCTATATAACATGATAAAATAAGATGAATAATTATGACAGTTACTCATTAAAGAGATATATGAGGATCAACTCAAACTTCTCTGAAAGACAGCTAGCATGCTTAGAAGTTTTCACTCATAGAAGAATAAACTACAAAATAGCTAAGAAAACAAAAAATTTTTAAACAAGCAAGCCTAGCATAAACTCATATCATGCATTATTTATAAGGAAAAAAAAATTTTCTTGATTTTCTTTGTTTTTTTTAAGAATAAAAATTGCAAGAATTAAATGTAGGATGCATCCCCCCCACACTTAATTCATGCGTTGTCCATAATGCATGCAAAAAGATAGAAATAATGAAAATAAAAGCAAAATTAAATGAGTACTTTCCTAAAAACATTGGGTTGCCTCCCAACCAGCGCCTTTGTTTATAGTCGTTGGCTCAACTTCATGAAGCGCCTGGATCCTCTCGTTGGATCTCTTCCAATAAATCATTATTAATCTGCTAGGGCACTTTTTGAAACTCAATATGACCAAGACTCTTAGTAAGCACAGTCAAAAATTCATCTTCATTGGACAAGTCATGAATATTTTGGGGCAACTCATTAATAACATCAAGTGTATACACATAATTCACATCAGTAGGGAATCTCATGACATTAAAAATGTTAAATTTAATCACTTCACCATCAAATTCCATAGTTAATGTTCCTTCATGCACATCAATTTTAGTCCTAGCTGTTTTTAAAAATGGCCTGCCAAGTAAGATGGGAATTTCATGACATGCATCACCCATGTTCATCACATAAAAATCAGCAGGAAACACAAGTTCATTCACTTGGACTAAGACATCTTCTAACGCTTCATCTGGGTAAATACTGCTTCTATCAGCTAACTGAAGCACTACACCAGTTTTCTTTAACTTTTCTAAGTTCAGTTTATCATAAACAGACCTAGGCATAATATTAATGGAAGCACCCAAATCAAGCATAGCCTTATCAAAGTAGAGATGTCCTATTTTATAAGGAACAGAAAACACACCTGGGTCTTTGCACTTAGGGGAAGTTTCCTTTAAAAAATAACAGATACATTTTCCCCCACACTTACCTTTTCATTCCCTATTAACTTCCTTTTGGTAGTACATAATTCTTTGAAGAATTTAGCATAACGAGGCACCGGTTTAATGGCATCAAGGAGAGGTATGTTGATCTGTACCTTCTTTAATGTCTCTAAGATCTCTTGGCTAGCCTCATTCACCTTAGAAGTAGGGCTTCGAAATCTACTAGGAAAGGGTGGAATTGGTTTATGAGGTTCTCTTTTCTTCTTTCCTATTTCCTTAGTAGTTTGATTAGAATCTATATTTAACTCTGGTTCAGCTTCTTTGACCTCTAACTCAAGCTCAACATCTCTACTCTTCCTAGGCTCTTGTAACTCTTTCCCACTCCTAATTGTATTGCACTAACATTCTCTTTAAAGTTAGGATAAGGCTGAGATGGTAACATATTTTGCATTTGAGCCTGCAAGTTGCTAACTATGATATCAGTTGCCGTCTGTCTCTCTCGAACCTACTTAAGAGTTGTCTCTAAAATCTGGAACCTATCATCCATCTTCTAAAGGACTTGTTCAAGTAGGAAGTTGGTCTTCTCTTGATTAGAAGGTTGACGAGATGTTTGGTCAAAATCAGGTGGATTGGTTTGAGGGCCATACCTAAGATTAGGGTGGTCTCTCCATCCTTTATTATAAGTGTTAGAATAGGGATCATACCTCCTTTGACCTTGGTTAGAATAAACAGCATTAATATTACCCTCTTGAAATATAGGATATGCATCAGTAGGATGGCCCTCTAGAAAACAAATGCCACATATGACTGCTTTTTGTACTCCCCCAGTGACAATCTTATTCAACATAGCAATAATATAAGATAACTGACTTTCTACAGATGAACTAGAACCAATCTCATTAATCCTTTTAATTTGTGACTCCCTAGCACCAAACTGCTGAGTATTTTTGGCCATTAAATTGAATAAGTTTCTAGCCTCTGCAGGAGTTTTATTAACTAGAGCCCCTCCATTAGCAACATCAACCATATTACGATCTATAGGAAGCAAACCCTCGTAAAAATATTGAATCAACAACTGTTCAGTTATTTGATGTTGGGGACAACTAGCACACAATTTATTAAATCTTTCCCAGTACTCACAAAAGGTTTCCCCATTCATTTGTTTGATTCCACATATATCCTTCCTAATAGATCCAATTCGGGATGCCATAAAAAATTTCTCTAAAAATGATTTATGCAATACAGTTCATGTAGAGAAAGGTCCAGCAGGCATGTAATACAACGAATCCTTAGCATTACCAAGCAAAGAAAAGGGAAAGGCCCTCAATCTAATTTGGTCCTCAGGAATCCCCTCAGGCACCACAGCAGAGCATGTAATAAGGAATTCACTAAGATGACGATATGGGTCCTCTTCAACTAATGCATGAAACTTAGGTAATAGATTAATGAATCCAAAGTTTAGTTTTAGAGGTTCATCTAATGCAGTATAAGTAATGGACATGGGTTGGGTTTCGAGGTTAGGGGCAGCAAGTTCCCGAAGAGTGGACATTCTTTCCTCTTTAATCTTAAGACTTACTGATATAGGACAACATTTTTTTGTTTTTATCTGCTAATGTTTGCTCCTTGTCCTCTCCAATTTCCTTACCACTCCTTAATCTCGGGCAATCTGCAAAAATTAAAATAAAAACAATAAAAGTAGTAAAATTAGATAGAAGAAACTAGCAATTTTATTTTCTTTCCCGGCAACGGCCCCAAAATTTGTTAAGCTTGTCGAGAGCTACAAATTTAACCACTACTTTGGTTATTAAATACTTTTTATAGCATAGGGATGTACGGATCGATCCACGAGGAAAGATTGTTTTAAAAAGGCTAGCTTAATCCTAAATGATCTTATTAATCCAATTTATTAAATCTAATCTTAATAATTCTAAAATAATTAAAATCTAATGAATAAAAATCTGGAAAACCCCCAATGATGCTCCTAAATATTTTGGATTATATTCTGGAAAGAAAACAGCAAAAAGCTTTCCTAAATAATCTAAAAAAATAAAAATAGAATAGTAGCTGAAATTCTAAACAAATATTAAAAATGTCAAACAGTAACCTAAAATATTATTATTCAGGTATATAAGCTTATGACTCCTCAATTGTATCCAAATAATTTCAGAAAAATCAAATCAGAAAATTACCACAGAATATCAATGCAGAATATTACATCTGAAATTAGAAATAAAATAATCTGCATAAATATAAATACGAAAATAAGCAATAAAATTACCCTACTTCTAGGACACAATTTTCGGGACTTAACAATACCTAATAATCGTGAATTAACAATTAAAATCGAAATTTTCAGAATTAATAACCTAAAAACCTGCACATATCCAATTCACAAAATAATTCAGAAAAATTATCAAATAACTTTCAAAAATGACGGAATTAAATATGGGCAGACTAGGACACTAATAAACTCTAGGAACTGTTAAAAATCGAAAAAGAACAAAAATAACTATTTTTAGTCTAATTTCTAACAAACCGGTAATTAAATACTAAAACTGAATATAAATCAATCAAAAATTATAACCACTCTAAAAATCAAAATCTAAACTATCTAAAATTACTTAGACACTCCTAAAAGACTATACTTTTGGGGGGAGGGTCGATTGAAATTATATTGAAGCTAATAAAAATAGAACAAACCAATCAAATTAACTATAAGCAACAAATAATCATCAAAAATTATCAAATTTATAAAGGATACTTAGTATAATCTCAATCTACCATGCAAATTAATATTTATCATTAACACACAAGTTAATTTCATTTATGAGTTAAACTGTAGAAGACATCCACCAGTGGTTCTTCCCCGTTTTTCCTTAGATTCTAGTTTAATTAGGTCCAGCCCTAATATAAACCCTACTAGTTTTGATAACCCTCACACCAGCACAAGAATTTAATCAAACTAGAGCATTAAGAATTAAAAAAACATCATTTAATACTTTGTAACCAATTTACCAGTAAATCGATTTAACAAAGATCTAAAGCGATTACCTAATTAAAAGAGATGGGTTTGAGCCATCCATGATTAATTAAGGTGATACCTAAGCATAAAAGACGATAACTTTTACGTATTATAGTCTTCTAAACTATCAATCGAAATTGTATTAAACTAACTAGCATGCATTCTAATTAATTTAACACGAATATCATAAACGATAAATACTAATCGCTATAGAATCATGAATATGAATCAACTAGGCAATAAAGTATAAAACTTGTTTCAAAATAGTAAATTTAGCATGGCTTCAAGAAGATTATACTAAGTAAAAAGGAATTACTCACTCATATTAAAAATAAAATCACAAAATTCACCCAAATAATTCATGTTTGACAATAAACTAAACACAAAAGAAAGAAGAAAAAAATATATAACAATCAAAATAGGAAGAAGAAAGAGCCGTGAGTGATGGTGAGGAGGATTGATGAAGGACGTGATGATGGAGCGTGGGTTGATGGAGAAGGGATGCCCTGATATTATGGAGAAGGGGTGAGAGTTTGATGAGATAGTGATCATGGGTTCTAGGTGATGAAGGACGTGATGGAGGTGCGCGGAGTGTGAATGATGGGGCGTGGGGGTTGATGGTGATTGATGGAAGATGATGATGATGAGATTTATGGTGAGGAGAGGCGTGTGATTTGAAGATGATGGAGATGATGATATATCATAGGGAAGAAAGGAGGGGTGTGATTAGGGTTAGTAAGTTAGGGTTTCTTTCATCTCTTCCTTAGATTTCTTCTCCTACAAGACTTCTGGCCTTTTCCCAATTCTTGAAACCCTAGCCCAAACTAAATAATTATGGAAATAATTTTTTCCATAATTATTATATTTTGACCGTCTTTATAGCCAAGCGTGTAAAACCCGCAACTTGATGACTTGTCTTCTCCTTTTTATTTTATTAATGCCTAACCTGAAAAATATAAAAAATAAAGTAAAATAGACGCAATAATGTGTAAAATATAATCAAAATAATTGTTAAAACAATGCATGATTTTTTGGCTTAACAACGGTGATAGTGCCTTCTGCTATTAAGTCTTCCACTGCAATTTTTCGTAAATCATGTCATTAGTATTTTGGGGGCGTTACAGACTTGGTATCAGAGCTAAGGTTTTAAGGGCCATTGTGAGCTATCAAGTGTTTATGAGTTAGCTAGCAAGGGGTGTATGAGAGTTATGTTGGACCAGTTATATGAGCTATTGACTATAAGTTCACATGTATGGGCATATAAGGAGGAACTATTTTCATTTGGGGGACCCAATCATTTGGTAATATCTTAAGATCTGAGCATTAGCAAAGTGGAGTGTGAAACCATTTGGGTGACTTGTTAGTGAGGCATCCTCTCATTTATCTGGGAGTTTTATTGTATGTTTCATTTCTCTCATTTGTTTAAATTTTTGCAATCATGCACTCCGGGTGTGTGACCCGTTGAGTTATGAACCGGCGTGTGGCCGTTGAGCTATTGAAGTATTTCTCTCCATTTCAGGTATCTATTGGAAGGGTTTAAGCCGGGTTTTAGTCAGTTTTTAAGCAGAACTCTATCCGTTTTACCCCAGGATTTGAGAGTTTTATTGAGGTGTATTCATATACCTGATCTTGGGTACAATGATGGTTGAAACCTGATGTGGGGATGCCATTTGCAACTTCTTAAGGGATTAATACAGTGTCAAGTTAGATGTAAACCTCTAGATGAGAAAATACTTTGTGGGGCAATATCTTTGAGGTGAACCAGTATGAGATGAACGTTACAATGAGTACTTATGCCTGATGATAACAGTTAGTAGCTTTTGTTGTGCTACTTGGCATTATATGGGTGGTACGAGTAAGATTAAGCTGCCATTCTTGACATTAGGATCCTTCCTCATCAATGCTCCCATTACTACCTATCATTTACTTATTTCTGCCCTAGTTACCTTGAATTATTCAGAGGCATCATTTCTTTGCCACTAAAACTCTCTTGATTTGTAATGGAGTGTTTATGGAAAATTTCATGTGTGGTCTATGGGGAGTTCTTTGAACACATTTGAGCAACCTTTCTTATAGGCAATTCAAACCCAGACAATCATAATCATTTAATTTTCTGTTTCCATAATGGAGTCTATAATGACCCCCGGTGTGTGTTGATGTATGATTTGTAGTTCTTTCTAAGCATGTTTAATCCATTCTACTTATAGTTCAGTCACCACTATGTTCATATTTTTACTATCATCTACTTTAACTCCTTGCTTCTATTTGGGCACCATTTATTTATTACTTGCAAAGCCTTTGGTTGCTTCAAACCCAGTCATTGAGCCCCTTTTCAGCAATTAAATGTATCCATATTGTTCTTGTTTCTATAGCACCGTAATATCATGTTGGCATACTACTCTATGGCCGTGACTGCATGTCATTACTCAACTTATTTTGGCGATCCTTTCTTTACTAGTACAATCTATTTTATTAATGATAAATAACGATTTGTGCTATTTCTATCTGCCAGTAGTTTCGGAGTTTATATACCTACTCAAGACTTCCATTCACTATAGAATGTGTTATTGATGGATGCCATCATATTCAGTCATAAGATTGACTCCTTCATCTTGATGAATTGGCCTTTCAAACACCAGATGAATAAAATTTCCCTTCTAGTGGTGTTGACCCTCATCTTCGTCATTTTACTCACATAAAGGTACCGTATGACTTTTCAAATACTCATTTGGTAATCTGTTAGATTTCTTCACCTTCAGTAGTTAATACTCCCTCTCAACTTCATAACATGATTCAGTACTTTACTATCATGACCATCATGAATAAACTGCATGTCTTGTCTATGTAGGTCATTTATATGTCTTACCTCTTTCATTATGATTTTTAGTCCTTTCATTCATTCAACTTACATTCAGTCCTTTATAACCGATAAAGAAATATCTTTGTAAGAGTTTATGGTGTGGTTACATCTCTTTACACTTTAGATTGTCTCCTTGTCATTTAAATTTACTGAGACCAATAGGTGGTTGAATATGTTATCTTTTATTGCTGGAACTATATTCATTGGGCATTTAATTCAGTTTGATTGGCAGACCTTGTTATCATTATAGGGATGAACTGACTATGTACTTATAGAAGATGACTTGTAAAAATCTTAAGGTTAACTTAAGAAATAAGGAAAGACTAGACGTGTGTTTCTATGGATCGAGGGAAGAGAAACTCTATTTTCACCCTAATTACACTGTGCAAGCAAGTGAGTTATCATGTCAGTAATGCATTGAATATTAATGATATGCCAACCACACTCGTTTTATATATATCTACAACTACAGTTTATGAATTTAGAGATGTTTCATCTGAGGACTTTGAGGACTGTTTTCCCCTAAGAAACATTTATTTTCATATCAACCTCATTCTAGGTGCTCAATCCATTTTTAGAGCCCTTATCATATAACCCCCAGTAGAGTTTAAAGAACTAAAGATTTAGTAAGATGAGTTGTTACAGAAGGGGGTTATTTGACCAAGTGTGTCACTATAAAAAAACTTAGTTTTATATGTGTGAAGAAGGAAGGCAGAACCTTATAGTTGTATACTGCGTACAGATAGTTAAACAAGATCACTATCAAAAACAAGTTCCCTATACCTTGAATAGATGATTTATGGGATTAATTGCCAGCGACAGATGTCTTTTCCAGGAATGATTTATAGACCATGCAACCACAGTTTATCTTTTCTAAGAATGCCCATTTATAGTAATTCTTATAATTGTTTGCTTGTCTCATCTTCAAAACTCGACACCATCCAATATTGTTTAATCCGCCTTGCATTTCAACCCAATATTTCCTGCTAGCGTGATCTTCCATGTCTTTACAAACCCATTGTTAAATGTGCAATACAATTTTGGTCGACTTTATATGGTTGTCAACATTCCAGTGCCCTCGACCTTCACCATCTTTATTTCATAATCATGAGTTGTAGTCACTTCGCTGAGAGCCGATTCACACATCTACCGTGCATCTCATTTATTTATAATGATAAGCTCGTATAACTTGTTCTGAATTCATAATGTAATTCAACTCTCATTGATGTGGGTGATTGCGATTGTCATAATTCCCTTACTCACTTTATTTTGAAATTCAACTCCCACACATATATCTTACATTCTGATAAATAAAGTTTTGCATTCTCCATTTAATCTTATTGTTGTACTCGAATTGGCTTCATATGAGCAAAGGCATGTTCCTATTGTAACTTGCTCAATCTATTTACCTATCCATTGATACTTTGCTCATCCAATCCATTTATCTATCTATTACACCTTGTTTGTCCAATCTTTTTGCCTATCTATTGTACTTTGCTTATCCAATCTACCTATCTATTCATTACACATTGCTTGTCCCATCTATTTATTACACTTATCTTGTTTCTTGTGGCTATAAAGTCACTTTGTTGAAGCTCCGCTGCTTGTCATCTTCTTTCCAATTCATGAGTTAAACCAGAGTATAATGGGGCCATCTTTCTCCTTGACTGATTATTTATTGGACCCTTTATGATCCATATTTATAAACCACAATTCTTATGGCATTATATTCTAGAATTCATGATACACTTGTGGTTATCTTTATTCTAACCACCCCATGTTAATTCCTCCTTTATAAATCTTTTCTAATCTCATTGTTTATTTCTTTTATTCCTAATGACTCACTTGACTACCAATTTCATCATTTTCATCTCTGACCATGTTTATTCCAGCGTCTAATTCGAACGTAGAGCAAATCTTAGACTAATCTGATAAGGGAAGATCATATAGTGCATTAAGAATATCAGATGAAGACTTTTTGATAAAGGGATAATCTCAGACAGTGTCTAGCTGCATTAGAGTAAGCTAGAAGAAGCATTGAGAATAATGAGATAGTTCATGTACATGCTAAGGTGACACAAGGACTACACAAGAGTCATATGGTCATTTTGACTAAAGAAAGAGACAATCAAAGTTCAGATGAGATATAAAGAATTTCCAAGAGCTTCTCTAGTTAAGGGTGTTAAGTGACTAGATATCAAAGATAATTGAGTCCTCATTACATTGGGTTTTATGAGTCAGTATCAGAGCACTTACTAAGAAATGTAAGGGTTTCCATACTTATTAGTGGTCAAGGCAGAGAACCAGTGTAGTAGAGTACCTCCTTTACAGTAACAAGTTTATTTCTTTTGAAGAGAATATCAATTTTGAACCAAAGTAATCAAGCTAGTGAAGTCACTGAGGATCTAGATACTCAATCGTAGGATTAAGCAGCTATATACTTTGGGCTAATCATACCATCTTGGAAGGAAGCAATAAAAACCAACTATCCATACTTGAGGCAGCATAGCATTCATGTTCAAAAATCATAAGTTTCGAGGACAAAACTCTTTAAGGGAGGAAACCTGTAATAACCCGACCCTAACCAATATTTATTTATTTATTTAAATCATATTTATTTATTTAATTAATAATTTTTATTTATTTAATTAATCATATTTATTGATTTAATCACTCATAGTTATTTGTTTAACAAAATCATGTTTATTAATTCAATTACACTCAGTTTATACATTTACCGAATTATCTTATATCATTTAAATTTTTCACTTTCATTTATCCTATTTAATCATCCCGGTTGGGGGATATTTCATTTGGATCACACTTGACAATTTAAGTTTCATTGATTGTTAATTCAAGTTTCATTAATTGTTTAAATATCGGCTGAATTGATATTAGGCCTCAATAACTATAATTTAGTGACTAATTATTTTCTTACCTTCGGTAAACTTTAATCCCGAGCAATACAAAATTTTTTCAACACTTGAAATAATTTTTCAAACCTGAACTTAGCTTGTTGGCCCAAAACAAAAGTCCAAAACCTTGCTAACTTTGTTATTTTACTAATTGCTCATTTTAACACCTACTTTTAATTAGCAAAAAGCTACTTTTTGGGTTGAAAATTTTCAGCCACATGTAGCTAATAATTGACAATTTTACACATAAAAATTTAGCAAAATAACAAAACCCAACTCTCCATTTTTCTCTCTCAACCTCACACCCCTTCTGCAGAAAACAGGGGCAGCAGATGCTGCCACTTCTGGTGGGCTCCGGCCACCTTGCGGCTGCTCTGACTTTCCCTTGTGGCTAGCTATTATGCCCAACCACCAAAATCACTCAAAACAGCCCCCTCCTCCCTCTAATTCAAGCCTAAAGTAAGGTAAAATTCTAACTTGATCTTGATGTGTTTTTGGTTTTTATAATTGTTTTAGTTATGTTTTATATTCTTGAGATCAAAATAGATGTTATCATGTAAATATTATTGATTTCGGGGAAATTAATCATGGTGGGATTGAGCTTGAAGCATGTTAAGGTTAGGGTTTTATCATGATCAAGTTAGCTTAAGTCAAGTGATGGATTTATATTGTTTCTATATGATTTTGTAATCTTTAGTCTTATTAATGACTATGATGATGTTTTTGGTGATTTCAAATGATTTTAAGTGAGGATTTATGTGAAAAAAGAGGAGAAAGCAAGAACAGTGAGGGCTGAAAATGACAAAAAATAAAGATAACTTTGAGGTTAAACTGGTAATGATCGGCCCACTAAAAATTTATGCTTTTGGGTGGCTAGATAGGCCAGTGTGTTATCTTTCAAATGCCTTTTGAATTGCCTTAATCTGAATTCTGTGTGAAAAATTATGGTTGTTTTACTAGAAATGCGCAGGTTCACCCATACCTAACACACTTGTGTTTTATCCCCATTTTGGGAACCCTATTATGGGAATTATGTTCTGTGTTGTAAATGAAAATTTTTTAGAACTTCTTAATCTTTTCATATTGGGTGTTTTAGGTCTCCATTTGAGGTCAAGGGTAAAAGTTATGAAGTTTTGAAATCAACTAACCTACTTTGGAGCAAATTGGACTGTTATTGTAATTTCTGTGCAGCGTATACTTGGAGGAAAATTCTAAAAAATTTACTGTAGATTGTCCATATTATTTTTGAATTTCTTAAGAGATTGCATGAATTTTTGTTGAGTATTTTAGTTTGGTGATTTTTGAAAGTATTTTGAGTAATTGTTTAAAGAGCAATACTAAAGATTGAGTGAGATTGATCATACACTCATTTTGTGTATTTTGGGCGAAGTAAGGTCATTTAAGGGGGAAATGAATATTCATGGACTTTCATGGAGCTTTTACCTTGATTAATGAGAAAGAAGAAGACAAGTATACAATTTGGGAGCTTGTTTATGAGCTTTGAATCACTTATAGATTTTACAAAGAAAATACTAAATTTAGTGAGCTTAATAGATTCTATTGAGTTCAATGACTTATTGGGGTGAAATTTTATATTCAATAGACTTGTGAATGAAACAAGGGAAGTGGGGAGAATTTTTAACTTAGAAACCATATTTATCAGACTAAGTTATTGCAGTTCATGCTATTTTGAACCAAGATATATCTCTCTTGGCCTCAAACCTCTATTACTTACTCAATTCAAAATGTATCAAATGTATTTATCAACCAATCTAGTGTACTCGCTGTTATCTTGAACCAAGCTATACATCAATGAGCCTTAACCCGTATCAGCAACCTATCTCAAAAAGGGCCAAAAGCACTCTCTCATTTGCCACCATCAAGTCCTTTTCCTTTGTAATCTCATTTATCTCATTGTAATCTATTTTACTTTCATTTACTTTATATCAGATTTAATTACTTTCATCAATGCAGTTTTGAAGTTATATTGAAATACCCCAGTTATGTATACCATTTAATTACTTAATTTCTATTATACATACTTTTACTTACTCAATTATGTAAGAAATGATCATTTATTGACTACATCTGCCTACAATGGCATTTATGAAACAGAGTCGAGATTTAGTTATTGTTCCCGTTATGCATAAGTGTTATCAAATCAGAACATATTTATCAAGTCAGATGACATTTTTTTTTAAAGACTCAAGGTACCTCCATTGCCTGTATCTTCAGAAAGTAGAACATGTTTGTCAAGTTACAACTCTTAATGAGTTTATCAATAAATTAGTTTATACAGCGATTTTCCATTTAACTCGTGACCCCCGTCAGTTATCATCTATAAGGCAACAGCCTATCATTTACCCGCGCGGCTTCAGGCCAACTCTTGATAGGATTAACAGGTGTACACCTATGTATAGATGATATCATTGCATGGGGTTCACATACAGATAATAATGAGCAATTCAATTTCATATTACCTCCATTTTCATTATTATTGTGAACTAAATAAATTGCAAAGCCGGGTACCCATTAACAGTATTTCTACGCTCATTTTATAATACAGGAACGCATGTGCTGAGTTTTTACTCATATTTTCGAATTGTTTTCACGTTTTCTATTTTAGGTGATGAAGGATCACATGTTTCTATATTTACCAAGCCCTTTTGGAAGTCATCAGATGCTCACAGTGGATTCAGCATAGCATGAATGCGGGGATCGACCTCAGGGTCAAGTTGGATCTATATTGAATATGCTTATGTAGTGTCGAGTGCGTGTTAGCACATGGTATGATTAAGTCGATTGTATTGAAGTTGAACTATTATGGACTCTGGTCTTAGAGGGTTTCAGTTTAATAGATGTTATGATTTGAGCATGAGTTGCAAGATTAAATGGTTTCAGTGAGCCTTGTCCCTATCAGGACGGCGATAGCGCCTTCTATTATTAAGTCTTCTGCTGCAATTTTCCGTAAATCATATCATTAGCATTTTAGGGGCATTACATGAATTAAAGGAATGATTAGAAGATTTGCACATATGGCACATAAGAGGCACAACAAAGTACTCCAAATAATAGGCTATGGCATGAAAAACACAAGGCTTAAGCGAAGAGCACAAGTAAAGCAAATGAAATTTGTTCACCAGGCTCACCCATCGAACGAGGCTACATCCCAAACTAAGGTCCTTTTTTTAGGATTCAACCACTATTATTAATATACTCCAAAATTTACACAATTTAAAAGTGTCCATCCAAGGAGCTTGACTACAACAAACCCTTCAAAATCTCTCTTGAAGTGATTTCTCCTAAGTCCCTAGTTAGGAAAGATGACACTCCCGATCAACCATCTTATTTACAAGTAGGATTCTCACAACCATCTTACCATACAAGGTGTTCAACCTGAAGTTATGCTATTTTATAACCTTTTAACATTTGCTCAAAATAAATTATTAAATTAGGATTTTAATAATATTTTTGTCTATTTTGTAGGGATTGGGAAAAGATGGAAAAAATATATAATTTGCTCAAATAAGATCAAATTTTGGATTAAGTTGAGCAAAGGATAGGTCCTATAGGCTAAAGCCCGAGCTATCAGAAATGAAGCCAAGGCCCAGTCCAGGGCTCCCCCTTTTCTCCTTCTTTCTAATCTTTGCCCCCTGTTTGGTCTCTCTTTCTCGGTAGGACTGATGCTATTCTTCCCACCTGCCCAAGCCAAGGTCCATGTAACACCCCCAACCTCTAGGGTTAGGAGCGTTACGTTTTCTTACGTCTTACTTAATTTCATGGGTGAGACCCGGAGTTTTGTCATACTTGCTTAATGAATATTATGCTTGTTGAGTTAGAAAATTTTATTTTAGTACTTGCCAACCTACCACTACTTTATTGCCCAAGTTATTAACCTATCCAATCTCAGACCCCAAAAATAAATTGTCTAAAGTTGTATAAGTTAAATAGCCTTCGATTTCTTGAAACTCCAACCAAAGCGAATACAACTAGATTGTCGAACCTTGGGATTATTTATGTAATTAACTAAATCAAACCTTAATATAATCAAGGGGCGAGTAAGTCGACAAATGATTATATTAACGATTTCGGTTTAGGATAAGAGACTCGGGAATTCGACGAATATTATCAGGTGATATACTACCTTTCAGCAACACAAAAAAGGGGGGAAAAGGGGGGGTTCACGCGTGAAACCCCGACCCCCCCTCTCGCTTCTTTCTTCTTCTTCTTCTTCCCGTTCCCCTGCTCTGCTTTCCCCTGCTCTTCATCTCCTCCTTCACTTCCCGCCACGCACGTCAGAGCCAACCGCCGGCCTTGAGCCCAGTCGACCCTCCCTAGTTGCCGGCCGTCACATCACGGCGTCACTGGCCGAAATCAGCCACGACTGGGCTGATTTTGACCGGAGCCAAGCCAACGCCGGGTTTAATTCGTGCATGCAAGGTGATTTCGAACTCCTCTTTCATCTATAAATTGTATCCTTGACCTAGATTCTTCCTAATTGTGTTTAATTTCTCAAAAATTACAAGTTAGGGTTTTGGGTTTGGTGGTGTTCGAACCTCACGCGAAGGCAGCCGGTTTTCTGGGTTTGTGGAGTCCGATTTTTGACTTCAATCCAGCCAATTCTCACGCATATAGCTTGGATTCGAGGTGGGTAAACCTTTAATCCCTCCTATTTTAAGGATTTCGAATAATAGTTATATGAATCAGTTTACTGAATTGGTAGATTGGATTGTTGTTGTATGAATTCGATTGTATGTGTGGACAAACAAATGAATTAAGCATTGCTATGCTAGGGCAGAACCAATGTATTCTTGAAAGGTTGCCAGATGTTTTAAAATGGTGGCTTTCATGATTTAGAACTGCATATAACTTTCTAAAGTTGCTTTCAATTTTCATATCAAACCAGTTAGCATTGAAGATCGTTTGGGAACATTTTAAGCCTTTAGTTTATCCGCACACCCGTCTTGGGTTTAAAATGGAGTTTTCAAATGAATCTAGCTTACATTTATTGCTAATCATAGCATTTAAGTTAGCAACGAAGTTGTTTTTATGATTTAGCAATCCTATTACTCTTAAACGAAGCTTTCAAGTTAGAATCAAAGTCGTTTTATGATTAGCCAACCGTATTATTTTTATAAAGAGCCCTTAAGTGAAAAACGAAGTCGTTTTACGATTTAGTAAACTTGTTGTGTTTATACGAAACATTCAAGTTAGAAACTAAGTCGTTTTACGATTTAGTAAACGTGTTACGTTTATAAGAAACTTTTATGTTTAAAGTGAAGTCGTTTTACAAGTTAATAAACGTATTACGTTTATACGAAACATTTAAGTCAAGAATGAAGTCGTTTTACAAACTAGCAAACGTTTTACGTCTATAAGAAGTTCTTAAAACGAAGTCATTCTGCGAGTTAGTAGCCGTATTACGTTTATATGAAGCTTTTAAGTTAGAAACGACAACGTTTTACGACTTAACAAGCTTATTACGTTTTAAGAAGCTTTGAAGTTGCAAAGGAAATCGATTTATGTGTTAATAGACTTATAACATTCATGAGAAGCCTTTAAGCTTCGAGCATAGTTTGAATTAAGCATTAACTAAACACGTTATGTTTCAAACGAGTTGCGATTTACGATTAAGCATACATATTACATTTAAAGGAAGCTTTTAGCTAAAAAGCGAAGTCGTTTTATGAGTTAGCAATCGTTTTACGTTATTAAGAAGTTTTTGAGTTGAAAACGAGATCGTTTTACGATTTAACAACCCTATTATATTTATATGAAGCAATTAAGTTAGAAATTAAGTCGTTTTACTATTTAGTAAACCCTTTTATGTTTGTCAGAAGTTTTTAAGTTACTTATGAAACCAATTTACGTGTTAACAGGTCGTATTTTATTTATAAGAAGCTTGTAAGTTTAGAACGAAGTCGTTTTACAAACTAACGAGCGTATTATATTACTAAGAAGCTTTTAAGTTGAAAATGAAATCGTTTCACGATTTAGTAAACTTATTACGTTCATACGAAGCATTCGAGTTAGAAAATAAGTCGTTTTACGATTTGGTAAACGTGTTACCTTTATAAGAAACCTTTAAGTTTAAAGTAAAGTCGATTTAAGTATTAACCATCTTATTGCCCTTATAAGAAGCTCTTAAGTCTAAAAGGAGATCGTTTTACGAGTTAATAAACACATTACGTTTATATGAAGCCTTTAAGTTAGAGACGAAGTCGTTTTCGAACTCGTAAATGTATTTTACGAAGTTAGTTTACACGCTAGCAAATTTACTTCGATTATGAAAAGCTTTTAAACTATTCATGAAATCGATTTATGAGTTAGTAAACTTGGCTTGTATCATGTTCATCCCTTTTGCGTTTGAAAGATTATAATGAGCGTAAAAAGGGCAACTGAAGGTGATTATTTACGAATCCTAACTTTCAAGTGCACGCTAGTAACTACCAAGTTTTGAATCGTGAGTTAGTACACTCACCATGTTTCTAAGAGGCCTATCTTGTTGTTTGCCTAAAGCTAAAGTTGTAAGAAAATTATGTTTTCATGTTTTAAGTTCATAAAACCTATATATGAATAAGTATAAGCATGTTTGTCTACTAAGTATGTATGTGTATGAATGTTATAAGTTCCTAAGATATATATATGAATACGTATAAGTATGTATGTGTACGAATGGTTATGTTTATGTCTATGTGTACGTGGAGGAGCTACTCTAGAAACTTTAAACTTAAGTCTGAGACCTAGGGATGGTGGCTTAGTTCCCGCCTGGTATCACATATGTCACGTTATCATAGATTCAGGGATGGTAGTTTGATTCCTGCCTGAAGTCTAAGTATGAAAATTATGTCTCAGCGCAGTATGATGTCTGTCCGGATAGGCATATGTTGCCGCTCGAGTTTGGCCGACTCGGGATGGCAGTAACAAAGTACCTTTAAGAGTCTAGTCTCCTCATTTACGTGAATAAGTTACTATGTATGATTTTCGGTAAGTGAAACTTATGCGTAAAACCCCTTTTATGCTATGTTTCCGGGTTTACGTAACTTTATTATGTTAAGTCAACATATTACGGTTTCCTCTAAAGTTAAGCCTTTTGGTATGACTATTCCTTCACTCAGTCTATGGTTCGAATAAGATGTATTATGTGAAAGCTCTTCAACTAAAATGAATTACGAAAGGCTTGCGTAAGTTAATATGTATTTTAAGTATGTTTTGGGAGAAAGGGTTTATTCACTAAGCGTTGCTTGCTCATTCCCATTACTTTTCCTCTTTTCCCAGATCCACAGGTATGTGATTGACGCGTGGAGTGCAATAAGGATGGACTTGCTTGGTTTGATTATGATGTGACTATGTAATATTGATTATGTTTGTAAGGTTATGTAATTATTTATCTTTTGTAAGGTTTATGAAAATAGAAAGCTCTGTATACTCCGGGCGTGTAGCCGTAGAGTTGTGAACTCCGACGTGTAGTCGTAGAGTTGTTGGTGTTATTTAGTACCTTATGTGTTGTAGGGATGTAATGTAAGGCTTGGGCCTGGGGAAATGGTCAGTTTTAAGAGGAGACTCTGCCCGTTTTGCCCTATAAATTAAGAAAATTCTAACATTCCTAGCCCTAGGGTTAAACTCAAGACCCAATTAGGTTATAGTGGTTAAAGTTTTAAATATTAAGTTGTGAACTCTAGCGTGTAGCCGTTGAGTTTTTGGTGTACTTTTATACTTTTATGTATTTCAGGGACCTTTATGTAAGGCTTTAAGCCTGGAAAACGGTCAATTTTTAGGGGAAATTCTGTCCGTTTTGTCCCAGAAAATTGTCAAGGCCCAAATTATGTTATAGTGGATTAAGTTTTAAATATTAAATCTTAATAGATTATGTTCCAAATAGGTCCAAACAAGTTGCCTTAACAGTATTTCCCCAGGGAAAGACTGTGGCGTGTAACACGACCTGTGTGAGGTCGGGGGTGTTACATTTGATGGTATCAGAGCTATAGGGTTTTATAAAATGATAAAAGAAAATGAGATTTGACTCGCCGATATGTTTTTATGTGCTAAGAGTTATATGTTATGTGCTACGTGTTATGTGCTATGCGATGTATGTTGTATGTTAAGTGTTAAGTGTTAAGTGCTAAGTGTTAAATTGTTATAAGCTTACTAGGAGGGGGTCGATGGAAATTTCTCTATAAGTAGTATATATATAGTGCACATAAGTAACCTAGAGTCTTATTATGAGTGCAGGAGTTAGTATAGTATACGATATGTCGGAAGGGAGGCAAAATTCTCCTCCACCTCCGCCTCCAAATGATGGGATAGAGATGCTAATTAAATTTCTGAAGCTCAAGCCACCTACGTTTGACGGAATACCAGACCCAATTTAGTATGAGTACTGGAAGAGGAAGATTGAAGGATTGTTTGAAGTCATGGAGTGTCCTGCCAATTATAAGGTGAGGTTTGCAGCTCACTTATTTGAGAAAGATGCTAGCTTTTGGTGGGATACGGTTAAGCCAAAAGAAGGCGAACAACCACTAACTTGGGTGCAGTTCAAGGGTTTATTAGATGAAAAATACTATCCTACGGAGGTAAAATGGGTTAAAGAGCAGAAATTTTTGGACTTAAAGTAAGGAAAAATGCCAGTTATTAAGTATATGTCTAAGTTTAATGAATTGAGTAGGTTTGCTCCTCATCAAGTGGCAAATGAGGAAATGAAAACGGAACGATTTGAGAGAGGCCTCAAATCTAAGTTAGAAACAAACATAGCTGCACTAACCTTTCCAAGCCTCCAAACGATGTACCAAAAAGCCATCAAAGTGGAGCGTGTTATAGATGAGTGTGAGGCATCTGAGTCAGCTATGCAACAAAAAAGGAAGCGTGAGGTCGAGAGCTCACAAGGAGGGGTACGTGGGAATGGGAGGAAGCCTAACTCCAACCATCAATCTCAGAAGGACCGCACTCCATAAGAGCCAAGACCTCGATGTGAGACGTGTGGCAAGCTCCACAATGGGCCCTGTGCAAGGTTAACTGGGGCATGCTTTGGGTGTGGAGAAATTGGGCATTACCAAAACCAATGTCCGAAGAAAGTACAGGAAAACATACAGGCTAATCAAAGGACTGAGGCAGCAAATAGGCAAGGCGGTAACAATCTCCAAGCAAGAAAATGACTCCACCAGTCTCACAGCTCCATGACGTAAATGAAAGTCGGTAAGAAATCTTCCTTTTAAGTACTTTCATTTATATAAATATATATGGATTTGTTTCGCATCATGTGACCAAAGCGTATAAGTTTCGAGGACGAAACTTTTTATAAGTGGGGGAGAAATGTGAGACCCGGAGTTTTGTCGCACTTGCTTAATGAATATTACGCTTATTGAGTTAGAAAATTTTATTTTAGTACTTGCCAACCTACCACTACTTTATTGCCCAAGTTATTAACCTATCCAATCTCAGACCCCAAAAATAAATTGTCTGAAGTTGTGTAAGTTGAATAGCCTTCGATTTCTTGAAACTCCAACGAAAACGAATACAACTAGATTATCGAACCTTGGGATTATTTATGTAATTAACTAAATCAAACCTTAATATAATCAAGGGGCGAGTAAGTCGACAAACGATTATATTAACGATTTCGATTTATGATAAGAGACCCGGGAATTCAACTAATAGTATCAGGTGATATACTACCTTTTAACAACACAAAAAAAAAAAGGGGGAAAAAAGGGGGGTTCACACGTGAAACCCCGACCCCCCCTCTCTCGCTTCTTTCTTCTTCTTCTTCTTCCCGTTCCCCTGCTCTGCTTTCCCCTGCTCTTCATCTCCTCCTTCGCTTCCCGCCACGCATGCCGGAGCCAACCGCCGGCCTTGAGCCCAGTCGACCCTCCCTAGCTGCCGGCCGTCACATCACGGCGTCACTGGCCGAAATCAGCCACGACTGGGCTGATTTTGACCGGAGCCGAGCCAACGCCGGGTTTAATTCGTGCATGCAAGGTGATTTCGAACTCCTCTTTCATCTATAAATTGTATCCTTGACCTAGATTCTTCCTAATTGTGTTTAATTTCTCAAAAATTACAAGTTAGGGTTTTGGATTTGGTGGTGGTCGTGTGTCACGCGAAGTACAAAAGAGGTTCTGAGCTTTGGGTGTTCGAATTTATCTTCAATCGAGCCCCTTTCGCATGCTATAACTCAGATTCGAGGTGGGTAAACCTTTAATCCCTCCTATTTTAAGGATTTCGAATAATAGTTATATGAATCAGTTTACTGAATTGGTAGATTGGATTGTTATTGTATGAATTCGATTGTATGTGTGGACAAACAAATGAATTAAGCATTGCTATGCTAGGGCAGAACCAATGTATTCTTGAAAGGTTGCCAGATGTTTTAAAATGGTGGCTTTCATGATTTAGAACTGCATATAACTCTCTAAAGTTGCTTATGATTTTCATATCAAACCAGTTAGCATCAAAGATCGTTTGGGAACATTTTAAGCCTTTAGTTTATCCTCACACCCGTCTTGAGTTTAAAATGGAGTTTTCAAATGAATCTAGCTTACATTTATTGCTAATCATAGCATTTAAGTTAGCAACGAAGTTGTTTTTATGATTTAGCAATCCTATTACGCTTAAACGAAGCTTTCAAGTTAGAATCAAAGTCGTTTTATGATTAGGCAACCTTATTATGTTTAAAAAGAGCCCTTAAGTGAAAAACGACGTCGTTTTACGATTTAGTAAACTTATTGTGTTTATACGAAGCATTCAAGTTAGAAACTAAGTCGTTTTACGATTTAGTAAACGTGTTACGTTTATAAGAAACTTTTAAGTTTAAAGTGAAGTCATTTTACAAGTTAATAAACGTATTACGTTTATACGAAACATTTAAGTCAAAAATGAAGTCGTTTTACAAACTAGCAAACGTTTTACGTCTATAAGAACTTCTTAAGTTAAAAACGAAGTCATTTTGCGAGCTAGTAGCCGTATTACGTTTATATGAAGCTTTTAAGTTAGAAACGACAACGTTTTACGACTTAACAAGCTTATTACGTTTTAAGAAGCTTTGAAGTTGCAAAGGAAGTCGATTTATGTGTTAATAGACTTATAACGTTCATGAGAAGCCTTTAAGCTTCGAACTTAGTTTGAATTAAGTATTAACTAAACACGTTATGTTTTAAATGAGTTGCGATTTACGATTTAGCATACATATTACATTTAAAGGAAGCTTTTAGCTAAAAAGTGAAGTCGTTTTATGAGTTAGCAATCGTTTTACGTTATTAAGAAGTTTTTGAGTTGAAAACGAGATCGGTTTACGATTTAGCAACCCTATTATATTTATACGAAGCATTTAAGTTGGAATTAAGTCGTTTTACGATTTAATAAACCCTTTTATGTTTGTAAGAAGTTTTTAAGTTACTTACGAAATCGATTTACGTGTTAACAGATCTTATTTCATTTATAAGAAGCTTGTAAGTTCAGGACGAAGTCGTTTTACAAACTAACATACGTATTACGTTATTAAGAAGCTTTTAAGTTGAAAACGAAATCGTTTTACGGTTTACTAAACTTATTACGTTCATACGAAGTATTCGAGTTAGAAAATAAGTCGTTTTACGATTTGTAAACGTGTTACCTTTATAAGAAAAACCTTGAAGTTTAAAGTAAAGTCGTTTTAAGTATTAACCAACTTATTGCCCTTAAAAGAAGCTTTTAAGTCTAAAAGGAGATCGTTTTACGAGTTAATAAACATATTACGTTTATACGAAGCCTTTAAGTTAGAGACGAAGTCGTTTTCGAATTCGTAAACATATTTTACGAAGTTAGTTTACACGCGAGCAAATTTACTTCGATTATGAAAAGCTTTTAGACTATTCCCGAAATCGATTTATGAGTTAGTAAACTTGGCTTGTATCATGTTCATCCCTTTTGCGTTTGAAAGATTATAATGAGCGTAAAAAGGGCAACTGAAGGTGATTATTTACGAATCCTAGCTTTCAAGTGCATGCTAGTAACTACCAAGTTTTGAATCGTGAGTTAGTATACTCACCATGTTTCTAAGAGGCCTTTCTTGTTGTTTGCCTAAAGCTAAAGTTGTAAGAAAATTATGTTTTTATGCTTTAAGTTCATAAAACCTATATATGAATAAGTGTAAGTGTGTTTGTCTGCTAAGTATGTATGTGTATGAATGTTATAAGTTCCTAAGATATATATATGAATACGGATAAGTATGTATGTGTATGAATGGTTATGTTTATGTCTATGTGTACATGGAGGAGCTACTCTAGAAACTTTAAGCTTACGTCTGAGATCTAGGGATGGTGGCTTTGTTCCCGCCCGGTATCACATATGTTACATTATGATAGATTCAGGGATGGTGGTTTGATTCTCGCCTGAAGTCTAAGTATGAAAATTATGTCTCAGCGCAGTATGATGTCTGTCCGGATAGGCGTATATTGCCGCTCGAGTTTGGCCGACTCGGGATGGCAGTAACAAAGTACCTCTAAGAGTCTAGTCTCCTCATTTACTTGAATAAGTTACTATGTATGTTTTTCAGTAAGTGAAACTTACATGTAAAACCCCTTTTATGTATGTTTCTGGGTTTACGTAACTTTATTATGGTTGGTAAACATATTACGGTTTCTTCTAAAGTTAAGCTTTTTGGTATGACTATTCCTTCGCTTGGTTTATGGTTCGAATATGATGTATTTTGTGAAAGCTCTTCGACTAAAATGAATTACAAAAGGCTTTCGTAAGTTAACATGTATTTTAATTATGTTTTGGGAGAGAGAGTTTACTCACTGAGCGGTGGTTGCTCATTCCCATTACTTTTCCCCTTTTTCCCAGATCCACAGGTATGTGATTGACGCGTGGAGTGCAACAAGGATGGACTTGCTTGGTTTGATTATGATGTGACTATGTAATATTGATTATGTTTGTAAGGTTATGTAATAATTTATCTTTTGTGAGGTTTATGAAAAATAGAAAGCTCTGTATACTCCGGGCGTGTGGCCCGTAGAGTTGTGAACTTCGGCGTGTAGCCGTAGAGTTGTTGGTGTTATTTAGTACCTTTTTGTATTGCAGGGATGTAATGTAAGGCTTAGGCCTGGGAAAATGGTCAGTTTTCAGGGGAAACTCTGTCCGTTTTGCCCCAGAAATTAAGAAAATCCTAACATTCCTAGCCCTAGGGTTAAACTCAAGACCCAATTATATTATAGTGGCTTAAGTTTTAAATATTAAGTCTCAATAGGTTATGTTTCAAATAGGTTTAAGCAAGTTGCCTTAATAGTCTTTCCCCAGGGAAAGACTGTGGCGTGTAACACGACCCGTGTGAGGTCGGGGGTGTTACATCCTGGGCTGAAACGGGCAGAGTTTCTTCTAAAAACTGACCGTTTTCAGGCTAAAAGCCTTACAAGAAGTCCCTGTAATCAACGGAAGCACAAAACATTAAAAGAAACTCAACGGCCACACGCTGGAGTTCATAACTCAACGAGCCACCCGCTCGGAGTACACCAAACAGAAAGGTTCATTAATAAAGGAAAAGCGAAAGATATAACCTAACGGTTCACACAACCGGAATATTGGGGTTTACATCCTAAAACATAACTAACTTTAATCAAGAAGGCATATAACTATTTAGATGATTGGCTCATACGGCCATACAGAGCGACCTTTATACCATATGTATTACATGAACTAGAACAATTGTTTACAAACGTTTATAAACTAAGAATACTGTACATGACTTCATTAAGAATGTAAGTAGGCACACATGACTGTTTTTCAATCAAGGGCAAACTTCAACTCTGCATAAGAGGCTTGACTTTTACCTGTCACAAAGAAAACCTGGGGAAAAGGGGAAAGAGTAGTGGGATGAGCAACCACATGCTCAGTGAGTGTCCCTTAACCCCCTTAAAATCAAAACCGTTGCAGGCAGTAATATCTTTAATTGTCACATATCACGTATTCATATTTTACTATCATATTAGGTGTCCATAAAACCCTTATGGAAGGATCGCTGCACATAAACTTCATCTTAACCACCCAAACATATTTCTAGGTCCCTCAATGACTAAGTTCCTTTAATAACAAGCAGTTAAGCACATAAGCAAGCATCGAGGGTTAAGCATAGGGATCTTTCCCTTTATAACATAACTTCTTAGCATTCCATTTAAACTACACATGAACCATCATTCATATGATGTGCACATAAGGTTATCTCTTTTCATAATCACACTTTTCTTGGCATTTCATGCATATAATATACATAAGGCACACATAAACACGTATCAAGCATTTATATATTATTAATCATCATATTAAGCTACATGACACCCTCGTAGGCTATTCACATATCAACGTTCATTCTTTTAGGAAAGATGCCTTCGTTCATGGAACTTTAAACATGCTATAACTTTCTTTCTCAATTCATGCACTTTGAATCAGACAGGTTTGATATGGATAAGGATGAGGCCACATGACATTAGTTACCACATTCAACCATGGTTAAGAATCATTCCGTAAAGCACCCATTGTAAACTTTCTTTCATTGAAAACATTTTTCTCGACCTCTTGAGGCTCTTGATCTTTTAAAAGATATTTCATTTCGTATTGGTCGTACAACAACCCTTATAAGCTTTTCATACTTCATTCCATATGGCCTCTTAGGGCCCATAAAAAGAGCTTCCTTTCCTTTTTAATCGTTTAAAATAGCAAAGGCCAATTGCTTTTCTTAACTTAGTACGAAAATACTTCTGGCATAAGATCATTCAAGTGCTGATTGGGTGAGATCTATCTCAACCCCATAGTGAGACCTATCTCTCACACTTAAACTCTTACTCCCGGATGGCAACATCTAATATATCGGACCATTACATCAACCCTCGTGAGGGCCTCTAGGATTTTCGGACCTTCCCCTAGGTTAATATCGTTCATTTCATATTGTCCGAAGCACATTATCCTAGCCACTTTAAAGCTTATGGGCCATAACGGCCAATAATTTTGTTGTGTCTTTTGGTAAAATTGTTTAACATGTAACTCACACCATTTCTAAAACATTTTAGGGATTCCTCTCGAACATTGTTTGAGTAGCTAAAGTAGGCCATTGCTCGCTACTAGACATGGCTTTTATTCATTTAAAACACGTGAAAAGTCCTTTGCTAAAACATCACCTTTACACACACATGTTACATCTTAAACATACAAGGGAAAGGGGATACATATATCACATTTAAATACTTCATAATCATTTCAACACAATGAGCCACACATGACCTCGCAATCCACACGATTGCGGTCAATTCACAACCCGAACTCCCTCCTCACAAGCACCGTACCACAAGGACCTCGAGCCGCTCATAGTTCTTCCTCAAACCATCCAACTACCATCTCGGTTTTATATTTTACTAATCCTATCACATTCTCAAGCTAGCGTAGAAGGAGATAGGGTTTAGGTACTCACCTGGTAAGCTTCACTACCCAGCGGTGGGTTATAGCAAGCATACGAACGCATACGCATCATTATATTCACATATAAACCATAACATCTCATTTAACAATTAGCAGGCCATTACGGGGTAGCTAAGCATATAAGTATACGAATAGATATGTACCATCATATTCATGTATAAACCATAGCACTTTATCTAGCAAGTCAAACACGATTGGGTTTTAAACATTTATTATTTATTTCGGAGTTAGTGAGCCGTTATGGGGTAGTTATGCGCATAAGTGACCATAGAGTGGCTAAACATTTATATATGTCAATTTTAAACTCGTACGATGCAATTCGAAGTTCACAAATGGTCATGGAGCGACTAAACATTCATATGCATTGATTTTACACACGTACGATTCAATTCAAAGTTAGTTTCTAGGCATGATTCAGCTTAAAGCTTTAAGTTTGAATTATCTAGTTAAGTTCGAACCTCAGCTAAACTTTTATTGATTCATTTCGATGCTAAACATATATTGATTCGAATCGAAGCTAAGCATACATAATTCATTTCGAATTAATATTTCAGGCATAATCTACATCAATTAATTCGAATTGAAGCTAAACATATATAAACCACTTCGAATTAACATTTCAGGTATAATTTACGTCAATTGATTCGAATGGAAGCTAAACATATGTAAATCACTTCGAATTAAATCTTCAGGCATGATTAACTAAATAGATTCGAATCAAAGCTAAACACGCATAATTCACTTCGAATTAAATCTTCAGGCATGGATTAACTAAATTCACTTGAATCAATTCTAAACATATATAATCCATTTCGAACTAACCTTTCAAGCATGTATGAACTTAATATGTTCGAATCGATTCTAAACATGCATAGCTTCTCATCACATAATCCATGAAATTAACTAAACTTAAGCTAACATAAATCATCGTTTAGGTTAAAACGTTTCGAAATTAACACTAATTTAGGAGGCGAGGAACACCCACCTGGACTCCAAGTTAGAGGACCCGTTTTTGGGGTTTTGGGGCTGAATTGGGACGCTTAGGGACCCGAATTTCATCCCTCTCTGCTGCTACGCACATACTTGAGGCAACCCCACCATTTTAGCCCTTCATCGTTGCTGCTTCTGGTGGCTGCCGGAACCGAGCTCAACTGCCGCCGGTTCACCGGCCTTGGTCGCGCCGCCTATCGGCGTCTGAAGCCCCGTCGCGTTTCCCCCCGTTCCTTCTCTCGTTCGACCCCCCTCTCTCTCCTTGCGATGGGACGGAGGTCGGCCGGCGCCCAACTCGTCGGTGCGTCGCCGCCGCCGTCCGTCGGCCCCAGCTCGCTCTCTCGTCCTCTCTCTCCCATGCGTGGGTCATGGGGCTGGGGTTTGGAAACCCCCCCCTGTCTTGCCGTTTTCCTCCTGAAGAAGAAAGGGGCTTCAGCCCCTTTTGTCCCCCTTCCTTCCTTTTTTTTTTTGGGTCTTAAGGTAATCTATAATTGGTGTCGCTAATCTAGTTCGTATCCCGAACTCTAAACCCGAATCGTTAATACGACCTTCTATCGACTATTCGTTCTCAAATACATCAAGGTTCGATTTTTTTAATAAACCTCGGAATTAATTCTAAGGTTAAGAACCTACTCGCATTCGGGAAGCAACTAAATAAATCGAATAACGACTAAATTAAACTATCGATATAATTTAAGGGAGCAAATAGCACGAATTAACTTTAAAATCAATAATAGCAATAATAATCCCTTTTTAATAAAATTATAGCTCCCAAAGCAAATCGATAATAATTTAACTCATATAGTTGCTAAAAATACGAATTTATAACGTAAAAAGGTAATACAGTTAGCTTAACGGAAAATAAAGAATGCGGGTCTTACAGTCCAGCATACATGTGTGATCCATTTGCCCGTCCCATTTCCTCGCTCACCCTCACTTAACACTCACACAACCAGCACATGACTGTTGCCTGCCCTTCTTCTTCTTTCTCACTTCTATGTTCACCCAGTAAGCCCAAAAAGTTCACCTCTGCTCTTCATCTTCTTCATTGCTCTATAGCAGAAGCATGCCCTCAACCTTCTCTCATCCTTCTTTCTCATCGTTCACTACTCTTATGTAATCTCATAATATCCTTATTAATCAGGAGCAGTTACCCTCATCTCCATCATCATCCCTCTCATTAATTAGGCAACTAATTGGAAGTTCGCTGTTTGGGCGGTTTCAAGGCTTCATTTTGGGAATTGATTAAAGCAATGAAGAGTTCGGATTGGGCTATAACTTGGTGCTTTAAGGTCACATCAAGGGGGCATAAAGTAGAGTTTTTATTTTCTTTAGTCTTCATAATTGTTTCCCTCTATTTCCTATCTTTTATTCTCATTTTCTAGTTTTAGATCAAGATTTTGGTTTCTCAAATTCGGTGTATTTGATTTTGCATTGGTTAAATTCAATTGGAAATTTTAGTTTTGGGTTCTAAAATTGCAAGTAATAAGTTTAATGTTCATATCTCATTCATTATATCTGTGGATTTGTCCTTTGTTTCAAACTTCATGGTTTAGTCATTGGGATCAATTTTGTTCATTCATAGTTCTGATGTCTCTACTCGATGAAACTGTGCTTGGTGACGCTGGTGCAGACAGAGTAGTAAAGTTGTTGATGCTGGTTTATTTGTTAATGAATAAAAGAACTAAGTCAATTGGTAGTAACTTCAGCTTCCGTGTATGCTTCTTTATTTCAATAATATAGTACTTGGAAAATAACCTAGTTTAGTTAAGTAGTGATCGAATTCCACTATCCTTGAAGACCACACACGTAAGTGCTACAATGATAAATCGTCTACTTGTAAAAATTTCACAAAAAGTTTTGGGCGTCATTGCTAGGGATCAAATTGAGGCCCCACTACACTCATATGCTTCCTAAATTCATTAGTTTAGGGGATGCATATTTGTTTCTAAAGGAATTTGAAGACGTATTTCCATGATGCATTTCCTTAACATATCTGTTGTTGTGATAAGAATGAAAATAATTCCTTTTGCTTTGAAAGATGCTGTAAAAAGATGGATGCATGGCTAGGCTGATAAATTGTTTCTATTTGGGATGGCTTTGTTAAATTGTTCTTAAGAAATATTTTCCTAATGCTAAGACTATAAAGCAAAGGAATGAAAACAATCAATTTGCTTAACTAGAAAGGGAATCATTTTGGAAATACTTAAACAAACTTAAGAATTTGTTGGTCCAATGTCCTCATCATGGATTTTTATTTCAAACGTGCGTACTATACCATTTCTGAATGGGACTTAAGCTCTCTATTATTGTGTGTTGTCTAGTCTCATTCTTCGGCAACATCTCTATTTATAGGTAGTGAGAATGAGACAATTAGAGGTTGCCAAAGATATGGCCAGTAGATGGTTCTCTCTAGTGGCTTCTAGCTAGTTTAATGACATTGATGTCTGTTCACTTTTCTGACATCTGCTCAATTAGTTCTTGACATCTTATGCCTTGGAAAGACGGGTCTTCACCCTTCATATAATATGTTAGTGGTTGCATTCGTCTTTTGGTAACGTAGATACCACTCATTCAAGCTTTGATGTTGAGATTCTTCAATTCTAGCATAATTGGCTACAACTGTCCCTTTTAAGAATTGCTTAACCTAGGATATATTTGAATATGCTTTCGAAGCATACCAACTGTTACCAACTGTTAAATCATGAAAGCTACAAAAGTTAATCTTGTATCTTGAAGAGTATTCAATTTAGATAATTAGAAAGATTACTTGATTATTTAAATTATAATAAATTTAGTTAATCTATAATAGCATATTATGGTAAATTATAGCCTCTTATAGGACAAAATACATAGCTAAACTTTAAGCATGTAATGAAAACATTTTATATCAAAATTTATGCTATGCCTTCCTATCATGGAATTGCATCTTTGTTAATAATTTAAATTTCATCAATCACGTATGTAAATCCCGAAATTAAATAATTAATTAGAATAGCAAAAAATTTATGTTTAGCTTAACTCAAGTTGTACGACTTTGATGACTCTGACAAGGATCCATTTCTCACAAGCCTATTAGGGTTCTTTATGATAAGAATTGAAGGTAGTTAAACTCTAGGTTCAAATCTCTAGGCAATCAAATAGATCTTGTTAAGTAAGTTGCTTGTAAGCAATCAAGTGCACAGATAGGATTCAAGCAATTGCACAAAGAAGATTTATTGACCCTTAATCTTTATCGTAAATGTGCCTTGAAATCAAAGCATATATCAAGCACATAATCACATTATATTGAGGCGATTCTTTTATTATCCTTTTCAACTCAAATGTATAAGCAACTCAGGCAAATATCATGCCTTATCAATAGATTTAGAAAGAAAGCCCTAATATTCTAATAGAACACAAATGTCTTCATTCACCTGCTTGTCAATGATGTCTAAAATTTTCTATTTATTCATGCAATCACCGCATTGAGCGATAATGGCATGGAGATGCTTAGAGTATCTCCAAAATAATTCATGCTTAGCGTAAATGGAAAATTTTTATTTTCTTTCTTGGGATTTTTTAAATTTTCAAATTTTTAGATTTTTTTTTCCAAGAAAAACAAAATGCTTAGCCCAACCTATTGGAAAAAATCCAATACTCAACACTAGTCCATGACAACACTATCAAAAACTTAATCAAGCCATAACCATGTAGCTACATTTTGGCAAATCAAGTGTTGATCCCATAGAGACTAGTCGAATCCACTAGGTTATTTTTCTAAAGATAGGCTAAGCATGTCAAAGTTGAGAACGGAAATTAAATTAAACTAGCACCCATTCAATTGGATAATTATAAAGGAATTTAGCCAAATTATGCAATCCACCAACTAGAGAATTAACCAAACACGTCTTCTTTGATGGATAGTTTGCATTCAGATGAAGTTTTGGATATTAATATTTTTACCCATACTTTTTGGGAGTTCATATTCTACTACCTTGAAGTTTATTTACCTTAATTTTAGGCACCCTTTATGTTTTTTTATATGCCCCCAAACTTTAAAATTTTGCATTTTTAACCTCAATCCTTGAAAACTTACTATTGAAAATTTAAATTTCGTGAATGTATAATTTCTCTCATAGGAATCACTCGAAGCCCTGTTGCAATTGGTATTAGAGTCACATGACAAAAAATAATTAAGATAATTAAGCTAATTAATAATTAACTATGATATTTAACTGTGTTTAATGCTTGAATCGTCTTCTACTTGTTCTGCTCCTAATTATTCACATATTGTGTACACTCTAGAAGGAACCACTTCTGTAGCACCACAATTAAATTATATCACTCATATAGTTTTAGAATTAAAAGCCGAATTACTAAAATTAGGACTAGAGTTAACGAGCTGGAGAAGCAATTATTTGTAATCAATCTTTCTTTGATCAATGAAATTAAACATAGTGGAAAATATGAACTAAGTATTAGTACTCCATTTCATCATAATATCCTTTTCAGATCCCAAACAACAAAAAATCCATTTCTTTTCCATGATGTAAAATTCCAAAAAGAAGTAGGAGAAAAATCGATCAAAAAATCAATTGAAAAATTATTTGAAAAGGCAGAGAAAGAAGAAGATGATGGAGTATAAGTAGTATAACCTTGAGAGATTACAAAATATGTTTGACAAACAACCAAACCCAGAAGAATTAAATAAAAATATCGGTGTAGTAGTGGAAAAGAAATAAGTATTATCTGATAATAATGAAGAGAAAAATAATGTCCAATTAGAGGAAGAAATATATCAGTAGATGAACCTGATTAAATTAGACGATCTTATTATTGCTCTGTTAGAAGAAATTAAAAGAAAATTATATAAAAAATATGGTCAAACGGAATTTGATGATGAAATCAATAAGATAGGAGAAAAACCCAAAATGGACGAAATCGAGTCCAATCTAGTTAAAATCCCAAAACCTAAAGATTTTGGTGAATCATCTAGAAAAAATATCCATTTCATGAGACCTAGGTATATATTCCAGCAAAACTTACAACTAATTTTTCCTTTGAAGGGATTTGCCTAACCCTTATTAGCCAAATGGAAAACATCCTAAACATAGATGGAACCGGCAATAGAGAAGAAATATTTGAATATTGGAAAAGGGTTATGAATAGTTTCATGAATTTGAGCACCACATGGTGTATAGCAAATTTTCTTAATTATATCGAGCATAATTTTTCTAACATTTTAGTTGATCGGTATAACTCATTAGATAAAGAACGTAAAAATATATAAAGGATAATGGAAATACCAACTGCTATGTTCAAAAAATTATGTAAGAAAATCGAACTAAATTTACCAGAGCCACACTTGATTTTGAAGAAAGAGCTAGAGAGTGGCAAAGAAAGATTATTAACGTAAAATTATAAGATATGAGATATTTGGAGAATGATATTACTGAATTTAATCAATATTATTATAAAATTAGACATAATGAAACCAATGTTGGTGTGTTTTATGACAAAGTAGCATATCCGATCAATTCCGTAATTAATGAAACATACATTACATGACTTGAAAAAGCAGATGTCATTAATACCCTCGATACAAGGATCTCTTATTTAAGAATATAGGTCAATAATCAATGTCTTGATCTACAAAAACAAAAGAAAATAAAGAAACAATTCGTAGCATGTTGGGATAATCCTCACTAGTGGGGGAAGGAACCTGACAAGAGAAGAAAAAGAAAATTTTATAAGAAAAAGAGCTTTAACAAACAGGAGGGGAATACAAAAGAAAGTATTATAACAAAGCAAGTCCTAAAAAACAAAGATTTTTTAGAAAAGTTGCTTATTGTCTTACAGAGAAAAAAATTGCAAGTGTTGGAAATTTGTAGAAGTGGATCATTATGCAAACGAATGCAAAAATAGGAAGAATAACAAGCTTATCGAAACTTTGGATAGTCTAGATGATTTTGAACGTAGTGAAGAAGAAGCACTAGATCTAGCCCTAAAAACAACAAGGAATTATTTAAGTTTTACTAGAAGTTGAATATGAAGAAAGTGATTATGAAGAAACTAGCCATATGATGAAAAGTAACTTAATTACTGTTGGTGATCTTCAAGGAGAGGAATTTATTATGGATAATGAGAATGAAGATGTCAAAAGAGATCGAGTCATTCCTATGATTCAGAATGAAATGATCTATAAAAAAATTCATCTTTCAATTAAAGTGTAAGTATATATAGGAAATGATGGAAGGAGGTTTAGAAATAAAAGATAGTGAGTATGATGTGGGAGACGTTAATCTCATTAATTGGAAAAAAAAAATCCTTAATATGTAGGCATATCCATATTGGAACTGTCCAAGTTTAAATACTTAATTACAATATTAATGCAAACATATTGATCTTTGTGCTTTGCTCTGTGGCATCAGTCATACCAAATTTAATAATCAAATTATCATAGCGATAAAGATCAATTTATGTAACAGATCAGTAAGATTCAATTGTCGACCTAGATATTATGTGAGTTTAAAATGTAAATTTTTCAAAAACTTCCTATCCCTTAAGATAAAAACAATTGGAATGGACATGAAGAGGGAAGGTTACCCACTAAGGATGTTTTGGAAAATAATCTACAATTTAGATAATACTATAAATCCAAAGACTTAGGGAACAATGATAGAGGCGAGAAAACTTTAAAGTCCTACTCCTATGCAAAAACTCCAGAGGATAAAATCCAATTCTCAGGAGATAAAGATTGATAGAGCATGGATATCTCGCTTCACTAATCCCATAAAAATCAGAAAAATATAATAAAAATTGATGAGAATGGAAAAATTGCCATTAAACCTCAATTTTTAAGAAGCACGAGTGCAAGATCAGAATAGGGAGAAGGGTCGACATCAGCTAAAGAAGAGATGAAAGAAAATGACACAATTAATATAACTAGTGAAATAAGTAGAATAAGTTTTGAACCCACAAGATACATTTAGATCGAAGTATGAGTCTAGATAGAAAAGCCATGTACAAAAACAAAAGCTAACGGATGAATTAGTCAAAAATATGACCACAGAGATATGTTATGAAATCACCAATACAAATCCTAATAGCATCTATATCCCAAGAAATGTGTGTTTAGAGGGATATAATAAATATGAACTGTGTACCTACATAGATAGTAATTGTTCTGTCTGTTTTAGTAAAAGATCTTTATTTTTAGAATTTATGTGGAGAAAATCTAAGAATCCTTTCCAAGTAAGGATAGCTGATAATAGAATAATAAGCCATAACGAAGCCATAGAAGGGTTAGTAACAGAGATAGGAGGAGTCCAATGCATTATACCGATTTTATAAGCTATTAATTAACCCTTTCATGATATGATTATAGGAAATAATTTTTCAGATGTTGTATTCCTCATGCACATAGGCCATAAAACTAGATAATATTGACATTAAATGGTCACTTATTTCCTACTGATAAATTAAATAAGGTTTATACTTATCAGAAGATTGAGTTTATATATAGCCAGCATGGTGAGAAGGTAATACCTACACAACATGAGATAGCACTAACAACCTCACTGCTAGAGTTATCAATTAAAGAGCAGATTATGGAAGGGAAACTATACAAAGAACTCTACTCTGATAATCCTCTCAAATTTTGGGACAAAGATAAGACATTTGCAAAGATTGCTTTGCTAAATCCCAACACTATTATCTGATCAAACAAATGGTGTATACACACTAGGATATCCAAGTATTTCATAAACAAATCAAAGAACTTTTATATAAAGGATTAATCAGAAATAATAAGATTCCTTACACTAGTCCCACGTTCATCGTGAGAAACCATGCTGAATAGAAAAGAGGAAAAGCCAAAACGGTAATCAATTACAAAAAGCTTAATGATAACACTGTTTTGATGGATATTATAGTCTTAACAAAATAGTCTTTTTAATAAAATTCAAGGAGCCTCTTGGGTCTCGAAAATGGATTGTAAAAGCAAATACTGGCATATCAAAATGGATGAAGAAAGCACTCCTTTAACTATGTTTAGTTCCTTTCAAGGACATTATACATAGATAATAATGCCATTCGGTCATAAAAATACACCTGAAATATTTCAAATAAGAATGGATAACATCTTCAAAGACCTTAATCATTGTTGTCTAGCCTCCATCAAATGATATTCTTGTCTTTTCTAATACCATAAAAGAGTACAAAAATGACATTCTAGCTGCCACCCAAAGATACATTGATCATGGTATTATTCTTGATAAGAACAAGTGCATTTATGCTGAATAAGAAATCGAGTTTCTAGGCCTAGAAATAAAAGCTAGAAAAATCATCCTATAAAAACATATTATAAGAAAATAGAAAATTTCCCTTAGAAGATTGAAGATAGAAAACAATTAAAAATATTTCTGGGAGGTCTTACCTATGCTTGGTATTTCATTAAAGAACTAGTTAAATTGGGAAAACCATTATAGAAAAAACATAAGAAACAAGTAAGTTGGACATGGACCCCTAGCGATTCAAAGATTATCCAAAACTTCAGAAAGATGTGCAAAACTCTTCCCGTTTGATTTGTCTAACAAATAAAATGATTTAATTCTTGAGACAGATGCCCTCAACGAATACTGGAGTACATTACTCAAAATCAAAGAAGGAGAAAAACTCTATAAATATTACAATAGAAGTTCTAATAAAGTAGAGTGCAACAATCCCACGATGGAAAAAGAACTCCTTGTAGTCGTCAGTGGAATTAAAACGTTCTTTAGCTTTTTATCAACTAAACCTTTTCTTATTCAAACAAATTACGAAGGAAGACTTGGTTTTGTGAAAAAGAATTTATCAATTAAGCAAGGGCAAGGGGACTCCTGCGTTGGCAATTACAGCTTAACCAGTTTTCTTTCTCTATTGAATACATATAGGGATCAAAGAATTCTGTGATAGATAGTTTAACTTGTGAGCGTACCAATGGAGATCATCATATCAAAACTTCTATGGGAAATGGAGAAAATCCAAAATAAAATGCCATTACTGCTAGAATGAGTTTCTCCTTCCAGTAGAATCTTTATGGATATTTTGGAATTCCATACAAAAAGTAGACCATGCTTTGATTTGTTGTTTTCTGCCAATCTAATAGCACAAATTTTTAACCTTTTAAAGTTACAAATGGATTATCTAAGGTGACCTTGTGATATTCAAGAAAAAATAAGTTCTCATGTTCAAGAAAATTGGTTCAACAACTAGTATGCAACCATCATTGACTACTATCATAATTATTCTTGTAATATTTGGGAGTCTTTCTTTCCTGATAGATGTAGGGTTGGAGGTGTTAGATTATTAGCAAATTCAATCTCTCCAGATGACCCATTCATGAAAGTCTGGGAATATGGAATGGTAACCTACCTCATGAACATCCCAGATCCAAATAAACATTCTTCTCAAGACTAAGTTTCAATAGTGCATGTTTAAGTGGATCCATTGGATTCGTACATCTCCTGATGGTCCAACAAAAATTCTATATAGTAGAAGTCTGCATGTCGAGGTACATTGCATAGTAATTGAGTATGAAAATAGAAAAGCCAAACCAGCCCATTATCTTAGTGAATTGGTTAATTCAGACGATTCCAATGATCAATGACAAGAATGGTTTCTAGAGCTACAAGAATTAGTTAGTAATTCTACTTTAGTAAGAGTCATTGATCTTCACAATATTTATTAGCAAATGTGGGCATTACTTAAGCAGGGAAAAACACTAATGCATTGCAGGAATACTACTATCATTTATGATAATTATCTTAGCAAATATATGAAGGTGAAAAGAGCTACTTCGAAGGATGCCTTTATTCATCTATTTGATGTTGGAGCTGAAAAATTCTTATCAGAAAAAGGAAAGAAACATCTTCATGAATTATTTAGAAATGAGATCTAAAGCATGTTCAACTTGATGAAGAGTTTGATGATTATCTAGGTGATGATGAATTATAAGATATTATTGGAGATGAAGGCATGCACAATCTCAATATGGATGACTAGCCTTGTTAGCATTAAAGGCTCTGAGAAGTTGTTGTACCATTATTGTTTTATTTTATCAAGTCTCAAATTAGTAAAATAATGCAATCCACTGTAGTAATGTGAGTGCAGCTATAGTCATGTGAAAATATCAGCGTATGTATTGCACCCATTAGGATATCCTATCTAGTCAATCTTCTCTGCAAAAGGAGATGCTAAGTGTTGAAAAGTCGGGCATCTCCATTTCTCTATAAGCAAGCATCTCTTATGATCATAGTAGCTTAAGTCTGTTTTCAAACCTTTCCATTGCAATATTCCCACTTTCAAGCTTTTAATAAAAGAAGTTTCCTAATAGGGAACTTTATTCAATTAAACCTTATGTCCTAGATATTATAATTTCTTGATTAAAGTCTCACTATCCTTAAAATATAAAAACTTAATTAGTCACTATGGTCTGAGGTAGGAAATGAAACGATTCTGTGCTGTGCCTAATTTAAGGAAGGCATGATTGAGATTAGCAATCTCTGTAAATTGGAAGTTAGACATGTTCAGGTAATTGTCAAAAATCTATAATTAAGTTTTTATTATTTTGCTAAGCGTGGGAGACTCTAACCACAGAAAATATAATATTTATAATATAAGTAGTAGATTGTGATAACTAGTACAAGTAAAGTCATTATAGTACGTCTAATCATTTAAAACAAGCATATTTCCTTATAAAATTCCAAAATTAGTTTTATTGCGTATCTTACCCAAATTAGGGATTGTTCTCTAATTTTCAACAATTTTGGGCCAAAAGTACAAAACCAAAAACTTCAGAAGGTACTGAAAAATCAAAAGTGTAAAACCTCAAGGTTGTTAAAAATCAATACAAAATAAATAGGGTTGAAAAAATTAATGTTGAGACCTAAAGGGTGATTAATGCGAAATACCACTTCTTTGATAGATAATTCCAAAATCGATGATTGAATTATCAACCCTCTCTTCTAAGGCCGAGTGAAATTCTTAGATCTAATCAATTCCTATATCTCAAGGGTTTTGATTAATCTATGATCATTAAGAATGCAATTATCAAACTTGAAGGGCTCTCTCAAATGGAGTGTCTTTATCAAGATCACACACACTTAGTTGAATTCTAATTGTGTAACATCTAATTTCATCTTCCAGTCTTTCACCAAATTTCTAAAACAAGCAAGAAATTGATTTCCCACTGTGCAATTCAGTCTCCAAATTCCAATAGAATAAGCCTAATGAATTATAAGCAATTTAAATCAAGCACAAGAATTCATTCAATCAAATGAATTCAACACAATCCTAAGATCCAATAATTCAAAACTAACATGAATATCAATACTCATCTAGAAGGTACAAAAGTTTATGAGAAAACAGAGAAGACGGAAGAGGAATAACTTAACTATTGCTGCTTGGATCGGTAGATGGAAACCCCATTGACGATCCTTGTAAATCTTAACCTAAGTCACTCTTAACTCACTTTGATTGATCTAATATAATCCAAGGAGAATGGACGGGCAGATGACAGATGGATCAAAATGAAACCAAGTCTTGTATCATTAAAACTCAGTAGCCAACCAGAAAAAAATTACCAAAATCAAAAAGCCGTAAAAAACCCAAGCCACCATAGCCTGTGCATGTACCCACAGGCTAACCATAGCTGGGCCCACCACTATGGCCCAAAATGGTGGCCACTGTAAGAAAAATGAAAATTGATCCTCATAGTGCAATTGCACTCCTGTCACTGCACGAGATAAATAGGATTTCTTTTTGCGTAGGGACTACCCATGCTTCTTTACATTGCTAGGTCGTGTTAGGTACTTTTAGGCCTCTAAAACTTCTTATTTTGTTCTCACATGCCTTAAAAGCTATCATCGACTCAAATGCACCTAGCTTGTTTTGCCTGCCTCATCACATTAGTTAACAAAAAGGAAAAAATTACTAATTACTGCTATGACAAGTAACTAAGTTACTAAGTGGTTACAAGGATTATGTTTTTAAACTAAAGTGGTAGGTTGGAACATTTTCAAAGTAGGGTTGTGTTGTGGAACACAAAACAAACCTTACTGGTGTTATAATCCATGCACTACATCCAAGCACGACACAAAATTATAGATACAATAACTCCTACCAGTGTGGATCCTGCTTTTCACGGGGTTTAAGCAGACCAAATATCAGTAGCACTACCTCTACACATATAATTGCTTAGTAAGAGACTGTTTCTGATAGACCCACATAAAAAGCTTTAAGAAGATATTTAGAAGTTGAAAATTAATTGGTAAACCAATATAGTGGCCAAAAAGTGTAGATTCGACTATCAATAATTTAGACCAAAATCGAACCTGTTTGCTACCTTTGACTAATGCTTGACTTATGACTTGTGGGATCCCTTGTATATTTAATATTTTTTTACTCTTATATTAATTAACATGTCAACTTTTTCCCAAAAAATTAAGAGAATCCCACCATATGTTCTAAGGGAGGAACAATGCACAACAATGTATACAAAGAGGAATAAGACAAAATCAATTCAAGGTATAGAATGATTTCGAGGACATTTATCGAAGAAAGAGAGAAGTCGGTGATGACAGCTATCATCGGTGAATGTAGGATTATTGTGAGAAACAGTTAAGTCAAGATGCCTATAAGTGGTCGTCTGTACAAAGCAACTGTCGATAAGTCAAGTTACGCTCTTAGTCAATGGATTCACATTTTTTAGATTTTATTTTACAAACAAGTACCATCTTTAGGGATGTAAGCATAGGTTCGAATTCTCAACATTCATATGAGAAATGATTTGTTCACCTTAAATGGGAGCCTAAACATGAAGTTATGGTGGAAAAGGAATATGTCAACATCAAAGAGAGAGACATTAACTCATACAAGTTCATCACCCGCTTTATTGAGGATGGAAAGAAAGCATTGATCAAGAGATGGTTTGTGGGCTAGCACCTCATGGAAAAAGATGCCATTTTTGGTTTGAGCATAGTTCAAGAGGTGTCACTTTATCATTCCAAATATTTAGAAAAAAAAGGGCCTAGGCAGTGTTTTTTTCTTTTCCTTTTAGTAGCATGCTTATGCTCTCAACCAAATGAAACATTTCAGAAAGGACTGACAGCTTAGTTGAAAAAAGCGCATCTACGGCATGATTAGGTCAAAGGCAACGATGGTAGCGCCTCAACATTCCCTATTCATTACAACTCTATAAGATGGCATAAAGCACACACCTTAGGTAGGGTGTGAGATGAGTCGTTTTTGCGCCTCATATAAACAATTAGTCACAGAAGGAGATAATGGGGCGCACATCATGGAATGAGACAAATTTATTTAAATTGACACTTACCTTAGCTATGTAATTCAATTTAGAGCAAAACCCAATGGCAATTGCATAGAATTGCTCTAAATTTGGCCCAAACTTTCAAAACCTTAATTTCAAAACCCTAGTTTTCCAAACCCTAATTTTCCTTTGATTGAAGCCTTGTGCGGCCCCCTAATGTAGATAGAACTGGTTAGCTGACCTTCTCTTTATTGTCCAAGGGCTGATCTTCGCTAGTTGTTGTTAACTTGTGAACTCTGCTAGGATCGACTTGGATATATTATAACTTGAAGAAAAATCAACCAAATGGAATATGTATTAAGGAAAAGACACCACTCAATACTAAGAGTTTTCCATTAACTTTATGAGGGAAAAACCCCTAGATAATAGCTAAAGGAATTACTTCTAAACACCACCAAACTTGGCCAAAGTTCAGAGAAATTTAGATAAAAAGTTAAGATTGACATACTTTTAATTTTCTTTCCTAAGGGGCTATTTACTTGGCCCTTGATCATATGTGTATGAAGTCATGCTAAAACAACTAAAATACAACTTGCACACACTCATAAGAAGCTTACAACTAGTTAAAGGAGGTGATAATACCTTTGAAGGCTAATTTAAATTAAGTGAATTCATACTAAGACTCACCAAACAAGAAAATCTAAAAATGGGCTGCGATGTAAGTGGGATTTTTTTATGTTACACTAGAAATTTCTATAGTTTGAAGGGGATCTCCCCTCTTCTAAAATGTTTGGGCCTCTCTTTTAACCATAGAGCAACATAAAAGGCTTGCAAGGGTACAGTAAATATAATGACATGCAGTTTTAGTATGATTGCTACTTGACTCAACCTTTTAACACTTAAAGAAAAACAGCTAATAATTCTAGACTTGTGTAGCTTTATTATTATGACTATTTCTTGAATGTGGGATCAAAAATAATTTCATTTATTGGTAGTAAACATCTTATGATTTCAAACAAATATGATTGCTTGGTTTAATTTGAAAACTATGCTGAAAATCCCCTTTGAAACTGAATTGGGAAATGGTATTAAGTTGTAGGTTATGACCTAAACTATTTCGGCCTTGTAAGATGCTTCAAATGCTACATCTAGCTTGAAGGAAAGAGCAAACGTGATATTTAACGCACAGGTTTGATATCTACTTTCCCATTAATGTTGGAGACTACTCTCAAAAGTTTTAGCAAGGCAGAGCACAGGTACTTAAAAGAGCTCTTTTTAATGATGCCCTTAACTCGCAATAATCATTGGCACGAGAAGAAAAGCTAGTAGGCAACCGGCTACACTAGACAATGTCCATAACAATTTCACTACCTTTTTTGATTAACATGTCGCCACCTTTTTTTATTAACATGTTGCTACTTCTCCGTGTAATCAATGCTAGTTCCACTACTATGAAATTGATTTGCGATAAGATTTAAATTATAAACAAATAGAAGCACCTGAAAACAGAATGGTTATTAGTTTTCTAATGGTTGAAGCATAAGGTGCTATATGCACTTTTATGTCATATAGGCTTTTCGAAGGCGCATAATTAGGCTTATAGCTCACATAACGTAGTAGCCAAAGATGATTGTTATGGCTTTCGATGAGCATCCAAAGATAGCTCTATAAAAAATTTTATAGGCTAGCGTATAAGGGAATGTGCCATTTTAAGTTTTTTAAACTGGAACTTGTTGGTTCTCTTTATGTGACCTTACCTTAAAAAATCCCATTGTTGGTTGCATTGGCCTACTTTGTTTTGAGGAATATTTTCTAAAAAGCATTAGAAAAATTGGATTTTTTTTGGCATTCTTGTGCCTAAAAGAATAAGCAAGTCTGATTCAAATCTTTGTTAATCAAGTTGATCTATATGGTTCAGAATGAATAATCTATAGAAACCGTTCATGCATAACGTTCCACATTCAAAGAAATTTCTAAATTTCTATAAGGCCTCTATGCACGTTAAAAATACATTTTGATAGTTGCTTCATCACCTAGAACACTGAGAGATGGGTTAAGTAAGGTATATATTTCCTCCTAGTTGTGTGAGACCGATACGTATGTGCTAGAGGGACAATGTAAAATTTGGTGTCCCCCTTATGAGTATATATACCTGTAATGAAATATAAAAGAAGGACAAGGCAAGATGGATGAGAAAGGTAGGCAAAATATATACTCCAATGGGGACGTATCAGAGAAGGTGATATTCTTCAGTAACAAAAAGAATGGGGACGTGTTAGAGAAGGCGCTACTCTGGACTAATAAAAAGCGTCTGCCCAACTATGACGAGAGTTTTGCATTTTCAAATCGCTAGTCACGTAGGCAATTGGCTGATTACAAATATGTACTATATAGTCTCGCTTTAGATTGACCAAGTCTTTGTGATTCGGAAGTACAAGCACCAAATTAATTCTCACAAAATTCTACATTGACCACTTGATTGCATATCTAGTACGCTATTGCCTTGTGATAATAATTCCCTACCCCACTTGGGTAAATTAACTTGCACAAACAATCTGCTAAGGGCAAAAATGTTCAACTAACGATAGGATATCATTGTCGTCGGGACTTAAAAGCAGGTTTTCACCACCTAGTGGTTGTCGCTGGACCTAGCGAGTACTGCTAGGCCATAGTGCATGCCACTAAGTGCTGCCCTGCAGTCCACGTCTAAAGTCCCCTAAGATTTTATTATTGATTGATACAATCAAAGTGATTTGGGCCTAATTTAGTTGATTGAATGCTAATTTATTCAATTTTAGTCCATTTATGAAAATATGAAGAACAAAAATGATTTGATTGTTATTGTTGAATTATTTTTTGCTTAGTATGATCACCTGTCTAGCATTATAAATAGAGGCATGCACCTCTCATTTTGACAAGATTCTCACCACCTAGCAAAGGTATACTCTTTTCACCTAGAGGAAAATCTACATCATTCTCCCCTCATACAAAAACTCTCAAAAACTTGGTAGTAACTGAACCACAAAATTCTTAACTCAAACCTCTTGACAAAAGGTTCTTCTTTTGAAATGCAACTATCTATGTCCTATTGTGACACACTTAGGGGGAAAAGAAACCAAGAACTGTTCCTTTGTTGCCTTACTCAAATTGAGATATGACCTAAGGGACATAAACCACAGAGAGTAACTTATTTAATCGCTTTCTTTATTTTATTTTTTTTGCTCTCCTCATTAGTTTTATATTTGCTAGAACATGTATATGTCTAATATATGCTTAGAATGCACTTCATTTAGGGTCGTGTTATGATCTATACTCCTTTTTCCATCTTACACTTAGGTATAAGTTCTTTTCTGTGTTTTACAGATTTTTAGACCTTTTCGTCCTTACTTTGACCCCAATTGAGTGTGTTTTGACTTCCCACAGATACCCCTAAGTTACCACACCTGTGGAGAAGAAAGAAGAGCCAGAGATTACTGAGACAGAGGCGGTCACAGACCCTCCATAGTGAAAACAGTCCGTGGTAAACCTAAAATTGCTTGCCTCTTCATATTCCATCTTCTTGTGGCTGAGAACGACTTAGTTTATGCTTAAATAGGGTTTGTTCTAGCTGCACAAAGAGGATAGCATAGAAAGCCAAAGCATCCAATATTCACTTTTATCATTAACTTACGATTTTTCAAGTTTTCTTTTGAGTAAGAGAGGGAATTGGAGTTGAAGATTGACGCTTGGAGGCTTAGAGTTTGGGAAGCCATTGAAGACCACCATAGTTGCTAAGTTTTCTTTCCTTTCTAATCTCTTCTTGGACTTTTGTTTAGATGTTGATTATTTCTATTATGTGTGAGTAGTTTTTCTTAATCTAGGGACTTGCTAGCCAAAGTGTTGATGTTGGATCTCTAATTTTTAATATTTGTGCTGTATCCTATTGGTTCAATTGAATTCTATCTTGTGGATGAACTGTTATGAGTAAGTTTTGGTCAAATTTTCTTGCATAAACTAGATAGTTGAGTGAAGTACTGAAAAGAGAAACTCACTATTAGAATAATAAGTTAGAACTTAGTTTAACAACTACTTGAAAGAGAGTTGGTTGTTGAAAGGAAAATTTTAGCAATCAAGAATCCATAAGCAAGACTAAACCAAAGATATTTGAAAGAATGTTAATTGGGTTAGTTTAAGCAATTCAATTTGTTTCGAAAGAAAAGATCAAATTCTTAGTTCAATTACACTCCTTTAAGCCATCCAATCTAGATAAAGTGCATATTTAAATCCAATGATCCAACTCTTTACTAGGCGAAGGAATTCCATAGATGTTTTTAATCTGATTGAATTTCCAATAGTTAAATAGTGATAGTTGAGACAACCGATTGAAAATTTGATCGCTTAGCTTTTTATAATAAATTAAAACCCGATGGACTACACTTGGTCTATATGGGATCAATATTTAAACTATACTGCAGCAACCATGCACTTGTGGTAGCAATCAAGATCTTAAGAAATGGGTATTTCTTTTAGATATTCAGCAAATTCTTTAGGTTTTAGAAATTACCTTGTTAGCCAAATTAGATTAAAATTCGTTGATATTGAATTTTTCACAATTTCATTGATTTCACTTTCAGCTAGTATTTTTCATTTTGTTGTCTGAATTTCTCCTAACTTCTTCTAAAGGAATAGCCTCAATATCTGCTAATTTAAGTAGGTCCATTTGTTGATATATTGTTCTTCTAATTGGTAGTGTTTTCTGGTGATTTGTGCATGACCTTGCCGCTTATATGCAAAGTCCTTTTTCCTTTGAATTCGATCCAGAAATAGAAAGAACTTTTTGCTCCAGGAGGAAGAAGTTGAAGTTAGAGGAGCAAAGAGTCAAAGCTCAAGAAGCCTTTTCGATGATAGTGGGAGGAGGAGATAACCAACGAAGGACACTTCGGGATTTTTTCACCCTGGGGGTCCAAGGCATTGCCTGTAGTATCGCTCGACCCAACGTAGAAGCCCACAACTTCGAGCTTAAGCCAACTCTTATTTCCACGGTGTAACAATCCCAATTTAGAGGCACCCCGATAGAGGTGTGCGACACGTTGAAGCTCAATGGTGTTTCTACCGATGCTATAAGATTGCGGTTATTTCCCTTTTCATTAAAGGATAAGGCAAGAGTATGGTTATATTCTTTACCTTCGGGATAAGTCACAACGTGGGATGAGTTCACCAAAGTCTTTCCTGCAAAATTCTTTCCTCCTAGTAAGACGGTAAGTTTGAGAAACCAAATCACCACTTTTGCTCAAAGGGAGGATGAATCGTTATATGAAGCCTGGGAGCATTTTAAGGACTTATTGAGGCTATGTCTGCATTATGGCCTTCAATGGTGGATGTTAGTGGAAGCTTTCTATAATAGAGTCACCCAACCTGTGCGTTCTACTGTCAAATGCAGTAGCAGGAAGTACACTTATGAACAAGACTGAAGACAAGACCTATAATCTTATTGAAGAGATGGGGCTGAATAACTACCAATGGTCTAATGAGAGAAGCCAACCCAAGAGGATTGGAAGTAAGTTAGAACTTGATGATATCTCTATGCTTTCTGCTAAAGTATATGCCATGTCTAAAAGGCTAGAACGATTGAATGTTAATCCTATTACTTCAAGTACCCTTTCCTCATCATGTGAAATTTATGGGTCTAGTGATCATTTAACTATGAATTGTCAAGTTAGGAGCCCAATTGCTCTAGATGTTAGTGAACGAATAAACTATGTCAACAATTGTATCTTAGACCGACCAATGACCTATTCTCTAATATCTATAGTCCTAGTTGGAGGAATCACCCTAATTTCTCCTATAGGTCTAATGTCCCTTTTATGCCTCAATTAAATTTTAGACCAACCACTGGATTTCAAAGACCACCTTATACTCAACAAACACCTCAAAAATCCAACTTAGGAACCATGATAGAGAATATACTTTTGGCTCAGCAAAAGCAAGATGAGTTTCTTAAGTAATTAGCTTCTAAGGTTAATGTGTTTACTACTCATAATAAGATGTTAGAAGCTCAAATTGCTCAATAAGATGCTTCGTCATCTACACCCTTAGGTAGACTTCCTAGTAAGCCTGAGGTAAATCCCTATGAGCGATGTCACTGTGTTACCTTGAAAGATGGGGTAAAGGAGTCTACAGGTACGGAGTTTGAGGAAGGTGGAGAGGTATATAGAGCGAAGAGTGACGTGAAAAATGCTAAGTTTGAGACCCCATCCTTTGGAGGGGTATGTAATGTGGTGATACCTGAAGAGTTTCCTACTAAACTTAAAGACCCAGGTAACTTCCCTATTCCTTGTATGGTCGGTAAAGTGAGGATTGATAAGGCCTTATGCACTCTTGGTCCAAGTGTTAGTCTTATGCCCTATTCCATTATCTAGAAGCTTGGTTTAGGAGAGTTGCAACCAACACTTTTTTCACTTTAATCATGGATGGTTCCATGAAGTGCCTTTTAGGTATTTTAGAGAATGTCCCTGTGACAGTAGGTGATTTTCATGTACTTAACAACTTTATCATTTTATATATGGTCGTAGACACGTATTCCTAAATTATTCTATGGATACCGTTCTTGCCCACTTCAAGCTGCAAAGTTGATATGAAAGGAGGACATTTGACATTTGATGTAGGCGAATGGCATACTGAATTTGTCTTGTTTGAAAGCCAGAATATGCCTTCTCCTTTATCTTCTTTAGAAGAAGATATGAATTTTTGTGAGATTGGCTCTTTTGATGATTGGTGGCATGTTGACCTGTTTATTTTTGGATGTGTTATATCTAAAGGCATCGGCTTAAATTACACTAGGGTGGAGTTCAATACACCTGTACCGCCTAGTGTAGTTGAGGATGAGACTTATGCTACTAATAAAGTGTCCATGAGTGATTATTGCAGGTTTGCTCAAGTAGTGCAGCCAGTGCCGCCTATTGATGATATCGAGTGTGATTTTGACCTAGGAGTTGAACTTAGATGTGGCCTGTTTGATAAAGTCCGCTAGAAATTCATTCTGTACTCGGATCACATTAAATGGAGTCATTTGATGGCAAAGAAGGACCTCCATCCCAAGCTTTTTAGAAGGTAGCTTCTAGTGAATGATTTTGATTTCGAGGTCTACGATAAAGGAAAATTAGGATCTATAGGGGAACCCATTAACAAGTTTGTCGTCCACCACCTTTCTAATCCCAAGCCCTCCTAGAAGGGACAGTCAAGCTCTCAACCCTAAAAGAGCGCTTCTTAAAAGGCAATCCAAGTTGTTTTTTTTTTCCATTTACTAGTTTTTCTTTTCTTAGATAGCATATAGTGTATTATTTTTATTTGAAAAAAAAGAGAGAAAACAAGAGGGAAAAAAAGAGCAACAAGAAGCAAAAGAAAAAAAAAAAAAGGAGGGAGAAAAGTAGTAAAATGAAGTGTGAAAAGTCATTAAAAAATTCACAAAAAATAATAAGAGAGTTTTAGTAGCTGTGACAGAGCTCTCCCTAGACCCCTCGAGGTAGTACAATCCGGACAGAGCTCTCCCTGGACCCCTCGAGGTGTACAATCCGGTCCGTGGACTAGCTACTTGGAAAACTAAAGAAATCCTAGAGACAGAACTCACCACGAACACTCTGTCGTAGACCCCATGGTCTGTGATGAGGTTTTCCATCTACGTCGAGCATTCCTTCATTTTCCTCTACCTCTTGCCCCTTCTCTCTCTAAACTCTCTCATTCTCCCTCAAAAACCTCCATAACCACCCACCTCTAAAACCTTTAATTTTTCATCAAATTTCTTTCCTTTCTTATCATTTTCTTCACTTTTTCACTAAATCTCCTTGAAATTTCTCTTTTATTGCCCTCGTTCTCTCACATTCTACCCATCGTCATGCCCCAAGTTTCAATAACTCCACATCAACCCCCATTCTTCTAAATTCTCTCTTTTTCTGCCATATTTCTTCCCATTTCACCTTCATTTTCACAAATTTTGTATTTTTTGTTATTTTCTTTTTCATTTTCCCTTTAGTTAGAGTTTCAAGTTTTCACCCATCCATTTACGATTTCAATGGCACCCAAGAAGAGGGCAATAACCAACCAAGACGCTGGGACATCCAATCAAGCACCTCAATGAGTACCCCAAACTTCCCGAACCTTAACAAACACATGAAATTTGGGTAATATCCCTAACCTCTTAGATTAACACATCCCGAGCATATTGCTAGATATAATAATTTGAGTAGTAGGTTAGTTGTTATTACTCGTTATTATGACAATGATTTGTTGACTAGGTTGGGTTTGTTGAATGACATACATTGGTTGTTTGCTAGGGGAGGTATGGAACAATTTCTAGAGATTATGGACCACACTTATCATGACCTCACCCTTGAATTTTTGAGTACGTTGCATGTGGAGGCCACGAGTGGGCCTCGTTGTCAAGAAGAATACATTTTCTTCTATTTTGATTGGGAGTTTTAAAAACTAAACTTAAGTGCCTTTAGTAGCACATGTAGTTTTCCATCGAGTATGGACTTGCCCTATCAACATGTCCCTAAAGAATATAACCGAAATGCATTTTGGCATGAAATTTTTGGGGATCATCAGTATAATACGAGAAACACTAAAGGCACTGTCATTAGAAACCCCTGTATTCGAGTAGCCCAAAAATTGCTTGCTTATGGTATGTTTGTGAGGAAGGATAGTTTGAATGTGTCTTGCCTGTCTGAATTGTATTTCTTGTATAACATGCTCCAAGGTGACCAACTTGACCTTGATTCATCCTTGGTTAATCAGTTGGCTAGTGCGGCCACTAGTTCCACACAAAGCATTGTGATTGGGGGCCTTTTTATCCTCATTACTAGGTCAGTAGGGATAGAACCGAACCCTGATGATAGAGTTCCTGGTTCCGAGCAGTTGAACTAAGCCACTTTTGAACAAATGAAATTTTGTAAGGTATAGGTTGGGTGTGTTTGTTGGATTTATCTTGGGAACTATTCTCATGTCTCTCCCTAATGTTGAATGAACCGCTCTCTTGAACAGGGCCAATCAATACTTTTTGCTGGCTGATGAAGAGTTGAAACAACCCGCACTACCTCCTCCCCCGCCTCACCTAAGGGCCTCTAGTTCATCCCAACCATACTCCTGCTCTGATTATGCTAGTTTGTATGCTACCCTTCAGTCCATTCAAGAGGAGTAGGCATCCCTCCGAGCTTACATTCAAACCGAACATGCCACGCTCTGTGACTTTACCCGGGAGCTACATGATGAGCTCTATGGGATGATTGCCTTCCCAAAACCAATACTTCCAAGACTTTAGGGCATGTTTAGAGACCTAATGGGAGTGGCATATTTCACATCCCCACCCTCTTTCTTCACCCCCTCTTCCTCCTTTTTAGCTCTTCTTCTTCTTCCCCTCCTTGCATTGAGGACAATGCTTTGTCCAAGCATGGGGGAGTTATGTGCGAATATATGTATGTGATATGGAGTGTGAGTAATTTGTATTTTAGGTGTCGCATGTAGGAGTCGTTTGCATTTTTATTTCGTCATTTCATTTTTCTTTCTATTTTTAGGTTTCTTTTCTTAGTTTTAGCTTTATTTTGGTATTTTCAATTTTTAGTTGCATTTTAGTGTGTTGAAAGAACCCAAAAAAACATAACAAAAAAGGCAAAAAAGCAATAAAATCCTCCAATGGTGAGTCTTAGACTTAGTAGCTTTCTTTGGTTTATCTTGATCCTTTTTGTTATGCCCATTTGTGAATACATTTTGATTATAAGTTTTCAAAATGTGCTTCATATTTCATTTTTCATGCTGACTGTAATATGAATACTCAATTCATCTTTGCATGAATATTTGGCACGTATGATCTAATGAGCTAATTGAACTTTGGTAGTTGTCTTGTAAGACTTTGAGCCTTATTTGGAATAATTCATTATTTTAGTCCCATATTCTTTTTCATGTGTGGCTCTTCCTTGATTTCAGATCTCCAGAACTTGCTTTGACTCTTGTTCAAGGTCACGTTTAGCATGCGTGTTTAGGCTATATGATTGAGACATTCTTTGAATTTATGAGCTACATTGATCAAATAGCCACCCTTATTATGATTTATCCCTTTCTACCCCCTTTGAGGCTTGACCTCTCTTTTTTTTGATGCAAACCTATAATATTAAACCTTAGTCAAATACATATCCTGCCTTTTTAGCCAAGAGTTATAGAGTTTCATTAGTGATTGAGAGTAGTTGGTGGATAATGACGATGTTGTTTGGTGTGGTTTGTTTGTATGCAATGAAAGATTTATGCCATATTTCCCTTGGCATCATTTGTTTTGAATTTTGCAAGTTGTTAGAAAAAGTGTTGAAAATTGCATAATTTCTCTTGCCATAATCCTTCTCTTATCTTAAAAAAAATGAAAAAAGAAAAGAAAAATAAAAAACAGAAGCAAAATCAAAAGAAAATCAAAACAAAGAAAAAAGGGAAAAAAAAAAGTGTTGAAAGAGGGAAAAAGAAAGAAGCAATATAATACAAGGATTTGGTATAAATTTTATCTTATTATGCTTCAACACTTTTTTGTATACTCGATAAACTCGGGTTTATTTTGTGTGTTTGAGACGTATCGATGTTTGGTATGAGGAGCATTTTTGTCAAACGTTGGTGAAGATGATTCATCCTCATAGTTTTTGGTTTAGAGCTCCACAAATCCCAACATATTTGCTCCCCTCTTACCGTTATCCATAGCCCCATTACAACCCTATCGAAGTCCTCATGATTGTCTAGCATGCGTAGCATTTTCTTGATGGTGAATTTAAGAGTCTTGTCAAGCTTATAGTAAATTTGATTTTTTGAAATGAGATTTGAGTGAACCGCATTACATTTTTAAACATATGAGTGATGAGCACTTCATTCCTAAAATGAGGGTCTACCTGTTCTTTTAGCTCTCCCTACTGTATGTGTCAATATGATTGTTTAAGCTTATTTAAATGATCGATTCAATGTTTAATGTGATGGTATTTATTCTTATCTTGAAAACTTCATCCCCTCGTCTGTTTTCCAATATTTTTTATCACTTTTGGGCTAACTTCTTGGGTGGGTAGGCTATAGATGTTAGTACTTATGTTTACCTAAGGAGATTTTCATTTTAGATTTGGTGTTCATAGTGGCTTGTGGATAACCAGCAGTTCAAGCATGGGGGAGTTTGATATATGGTTATAATGCACTTCATTTAAGGTCGTTTTGCTGCACTTTCTAGTGAAAATTATGAACATGTTATAATGTATAGTCTGTTTCCTATTTTACACTTCGATATGGTTCTTTTCTGTGTTTTACGGGTTTTTGGATCTTTTTACCCTTTCTTTGACCCCAATTGAGTGTGTTTTGACTCCCTACGAATCCCCTTAAGTTACCATGCCCATAGAGAACAAAGAAGAACTAGAGAATGCTAAGACAAAGGTGACGATGAACCCTCCGTGATGAAGGTCATGGTCCGTGGTAATCCTGAAACTGCTTACCTCTTTGTATTCCTTCATCTTGTGGCTGATAACGGCATAGTTTATGCTTAAATAGGTTTATTTCAGGTGCAAGGAGGGGAAAGCATAGAAAGCGAAAGCATCCAATATTCACTTTTATCATTAGTTTAGGATTTTTCAAAAAAATTTTTTTTATAGTAAGAGAGGGAATTGGAGTGGAACATTGGCACTTGGAGGTTTGGAGTTTGGGAAGCCATTGAAGACCACCATAGTTGCTAAATTTTCTTCCCCTTCTAATCTCTTCTTAGACTTTTGTTTAGATGTTGATTATTTCCATTATGTGTGAGTAGTTTTTCTTAATCTAGGGACTTGTTAGTCAAAGTATTGATGTTGGATCTCTAATTTTCAATATTTGTGCTTTATCTAATTGGTTTGATTGAATTCTATCTTTTGGATGAACTTTTATAAGTAAGTTTTGGCCTGATTTGCTTGCATACACTATAGTTGAGTGAAGTACTAAAAAGAGAAACTCACTATTAGAACAACAAGTTAGGACTTAATTGAATGACTACTTGACAGAGAATTGTTTGTTGAGTGAAAAATTCCATAAATCAAGAATCCATAACCAAGACTAAACCAAAAATACTTGAAAGAATGTTAATTGGGTTAGTTTAGGCAATTCAGTTTGTTTCAGAAGAAAAAATTGAATTCTTAGTTCAATTGCACTCCTTTGAACCATCCAATCTAGACAAAGTGCATATTTAAATCTAACGATCCAACTGTTTACTAGATGAAGCAATTCCCTAAATGCGTGTTTTTAATCCAATTGAATTTTCAATAGTTAAATAGTGATAGCTGAAACAACCGATTGAAAATCTGGTCGCTTAACCTTTTAAAATAGGTTAAAACCCGATAGACTACACTTGGTCTATGTGGGATCGATATTAAAACTATACTGTTACAATCGTCCGCTATAGTAGCAATCAAGTTCTCTAGAAATGGGTATTTCTCTTAGATATTCAGTAAATTCTTTTGGTTTCAGGAATTACATTTTTAATCAAATTGGATTCAAATTCGTTGATATTGAATTTATCACAACTTCATTGATTTCACTTTCGGTTACTATTTTTCATTTTTTTGGTCCAAATTTCTCCTTACTTCTTCTAAAGGAATAGCATCAATATCTTCTAGTTTGTGTCTTCATTATCATCAGTCAACACTCCCTGTTTATCTACTATTACACGCATGTTCTCGTTTAGCTTTTCATGATTTCGCACTTTATCAAATATATTTTTTAACCCCTCCATATAGTATTGCATATATTCCATTCCCTTTATATTGTTTTTTCTTTAATTTTTTTCTTCTTTGATGGTCTTTTGGATTATTCATCCATTTCCCTTTCGATTTGATATCATGCAAAGGTGTTGATGTTGGATTGAAGAGTGTGACATGAATGAATGAACATGAAATTACACTTAGATTTGGGAGGACCCATATAATCCATTCAAGCCCTCTATGGTGCTCTATATTCTTGATATGTTTTACATTCACCTTACCTATATTTATATACACTGCTAAAGCAAGAAATAAGAAAACAATCCTTGTAACAGAATACAGCTTCATAACTTACTAAATACAGCTGACATATTTCTTAACTAACTTCCTCCTTGCTCTTCTGCCCTGATATATCTTCTACACTCCCCCTCAAGTTGGGAGGTGAAAAAATATTATGAATGCCTAACTTGGAGAGTAAACAGTGGTGCTGACATACAGATAATATTTTTGTGAATGTCAGCAATTTGCACCTTTGTGGACAAATAAGTAGGGTGAATAATTCCCATCTTTATCTTGTCTCGAATAAAGTGACAATTCACTTAGATGTGTTTTATCCTTTCATGGAAAACAAGGTTTGCTGTGATGTACAGAGCTGCCTGATTGTCACACTTAATCATGGCAGGGGCTAAGTTTGGAATACCAAGATCTGTGAAAAGCTGAAGAAGCCATGTGACCTCATAGATTGTTGTGGCAATGGCTCTATGTTCTGTCACTACTGTAGATCGTGCAACGACAGATTGTTTCTTGGAGCTCCATGAGATAGGATAGTGTCCTAATAAAACATAATAACATGTGATAGATTTTCTTGAATCTACACATCTACCCCAATCACTATCACAATATGCGGCCAGTATAGGTGCAAATTAGGAAGAGAGTAGAATTCCTTGACCAGGTGACTGTTTTAGGTACCTAAGCACCATCATAGCAGCATTGTAGTGTGTAGTTGTAGGTGACTGCATGTACTAACTAAGTCTTGAACATTGTAAGTGATGTCTGGCCTAGTAATTGTTAAATAGATTAATTTTCCAACAAGTCTTCTAAATTTATCTGGCTCAGACATCAAACTGCCTTCTTGAGTCCAGGAAGAATTGGGATCTATAGGTAGATAAACAGGTTTTGAGGTTAACATGCCTTTTTCTTTAAGCAGATCCATGACATATTTTCTTTATGAAAGGAAGATACCTTGATTTGACCTTGCAACCTTAATGCCTAAGAAGTATCTTAGTTCACCAAGATCCTTCATGTGAAAGCACTTATGCAAGTGAGCTTTAACTTGCTGAACAAGAGGCAGAGAACTTCCAGTAATAAGCATATCATCCACATATACTAGAACTATTATATATCCCTCTTTTGTCTGCTTGGTAAACAAGCCGTAATCATCCTTTGATTATTTGAAATCAAATATTAGTAGATTAGATGTCAACTTAGCAAACAATTATCTAGGAGCTTGCTTCAGTCCATACAAGGACTTATGAAGCTTGCGTACAGTTGTTAGATGTGTAGATTTTACTGATTTTGGATCTGAATTGCACAAAATTGGCTCCCCCTCTCTTCTATATCCTTTGGGAGTTTTATGTAAACCTCCTCTTCCAAGTCACCATGTAAAAATGTATTTGTAGCATCCATTTGATAGACATTCCAACCTTTCATGGCTGCCACATCAAGTACTGATCTGACTGTTATTAATTTTGCTACCAGTACAAAAGTTTCTTCATAATCTATACCTTTTTGTTGCCTACACCTTTGAATTACAAGTCTTGCCTTGTGTCTCTCAATTGTACCTTCTGATTTGTACTTTGTCTTGAAGAGCCATTTACGCCCTATAGCTCTCTTCCTTACAGGAAGCTTAGTAATACTCCATGTGCCGTTCTTCTCCAAAGCCTGTATTTCTACATTCATAGCATCACACCACTGTTGACTTGGGACAACTTCTTCAAAGGTGTAAGGATCATGCTGTTTATCAAGAGTAGACATAAATGCTTAATACTTGGGATTAAGATATGTGCAAGCTACTTGATTTGCAGCTGGGTATGCGATTTTGTGATGTGTTGTAGCAGTAGTAATCACATAATCCTTCATCCATTGAGGCTTCTTGGATTGTCTTGTAGGTCTTCTAGAACTTGAGTCATGCATAATGGATGTAGGAATGGATGGACTTGCTGAACTTTCAGTGCCTGCCCTGGTATGGTCTGACCTTTCAAAGTCAGGTGCATGTTGAGGAGTTTCCTCAGTCTCTAAGGGATTAATTGTGAAATAGCTATCATCAATATAAGCCCTTGGTGCCATGTTGACTGGAGTTGGTTGCATATAGGCTTGAGCACTGTTTTTATGGAAAGAGAAAATGTGTTCTTCAAATATGACATCTCTGGACACCATAACTTTGTTGGTTTGTAAATCCATCAGTTTATAACCCTTTTGTTTTGTAGAGCAGCCCAATAAAACACATGGGATACCTTGTGCCTTGAACTTGTCAAATTCTTTATAGGAAGGTGTAGTGAAGACTAAATAGCCAAAGACTTTTATATGGTCATAAGTGGGAGGATGACTAAACATCATCTTATATGGTGTTTTATAGTTGAGCACGGGAGTGGCTAACCTGTTTATTATATATGATGCTGTTAAAACACAATCACTCCAAAATATGATGGGTAAATTTGCCTGAAATCTCAAAGCCCTAGAGATTTCCAAGAGATGCCTATGTTTCCTTTCAACACAGCCATTTGGTGTGGCCTGTCAACACATGAGGTCTAGTGTATGATACCTAGATTGTTAAAAAATGGCTGGAAAGGTTCACTATGAAACTCATGAGCATTATCAGATCTTACCACCTTAAATGTGACTTGAAATTAAGTGGTTACAAATTTCATGAACTTTTGAAATGTAGACAATGCTTGCGATTTTTGCTTAAGTATAACCATGTTGATCTAGTACAATCATCAACTAGTGCCAAAAAGTATCTAAAGTTCTTATGTGTAGGAGTTCTGTTTGATCCCCATATATCCATGTGTATCGGTTGACATATAGAGCTACTTCTACTAGAGCTAGGCTGAAAAGGTTGTCTAGTAAGCTTTGCCATTGGATAGTTAACACAAACTTTATTCTCTCCTCCTCTGAAGTGAATATTTGAAAGATGCTTCAACTTATTGAAGGGAGCATGTCCAAGCCTCTTATGCCAGACTTCATATGAACCAGAGACTTGAGGACAATCAGCAGCACCTGCAACTCTAAGCTTGTCCTTGTCTGTCTCTAGCAACCTCTCTATGATACATTCTAATGTATTATCCACTCCATGAAGAGGTTGGTCTTTAAGGAAGTACAAGCCTCTATGCTCTCTACCAACTCCTGAAATCCTCATGGTGACATAGTCCTGTATGATGTAGAGTTTAGGATGAAAATAACCATGCATCTGCTATCTTTTGTCAATTTTGGAACTGACAGCAAATCGTACTTGAAGACTGGCACATACAGGACATTTTTCAACACTATCTCAGTAGATAATTTTATTGTACCTACTGAGGAAATTTCAGATGTGTTGCCATATGATCAAATGACCTGACTTATATGTCATATGATCAGTGGCTCCTGAGTCTATGATCCATTCGACATTATTAAGCCCAGCATGAGTACATAAAATCATACCTACAAAGTTTGTGTCCAACTCTTCATCTATTTCTGCACCACATTTCTCGTTATTTTGTGGCAGTGATTTCAGAAACTGCCGTAGTTGTTTAATGTGAGACTGAGTCAAAGAAGCATCACCAGATTGTCTATTTGTTTTAGCATTGGCATTGGCTACTATCTTGCCTTCATTGGTTCCCTTAAATTTCCCTTTATATGCCTGATTCTTGTCAGGCTTCTTTTGAGGAAACTTCTTGGCTCTAAGATGCGAAGAAGGATATCCAATAACCAACCAACATTTCTCTCTGGTATGTCCTTTGTTACCACATTAACTACAACCCGTTGGATTTCCATTTCTGCTATAAGTGCGGTTGGTTCAATCTCCAAATTCCCATTTCTAAAATCTCCCTCTGGTTCTCTTCTTGTTGAATCAGTGAACATCAGCCTCAACACTTAGCAAGGGTGTCATGAGAAGCATCTGAATTCTCTGTGGTCCATATTTATCATCTAGACCATTAAGAAATTGAAATAACTTCTGTTCCTCCTTTTGTTTGATGAAAGCTTTTAGAAATGTGGTAATTTCATCAATAACAGCAGAAATTTTGGGTAATTCATTCATGCCTTCCGAATCTTCCCGAAGACATTTTAGTTTAGTGTAGTATTCACTCACAGATGAATTATTTTGCTTTACTTCATATATTTCTTTGTTGATGTTGTATTTTCTAGAACCATTGCTCAAAGAAAATCTCTGTTTAAGTTGTACCTAAATTTCTCTAGCAGAGTCCAAGAACAGGATAGACTTTCCAATGGATTTAGTCACAGAGTTTTGAATCCAGACAATAACCATACAGTTACAAGTGTCTCACATTTCAGCTTTAATACCATCATCAATAGGTTTAGGAATTGTACCTTAAACAAATCTAAGTTTTCTTTTGGTTGCAAGAGCGATTTCCATATTTCTTCTCCAGGATCTATAATTCTTTGTAATGATCAGTTTTTCTTGAATTACTAGAGAGTTAGGGCCTTCTGATGGATACAAAAACAATGGATTCTGGAAATATGTGGACATTGTGAATCAGGATCTGGAATTTGAATCACTGTGATGTGGAGACTGTTGGAGTAGGGAAATAAAGCTGAGAATAATGCACAGTTGCTCTTAATTTTCCTCACACTTGAAACTGGAAAACTAAGCCAAATAAATAGGCTTACAAGAAACAAATTTTCCTGAAAATAAGCAACTAAGAGAAAAACATGACCCACTAAAAAACATGGCCTACTAACTGAAAATAATGCCTAATATGAAGCAAATAATTCTAACAGATTTAACAAATCACTACTCAACTAATAGCTGAAAAATAGGGAGTCATCCCATTGACATTTTGAAACATCATTCAATACTCCCCCTTGCTTCAAAATCACATATTCCAAGCTTCAGTCTGAAATAATCATGCTTGACTTGTGGGAGTGCCTTTGTGAGAATATCTGCAACTTGTTCATTGGTGCCACAAAACTTCAGCGTTACTTCTCCTTTGGCTACAAGGCTTCGAATAAAATGATACCGGATGTCAATGTGCTTAGTTCGGCTATGATATGCTGGATTCTTTGTCATTGCAATAGTAGCCTTGTTATCACAAAGTACCATTGTTGCTTCCTGCTTCAAGTTCTGCTGACAGAGGTCAGCCAACAATCTTCTTAACCACACAGCCTGACATGTTGCTGAAGTTGTAGCAATGTACTCAGCTTCTGATGATGAAAGAGCTACTACTTCCTGCTTCTTTGAACTCCAAGAGATTGCTCCAGAACCCATGCTAAAAACATGCCCAGACGTGCTCTTTCTGTCATCTATACAACCAGCCCAATCACTGTCACAGTACCCAAACAACTTGAAATCTGATTTACTAGAGTACCAAATTCCGAAATCAGTAGTTCCAGCAATATATCGTAACACTCTTTTGGCTGCTCCAAGATGTTGCTTGGTGGGATTATGCATGAACCTGGACAATACACTCACAGAGAACATGATATCTGGGCGAGTATGCGTCAAATAATTCAATCCACCAATCAACCTCCTGTACAGACTTGGTTCAGCAACCCCTGTACCATCTCCAAGCTGTAGTTTTTCATTTGTGTTCATGGGAGTGGCTGCTGCCTTGCAGTTATGCATCCCAAACCTGAAGAGAAGATCTCTGGCATATTTTCTTTGAGACACAAAAATGCCATCTTCAACTTGCTTCACCTCAAGTCCAAGAAAATACTGTAACATACCCAAGTCTGTCATTTCAAACTCCTTTTCCATGCACAGTTTAAATTCAGCCACCAGAATTTCCGAGGATCCAAAATAAATCATATCATCCACATAAATGCACACAATACAGAAATCACCATTTTCATGTCGTTTTACATACAAAGTTGGTTCATTTTCACTTCTCTCGAAACCATTTTGCAGAAAGTACGAGTCAATCCTTTTGTACCATGCTCGTGGTGCTTGTTTAAGCCCATAAAGAGCTTTTTTTAGCCTGTAAACTTTGGTTTCACTGCCCTGAATGACAAACCCCTCAGGCTGCGTCACATAAACTTCTTCTTCTAACTCACCATTGAGAAATGCAGATTTCACGTCAAATTGATAAATTGGCAACTTTAATGATGCAGCAAGACATAGAACAGTTCTCACTGTTTCAAAGCGAGCAACAGGAGAAAATGTTTCATCAAAGTCAATACCTTGATGCTGTGCATAGCCTTTAGCCACAAGCCTTGCTTTATACTTTTGTATGCTCTCGTCTGCATGGTACTTCAATCTAAACACCCATTTGAGTCCAATAGGATATTTGTCTTCAGGTAGATCCACTAACTCCCATGTCTGGTTATGTTCAATTGCCCTCATTTCTTCAATCATTGCTTCCCGCCATTCTGGTACTTCTGCTGCTCCTTCATAACTTGTGGGTTCTGTCACATACATAGCAAACGAACAAGAGTTATATATGTTAGCAGCATATTTGGGATTTGGCTTCCTGTCTCTTGTTGATCTTCTTAATGGAATTTGCACATCTGAAGGCTGCTCATCACTGGATGACGACACATCATTGGATGAATTTGCTATTGAACCTGTTGGAGTACTCAGAGCTGAGCCTGTGGGTGAATATGCAGGTGATCTTGTTGGAAAATTTGTGGCTGCGCTTACTGGTGAGCCTAGAGGTGAATTTGCAGCACTTGCAGGGGCTGAATCAACTTTAACAAATGCAGGGTCTTCCACAAGAGTACCCTGTTTTACATGTTCTTCACCCCAACTCCAACTTGCAGCCTCGTCAAAAATTACATCTCTGCTAATCAACACCTTGCCACTTATAGGATTATATAACTTATAAGCCTTGGACTGGGTACTGTACCCAACAAAGATACATTTTTCAGATTTCTCATCCAACTTACGACGTAACTGTGAGTGCACCAGAGCATAAGCTATACATCCAAAAACTCGTAAGTGGCTTACCTTGGGCTTGTTACCCATCCAAGCTTCATATGGAGTCCGATCATACACAGCCTTTGTGGGTGAAATGTTCAACAAATATACTGCTGTAGCTACTGCCTCTGCCCAGAACCTCTTAGGAACAGCCCTTGCATTCATCATGCTTCTTCCCATCTCCACAACAGTCCGATTCTTTCGCTCTGCAACCCCATTTTGCTCAGGTGTATAGGGTGCTGTGAGCTCTCTATGAATACCATGCTCTTCACAAAAAATGTTAAATTCTTTTGAGGTAAATTCACCGCCCCTGTCTGTGCGAAGAATTTTAATCTGACAATCACTCTGTTTCTCCACAAAAACCTTGAATCTCTTGAAGTTTTCAAATGCTTCCGATTTATATTTCAAGAAATACACCCAACTCATACGACTATAATCATCAGTGAAAAGCAAAAAATAACGACTTCCACCCAGCGACTCCACTGACATAGGACCACACAGATCAGCATGAACCAACTCCAAACAAGTAGAAGCTCTCCAAGCTTTGCCTACTGGAAATGATGGTCTGCATTGCTTACCATAGACACATCCCTCACAAAAACGAAGTCCACTGATCTTAGGCAACCCAACAACCATGTTTTTGTTGCCTAATAGTTGCAACCCTTTAATATTCAAATGACCATATCGCAAGTGCCACAAATCTGCTGCTTCACTTGTCTGAGCAACTAAGACACAATTTTCACTTGCCACATCAAAGGGGAACATTCTGTTTTTGGTCATTTGAACACCAAAAAATTCTTGTCCCGTCTTTTTGTCATGTACAGTGCAATAGTTATCATCAAACACTACTGAATATCCATTCTCCATCAATTGACCAACACTCAGCAGATTATATGCAAGACACGGGACATACTGCACATCATAAATATGCTGAACACTACCATCAGCGGAATTGATAGCAACAGTACCTTGGCCTTCAATGTTAATTGAGGTGCCATTTGGAAGTGTAACATCTGATTTTCGTGACTCATCAAGCTCCTTGAACAAAGACCTTGTGCCAGACATGTGATTCGAGCACCCGCTATCAACGAACCAAACATCACCAAATGCAGCCTCCATAGAAGATTTAGCCATAAACAAGTGGTTATCCTCCTGTAACGTCTCAGTCAAATTGGCATGCTTCTGCTCATTCTTCTGTTTAGTCCAACATTCAAATTCCTTATGCCCGAATTTCTTGCAATAACGGCACTGGATATTGCTCTTTCCAGTAAGTGAGCCTCGTCCTCGTCCACGACCACGACCACGACCGAGGTAGCCTCCCCTGCCTTGGTTTTTCACTACTGAATTTTCTTGCTTGATCTTGTTGGTCTCCCCCTTCATCTGAAAAACCTTTTCTTCTGTTTTATCAGAAGGCCTATTAATCCTGACCTCATGGGCTAAGAGTGAACCCATAAGCTCATCAAAACTATATTGAGAAAGATCCTTGGACTCCTCAATGGCGGCAACAACATGATCAAAATCACTTGTCAAGCTTCTCAGGACCTTACTGGCAACAATTTCATTGCTGAGACTCTCACCATACGTTTTCATGTGACTAACAATGCCAGATACTCTAGAGAGGTATGTTTGCACAGATTCTTTTGGTTTCATGGCTAGGGTCTCAAATTCACGTCTCAAAGTTTGCAATTTGACAGTAAGTACCTTCTTTTCACCCAAAAATTCTTTCTGGAGTGTCTCCCATGCCTCATGAGAAGTTGTTGCTGCGGCTATTCGAGGGAAAATTTCATCATCCAAGGCTGACTGGATGAGAAATAGGGCCTTTGCATCCTTCTTTCGTGTCTCCCTTAACTGTTGACTCGGTTGTACCGGTGCCGGCTCTGGCTCTGTATAGCCACTTTCCACCAAATCCCATAGTTCCTGGGATTTGAACATGGTTTTCATTTTCAAACTCCAAAGATGGTAATTTTCACCTTTAAACATAGGTATTAGAGGTTGAGAGGAAGAATTGGTGTTGTTGTTATTGGTCATGGCTTTCTCACAATTGGATAGCCTGAGTGTTTGGGCGCTCTCTCTCTCTGTGTATTTCAGTTATCTCCCTCTTTGTTTGGTGCTGGAGGACTTTTCCCTCTCTCACTTTACTCTAACTCCCAGTGAAGACCTCACCTGGCTACTTTGAGGATTATTCTTCTTTTTTTTTTTAGGTCAATATGTGGGGCTGCTCGTGCCCTTTTACTCCCTCAAAGTTTCTGCTCTGATACCAAGAAATTGTTGGAGTAGGGAAATAAAGCTGAGAATAATACACAGTTGCTCTTAATTTTCCTCACACTTGAAACTGGAAAACTAAGCCAAATAAATAGGCTTACAAGAAACAAATTTTCCTGAAAATAAGCAACTAAGAGAAAAACATGACCCACTAAAAAACATGGCCTACTAACTGAAAATAATGCCTAATATGAAGCAAATAATTCTAACAGATTTAACAAATCACTACTCAACTAATAGCTGAAAAATAGGGAGTCATCCCATTGACATTTTGAAACATCATTCAATAGAGACTTGATCAATTTGAAGATTCAATTCAAGCGATTGAATGTGAAGATCAAAATGAAGAAAGAAGAAAGAGGAAAAAAAATTGTAATTCAAATTCATCTGCTCTGATACCATGTTGATGTTGGATCGAAGAGTGTGATATGAATGCACATGAAAATACACTCAGATTAAGGAGGACCCATATAATCCATTCAAGCCCTCTCTGGTGCTCTATATTCTTGATATGTTTTAGATTCACCTTGCTTGTATTTATAGACACTGCTAAAGCAAGAAATAAGAAAACAACCGTTGTAACATAATACAGCTTCATAACTAACTAAATACAGCTGGCATATTTCTTGTCCAACTTCCTCCTTGCTCTTCTGCCCTGATATATCTTCTACAAAAGGAAATTGATTTTTGAATTTTAGGAAGGGTATTCATGCCAAAATGGGCTATTAATATCGAAATTCGATTTATCACTATGTTCATCTTTGTTGGTAAATGAAAGATAGATTAATGATAATTGTTGCTTTATCTCTTAGCTTTAGTCTTAATTTTTGTTAATTTTACTTTTAATTGTTTGAAATGCCCTAAAACTATAGGGATTATTATCTATAATCCAAAGTAAAAAGGTACACCAGTCTATCACAATAATTTCAAGCTCAATATAAGAGTTATGTGCATAGTATGCCAACTCTCAGCACTGAGCCTCTATAAGTGCACCCCTATTCAGGGGTGCAATGTAATCCTTGCTCACCGCTATGCTTAATGGTTCTGGGGGCATGTATAGCCAAATACAATGAGTTCAAACTGCCAACTGGGAATGAACGCGCTTCTAGTTCAAGATTAGCAAAACTAGGATCTCGATGAGACATTTATAGGGGTTGTTATGCCTTTGACCGTACTGTCTAAACAAGCAAGCAAGGAAGATGTAGGTAAAGCTATCCAAGCCCAGCAGAATCATCTGCTTGGATTTCATGCTAGGCTTCCAAAGGTAATTGATGCCCCACCAAGACACCATCGATCGAATTTCTTGTCAACGAAGGAAAGACTCCCTTTGTTAAGAGAGTAGGGATTTTGTAACTTTAGAACAAGTATTATACTTTCAACATAGTTAAACATATTCCTAGGATGAGGAATAAGGAAAAAGCTTCCATAGAGCCAAACTTGCAATGACAAATTTTTCAAAACAAAAAAATCAAAACATGTAGGAATTTCATCAGTAAAAAAGAAAACAGAAGACATTATGCCCTTGCAATAACAACAAACAATCCTACCTAAGGATGCGGTTGCAAGGCCCTATTACCTTATCTAAACCACAGATAGTGTCTGCCAAGGCCATTAGCATATGGTTTCTGCCTTTAAGAAGCTGGGGAATAATCCATGCCATCGAAGCTAATCCTCTTGGCCTATTAAATGAGTAATAGGTGATCAGGCAGAAGAAATATGCCATATGATCATATCAATCTGATGAACCTTCTCTAAGTTTGAATAGTTTGGTAATGCATAAGGGATAAAAGGATTGACCATATGTAGTCACCTTGGTTTCTCAATCAGTGAAGAATAGCTACCTGATTTGCATTTCGGTGAAATCAATTCACTTCACTTCAATAGAAAAATGTGGAGGTCTTTCCTTCAACAAAATTGTTGAGCAGCAATTAAGAAGTTAACATGAAGAAAAAGTAGGTTTATGAAAGCTTGAGGTACAATCACCCTTAAGCCTTCAATCTAAATGCTCTTTGTGTAAGACTTAAAAATCTCATCACACGATGCCATGAGGAATTGGAGTGGAAATTCAAGGATGTATAGGCCCTAGATCATGCCGCTAAGTCAGTATATCTTTAACTCATGTGATTGTCTTTCTTGTTACTAGGAACGCTTACCCACGAATGACATGATATCTCAAAATGACTAGAAATAGTTGATAGCCAATCCCTGTGAAACTTTTGTGCGATAATCCAAGTAGTTACAATAGCTTGGTGGCGGTACATGCTAAGAAAAGAAAGCTTCTCTACTCAACATCTGCCAAGAAAAATCACCCATGCCCTAAAGAAGAAGCTATCCAGTCCACAAAAGGGGCTTCATTTTGGCTACTCTACCCCCTAAGCAGTAGGTACTATTCCTAAGGATGATGGTGCTTAGGGGAAGTCTCTTGGGTCTCTTGGAAGTAGGGGTTGTCATTGTTAGTAGCCCCAAAGAACTGGAAGTGCGTGTGATACATTGAATTAGCCCCCCCCCCCCCCCCCAAAAAAAAAGAGAAGGAATCTTGAAAAATGTAAAGAAAAAAGCTAAGGCAAGCTAAGTCAACCTCAACCATGTCATTCCTCTAGTGATAGTTGCATTATAACCTAATCTGACTAATAGTGGCTTTGATTCTACTCATTACATGGATTATTGCTATGCTCTCCTCCTGATTGATCCTGAAATGAAAACACGAAATGATATGCTAAACAATAAGGAGAAAAAGTAGGAAAAAATTGAAAGCATTAATGATAAAGGAAAAGAAACCTAACCCTTGGCAATTTAGAGGAATGTTTTGCAACTTAGAAGTGGTAGCATTCCTGACGTCCTCAATCCTCTCATATTGTTGCACCCTGAAGGTGTCTATGCACCTCACCTTAACCCTTATCACTGAAACACCCTTTGGTACTACGAAACGCAAGTCGTTACATTTAGTAAAAAAATTGAAAGGAGGCACTCCATATGATAAACACATTCTTCCCCACCTAAGCACTCAACAATTTGCTCTGGTTCATAGAAGATGTAATATGGTCCACGATTAGGGAGGCTTCGGCGTTCGAGGTGCCACTGAGCTGGGGATCACTTGGTGATTCACCCATTCACCAAGATACCAAACGTAGCCAAAAGGCCCCTCAACGAGAAACTTTGGTCAGCATACTGAAGTCCGCGGTGGTGGTCATCATCTCTTGAAGGCGAAAGTGAAAGGTGCTGGTAATATCCTAAAGCCTCTCCTTCAAGTTCTTAAGATGATAGTGGTCGGTTTTGTTCTATGCACCACAGACCTTAATCAGATTGTTGAAGCCAGCACACGTCACCATTGCCTTAATGATGCTAGGAATCCTCCAATAAAGGTGCTTAATGTCCTTCAAATTCATTTACCCTTTCACGAACACGTGGTTCTGTAAAAGAAAAAGCCAAGGTCGTTGCATTAACTTCAGGAAATTCAGAAAATGACACTAAAAAAGAAAAAAAGAAGAGAGCATTAGCTTACAAGAAAAAGAACATACCACAACTTCGCAAATGATGGTAAAAATTCAAAATTTGACAACCCAGTAGAAGGTGTGATGACCTAATAGCAATTGATACCAAATGATGCCGCTAGTTTAGTATTTCACCCAGTGCCAGTCAAAGTCAGCGGCTAGGACCTAATTTTAGAAAAAAGAGGGATGACTTATTTACTTTGGGCAGGAGTAACATCTGCACCATGCATAACTAGGGTGAGCCAAAAAAAAAAAAAAAAGAAACCTAAAAACACAACCGGAAAATGAAAAATCGAACCGAAAAATCGGTTTCAGTTTCGGTTCGACCATTTGAGATTTGGTTAACCGCACGGTTAACCGAAACCAAAACTTACATTTTTATAAAAAACTATATTCTATATTAGTCAAATGTTGATTTTATAATTATTAAAGATAAGATTAAACATATAATAATGTGTAAATTAATATTTGATATCTCAAATAGTTAAATTAATTTAAAAAAGGAATGAAAATTGAAACTTAACCATTTAAATTAATGGTTAACCAATAACCGAACTGAAAATCTGGTTAACCGAGTTTCTCGTTTCGGTTACGGTGCATATTTTTGCCGAACCGAAAAATTCGGTTAACTGAAGTTTCAATTCGGTTTTCGGTTCCCAATTTTTGAGAAGCGACTTTCTGGCTAACCAACTTTCGGTTAACCGAATTTCGGGTTAACTGGTTTTGATTACCCCTAGCATTAACCATGCAAAAATGATCCCTACTATTTTATTTATCCTATCAAAGTTTTGTTTTAAGGATTTTTTCGTCAAATGTTTATTAGTGTGGGATTGTCAAACCTCAAAGCTTTAATCGGTGTGAGACCATTACGCCTCAAACTTTTATGGAAATGATGAAGCCTCCGAGTTTTATTAGTCGGAGATCATTGAGCCTTGAAATGCTATTGGTGTGAGAACTCCAAGCCTCAAATATTTATTGGTGTGATACGATCAAGATGTAGAATTCTTTATCGTTGTGATAATGTTCAACCTCAAAATTTTTATTAGGGTGATACCATCAAGCCTCAAAGTTTTTATCGATGTGAAACTGTCAAGTCTCAAATTTTTAATTGGTGAGAGACCGCCAAACCTAAATTTTTATCGATATGAGACTATCAAGCCTCACAATTTTATTGACGTGAGATTGTCAATGCCCAATTTGAATAATGTGGGGCCGCCAAGCCTCTCATATAATTCAGCCTGAGACCGTTGAGCCTCTAAATTTTATCAATGTGGAACTGTTAAGCCTCACATTGTTATTTGGGTGAGACTATCAAGCCTAAAAAATGTTTTTTCTTGGTGTAAGGCTGTCAAAGCTCAAAATCTTTATCGGTGTGAAACCATTAATCCTCAAGTTTTTATTGGTGTGAAACCGTCAGCCTCAAAATGATTTTGTCCATGTAAGACCATCAAGCCTCGAACTATTTTACTCTTCTCTATGGGATTTCAAAGTCTTGTTGGCTAGCCATGGCCCCCTAGGCTTTTACAGCCCTCTCTTCTTAACTATATTCCGAATCTTTCAATACCTTTTTCCTCCTAACAATATTTGTGCTCCTCAGGTGAAGCTTAGACCTTGAAAGCGCTCTTGTATTCATTCCTACATGTGCATACATCCTGCATAACATTCACATGCACTACTCTTTTTGCCCTAATGACCTCAACCAAAGTGGGAGCTCCTATAAGCACGAAATTTGCGTCAATGAGATTTTACACTGACAACATGATTACATGCCAAGTGCATTATCATCTAGTTATGATAATTATGGAGTTATAGCAACATTATACTTGGATCCCTAATAAGTGGCCCATAAATAAAATGTTTTCTTGTTGCATAAAAAATTACTAAAAAAATTTGAAAGCTTTTAAAATCGAAAAGCATTTAAAAATAATTGCAAACAAAATGAAAAGGTTAGGGTTTGCATAATTTGCTAGTGTGGCGGTTAGAACCTGACACCTTGAGCATGAGTCAGTTGGATTGTAATGAATAGGGTGGTGCATTGCCCTATGACACAACTCTCACAAGAAATCCTATTCAGGTAGAAATGTTGTACCGACGGCACAATCATCACTACCATTGACACTTAAGGGCAAGTTTTCACCATTAAGCAGCTGCCACGAGGACCTAACGGCTGTCGCTATGTCCTGACATTTCTAAAACCCCACGTGATTACAATATTGATTGGTGCAATGAAGCTAATTTGTGATTGATATAGCTGAATGCATGCCAATCGAATTAATTCTAATCATTTTTATAAAAGCATGAAGAATAAAAATGATTTGATCATTATTCTTGAATTGTTTTTGGCTTAGCATGGTTACAGTGCTAGCATTATCAATAGAGACATGCACCGCTTATTTTCATAAGACTCTCACCAACTAGCTAAACTACACTTTTTTTCTTTTCTTAAAAAAGTTTTCACTAAGAGAAAACTTTAATTCATTGTCCTGTCATATAAAACTTCTCAAAACTTTGTCCCAAATTCTTCACTAAAAACTCTCGAAAAAAAAGGTTCTTCTTTTAAAAAAGGACTAGCTGCGCCCAACCCTAATGCACTTGGGAGGGAGGGAAATCAGGAACCATTGCTTCACCACTCAATTGGGATTGAGGTAGGTGTTGAGGGCGATAAACCAAAGGCAATAATTTATGTTGTTGCTTTCTTTAATGTTTTATCATCTTCATCATGCTTTTCTTTGAACTTCTATGATTAGGTGCCTAATGCTTATTCATTTGTTCATGAAATAAAAATATGCTCATAATAAAGAGGCCATCAAAATTTATTGCTTCCGTATATATTTTAACTCTTTTAAAATGATTCACTGATAAGTGGTCAATCAAAATCCCTCCCTTCTTGTTAGATACCTCATTAAATATGACTAATTCATGAAAAATGCACCCTTTGAATTAAATCGAAAAATAAATATTTTAATACATTCATTTCTAATAGATGTCATTATTAAAAAAGGCGTTCCTATGGTGGTTTTCACCATCCATTAGATCGTACATTCACCCCCACATCCATTCTCATGGTTTGCACTCATGGAATGATTTCTGTAATCCCCACATGGGAACCTCAAGAATTATTATCTTATAGAGGAAAAAACCATTCTTCTTATTTAAAATTAGATCATATGTCCTTCAATGATCCCTTCAGTTTGAATGATTTGGTTGAAAGAATGAGTTGGGTGTTTTCTATAGAATTGTATATTTGTACATTTTCTTCGAAAATGTGCTGACGACTCCATAAAATTAAATGTACCATTTCATGCCACATCACCTCTGTGAGAAAGTCGACGCAATACACCCCTTGAAAGAGGGTAGCTCACTATAAGGGGGAGGCGAAGAGAGCCGGTTGAGCCTTGGAGATGCTCGGCCTCGAACCCCCTGGCGTGGGCCGCTAAAGCCATGAGTCCGACACTAAAAATAAGTGGCTTTTACAAATAAGGCTAATGTGTTAGTGTAAGCTTTTTTTTTCTTTTCGTAAAACTCAGCCAATGGATAAATATCTATCACTAAATTGTTGGTAAAATACTTGATGGGAACAGTTTTACCAATAGATAAGGCCATCTGTTGTAATTGATGTGAAATACCGAAAGAGAGGTTTCTATAGGTAGCATAATAATTTTACCAATAGATAGATATTTGCTGCTATTATCTTGTATTATCAACATAAAAGTCTCTTGGTAATTTTTTTCCCACACCACAAACATTAACAAAAATCTAGCTAATGGTAATGATTTTCCCAGCTTGCTTGATCAATGTTGTCTAATAAAATGATCTGTTGGTAATATGATGCCTTCCTTTCAAGATCGACATGTCTATCGCTATTATTCAACCTATGTTAGTGGTATATTTTTTTCCAACAAATATATTAATATTGTGAGAATTTAACCTATTAATAACATAATATAACCATCAATGCACTTTTTGTACTAAAATAAGTAAAATTCATTGGATGTTCAATATTGAAAAGATACATGACACCGAACAAAGTTCTCCTAATGCTCAAAGTACCACTGTAATAACTTATATGTAATACTTGTCAAATATTAGCTAAAAGTGATGAATGATAAAATTAATATATTAGGACTCAATCTATATTTCACTCATAATGTTTTTCACAATCTTTATTTTCCTCAGTGTTCTCCTCTCCATATCCATGATTGCTTGCATTCACATTCACGAATCAACATAATCAAACATCGTTAACGTGGTTGTCTTCTTGAAGTGAAGTAAGAATATCGTATGAGATCCCCTACAAAACTTATAGAAATTCAAAATTAAAGCTAGAATCCAGACTAAATATGGCACAAAGCAACCAAACACTTAAACAATGCCCCCCCCCCCCCAAAAAAACAAAACCTAAACAAAGCAAAGTTAGATGCTTTAAACAAGCATCCACACCATAATTTGATAGTAGGCTTCTAGAGTTCAGGCATTATTAATAGACACAACAAGTTCGTTAAATATTAATTCTACGAAAGAAAAAAAGGTTGGGTAACACTCCTGTACATAAACCTCTAAATTTGCATGAAATTCAATGACACGATACAACTACCTCATCCCTACAAAAGGTCATAGTTAAAAGCATATAAGTAAACCCCCAAAACTTAAATTTTCATGAATTCTCCCTTCTAGCAACTCAACAACCCTCCCGCCGACCTCAAAAGACATAGACTACAACTAAATGATCATAAGCTCAACCCATAAAACAACCAATTAGTTTAAAAAAAATTAAAGAGTGGAATGATCATTTAGTGGGAGCACCATAAATTTAAATTTTGATCTAATCACACTGAGGGGTGTCGGGTTCAATAGTTAGAATACAGTTAGTCTTTGACTTTCCGATCAACCACAACCAATGTCATAATACATTGCTTCTACATGTGCCAATAGAATCCGTTCAGCTAAAAATTCAACAAAGCATACATAAATCAAAAGATTCTAATGATCAAAAAATTCAACTAAAGATATATTCATATTGATAGAAAAGTAGGTCTATAAAATTTACTAAAAAGCTTCACAACGATTATTTAGAAAGATTATTGCAATGGCCATCTCCTAAAAAATTGGATCCAGGGCCAGATGGAAATGGAATACATAATTGTACATCTACTAAGTCTTCTTTAGGCTTGGCCAGAGACCACCTTCAAGATTTGATTGAGAAACAACAACAACAACAACAACAACAACAACAAGAAAAAAGTGCAAGAATCAAATTGAATTATCCATATGGTGAGGCTGGTGATCTCCATAATTCATGTGAGTGACGACATCTAACTCATAAAAAGAAAAAAGAAATACAAAAGAAGAAAAGGATACAACAATCTTCTTCTACATTTGTACACAAATAGATCAGTATCTACTACAATATTCTAATGTTCTAGCAATTTGGAATACCAAAATCAGATAGATTTTCTCAAGATATAGCTCAACAACATTCTCACAGAGCAATGCATTATTGTTAGTTTAAAGCAACCCAGTCAAAATAGATGATAGACAATCTATTGAGCAAATGATGAAAGAGTAAATGAATTAGTAGAATTTACCAAGATCAATGTAGAGCAATGACCCATTGTTGTTGAATGAATATGACCATTAGAACTACAAGAAGAAGAGGGAATAAGGTAAAAGGAACCTTGAAAATGAAAACTAAATTTCTCCATGGCAGAAATTCTAGTTTTCACATCATCATTTCATTCAGTCAAAGTAATTGCAAAATTCAGCACATCATTAGAAATTTAAGACAAGGCAACTATGATTGAGCACAAAGACAACCATAATCTTATTTAGTTCAAATCATTAAGTGAATTCACCAACTATTCACAAAGTCAACACACATATGTAACGTGCCTTTTTTCATTAGGCCGGCAAAAAAAATACGTATCCACTTAGAACCTACAAAACCCGCCTCAATGGGTATTACGATGCGTATTGAAATTTTTTTAAAAAAAGAGGAATGGGGTTGGTATAACTAAACGGGTATCAGTCTAGGTTCCACCTGCCTCATACCTTCCTCATACACATTTTATCAATACCCGCCCCTTATCTGCCTTATATAAGGCCCATATCCATCTATGCCTTTTTCAAAGTTCACTCCCAAAGTCATTGCCTTTCGGCTCATAGATTTGTTGTGAACTATGTTATGGGCTTTGCGAACTATTTTCCATGTTCTAAAACTCTTGTAGTGATTTTATTGGTGTACTAGGAAATTTTTAGTTGTATTTGTGTGAATTGTATGATATGATATGTTGTTGGAACTTGGAAGTATAATGTGAATATGGTGTATTTTTTTTGTTTGGGGTTTGAATATGTGCACAAAATGGATTTAACTAATTATATATATATATATATATATATATATATATATATATATATATATATATATATATATATCCCTTGATAAACCCACCATATTCATAATACCTAGTGGGCATGGGTATAGATGTTGTTTTTCAATACCCATTGAGTATGAGTATGGATATGGATATTGATTTTACAAATAGGTATGGGTATGGGTATTATTTTTTACAAATGGTTACAATGTTGATATGATAAAACGTACCCCGTACTCAGCCCATTGTCAGCCCTGGTTCTCATATAATACGTCATAATAAGTACTTAGTATGTGTAATCCATGTATACAGAATCATCCCGGTTACATGCCTTAATCGAATTCGTAGGCCTTTTAATTCTTGTCTCAATTAAGTGGTAAGCGGAAACTTCAAAGAAGTGTCGCAGTTCTTGTAATATTATATATTTTTCATTTCTAAAAAGTCATATATGCGCAAACTTATCGGCAATAGATTTTTGTATTTCTCTGTGAATATTTAGTTTTATCCATAGAATAAATGTTCTATCACTATGATTCTATAGGTGAAGGACACTTTTTTGAAGTACTAGGGCACGTTTAGGGTTGTGTTAGTATGAGGTATGGTGCTTACATGAGTGCTTGTTTGCACTAAAAATATACTATTTATACGATACCATTATTCTTAAGTTATGCTCGTAATAGTTGTTGTTTTTAGATTTTTATTTGATTTTGTAGGTGTTGAATAAATTGAAAAAAAAAAGTAAGGCAAAAACCAAAAAAATAAAATGAATCCCAAAAAACCTATCCAGCCTCGTGCTTGGCACGTGCTTCCAACCCCCTCCCCCTTAATCCCCTCACTCCTTCTCTCTCCTCTAGGACTTGACCCCAACTTCACCCACTCTTGGCCCTGTTTGGCAAACAGCTTTTCGAAGAGCTTTTTGGCCAAAAAGAGTTTTTTTGACAAAAATTAGCTTTTTGACCAAGTAAAAAAGTTAATTTGGGTGTTTGGTAAAAGAGCTTTTTAAAAGAGCTTTTTGGGTCCAAAAAGTAAATTTGAAAAAGCTAATTCCATTAGCTTTTTGAAAGAACTTTTTGAAAAATTAGTTTTTTGTCTCACACCTTTATCAGAAACAACTAATTTTATCAAACAGTTTTTTAATAAACAGATAATAGCTAATACAAACAGCTGACTCAAATAATTAACAACTAACAGCTAATACAAACAGCTAATAACTAACAGCTAATAATTATTTGCCAAACAGGGCCTTATTCTTCTTCTTTGACTGCCCACCACGACAAATCTTCATCTCCATCTCTCGACATCAACGCCATCATCCACAGCCCCCGTCACCACAATCACCCTCATCCGCTCCACTATCGTCACCCACTAGCACATCGTCGCCAACTCACCACCGCCATCACTCATCTCCACCGTCCACCTGAACCTCCAGATCGACGGTCAAGTAAGGGGTGAGATTGAAGGGCTCAGCTATAAAAGGAGACAACAGCATGAATTAGGTATTAATTTAGGTTTTAGTTTAAGTTTTGAGGTTTTAATTTAGGGTTTGGGGTAGTTTCGATTTCAGTTTTAGAGGGTTTGATTTCGATTTATCTCTGTTTTTGAATTCTAGGGTTAGACGTTCTTGTTTTCAGATTTAATTTCGGAGTTCACATCAGTTTAGGGTTCGAACTTGAGGTGTTTGGGTGTTGTTGTTCAGATTTAATGTCAATCTGTAGCTAGGTTTTTAGGGTTTTAATTTGGAGTTGAATTTTCAGTTTTCATCTCCTATTAGTTTCGAATTTTAGCTCTGATTGTGAGTTGGAATTTCATGGCTTCAACTTCTTCAAACTCAGTGTTGGAATTCAATGATGATGAATTGAAATTTGTGATTATGAGTGGAATTGCTCAAACTTATTGGCCCTAATTTAATTCTTCTGCAGCTGTGTTGCACCTCCTTGCTCAGTGCCTCTGTTTTGCTTGCTCTGTCACTCAACTCTGTTTCCTGGTTCAGGTGTGACTGGGCGACCCTGCATTAATGAAGGTAACTTGATACTAGGTTGGGCTAGCTGGCCTGGGACGCTGAATCCCTCCCATGTTGCTTTGTTTTCTGTTGATTCGATTATGTTCTGGCTGCCTTGTTTGGATGTTATTTTAGTTAGATTATATAATGTCTCATTCAGGTTATAGTGATTGATATGAAAAGTTGATGATTCTCTATAGTTAGATCCATTTATAATCTATATTTTTATTTGCTTATCGTTTAATTAGCTTAGAATGTTGCTAGATTAGTTTAATTTCATGCTTAGTGATCTTAATCTCATCCTCGTCCCTATGGAGACAACCCTAAAGTACTACGATGGTAGTCGTATACTTGCGGCATATATTTTTCACTCAAAATTATTGTACAGTGCGACATTTAGATTTAAGGTGCTTAAGTTGAGAAAACAATTTGTTTATGTTATCCACAATCTGTGGGTAGCTAGGATTGAAGTCGTGCATTGACAATTTAAAGAAATTGGAATCAAGTATGACTTGAAGGAAGCTAATCCAAAAACTTAAAGGAACGGATGATTCTATAGCTTTTTTTTTGGGGGAAATTGTTTAGGCATAACTATGTTGCCTAACTTGTTTTATTGAACCATAAGAACCCTTGCACCTCCGATTAGAAAACTTGCAAAAGAACGTCATGTACAGGGGAGGATTTCTCCTTCTGTCAGGGCCTTTGACAATCAAGGTAGAAGGTAACCCTTGCACCACCGGTTATGCCATCTAACGTGCTTTCTTTGTGGTTTTTGCAAAGGTATTCTACCAATAAAATACATGTTATGTGAAAACTGTAAATATAAGATATCTTCCTCACCATGCTCTTCATTTTTATAAACGAATATGTGTTACATACAATTTCATTGGTGAAGCATAAATATGAGAACTATTGAAATATTTGGAAATATAATTTTTCTCATATTATACCCTGTAAAGTATTTACATCTTAACTTGTCTGAAAGCATTAGTTGAATTTGACTCAGAAGTATTCATATATAAGAGCATTTCCAGCCGTGAGCCAATTTTTTTGCTCACGGGTGGGGGCCTACCATTGCTACATCAACCTTTTCTCCAACTTTTTATCTCACAATTCTCACTCTCTCCAATACAAGGTTCAACACTTTGGCTTATCAAATAAAATAATACCAATGGACTCCACACCTAACCATACTTAATTGTTTTATTATTTTTGTTTCGATTAGTTGTTTGGGTTTATTAATTTCGAAAAAAATAATGTGCACATAATAATTTGGTAATACAACCAATACGACAATTTTGTTAAAAAAATTACAATTTCTTTTCAAAAGCCCAATAAATAAATAAAAAAATAAAAATTTTAGACAAACCAAAACCAACAAACTAATTAAAAAAAATAAACACAAGAAAAACAAAAAAAACAAAAATAAAAAACGAAACACAAAAACAAAAAAAACAAAGAAAAAGGAAAACTGGGCCGAGGGCCGCTCGTCCAAACGAGCCGTCTCGGCGGGCCTGGCTCATGAGCTATCTGCTACAGGCCCTCGCGCCTCCGACCTGCCCGCCATGTCAACAAACTTGGCCCGCGCGCTTAGCGCTGGGCTTGCTCTAAAGCAGCTTTTAACACAAGTTTGAATATTTGACGAAGCGGGAAAGATAAGTTCTAATAATAAAAAAGAAGTTTGACTAACAATAATAAAGTTGGCGTTGCCAAAGAGGAGCGTAAAATAAGGTGGTCATTAATGGTAAGGACATTAAATAACTAACATTTCAAGCTGAAACCTAACCTAAGGACTCAATGGAGAAATTCAAGGTTTTTCCCCACTTGGTTCACAATAGACGTAACACTCAAAAAAGTTTCTTACAATGTAATGTTTTGGAGATAACATGTCATCATCAATAAATTGTGTCCAATCGCTTAATGGCATTTCCACCAATTTTTCAAGGTTGAAAAAGTCTATAAATGGAAGACCAACCAATTGAAGAGTATAAACAATACGATTAGAACTCCGCTTAAATCTTAAAGTGTTCTCATGCACTGAAAGAGTGATACGTCACTCAAATTGTAGTAATCCTCTTATAAGCACTTATGATTTAAAGAGTGGACAGCTCGTTTATAAACAAGTGTGTGTTGCTTCCCTGAGAGTTCAGAAAGGGTACTCGAAGTGACAGCCCGTGTGGTTCCCTAAGAGCTCATAAACGAGTTTGGAGTTAGAGCTTGGAGTTAACTATTCCTGTGAATGTATGAAGGGGCTCCAGAGTTAGAACTTAGTGTTATAATTCCTTAAAGAGTTCAGGAAGGGCTTCAGAGTCGAACTTTATTACATGGTACTCAAGGAGGTAATGCAAGTGTTGAAATTCTTAGGCGAAGCCTTCGGTAGAGACAAAACCCCTAAGAAGGGTGAACTTTGTGAGCGCATGTTCTGCCTTGTCTTCTCTTACATTCAGTTCACCTCACAACCACTAAGCACGTCTAAGTCCCTCAATTACTAGCTCTGAATCATTACTTGCCTTGTTATTGCTTTATATATTTTTAGTGATTCATAGTTATAGTTTGTCACAAGCCATTCAAAACTATTGTTACATTTATAATTAGAGTCATTTTCATACATAAAGTTTTTAGTGTAACTCTATTCACTCCTAATGAGGATGAGTTCAGTGGAAGTGAATGTAACATCTAGGTATAGTATGAAGTGGTGCTTAAAGGATTCACTAAGACTACTTACATCACCAAAAGTGCACCTTCCTTTTCAGGGAGCCCATTCTTAAGAACACTACAGTTAAGTGTGCTAACTGTAGATCTCATTTGATGTAGGTAACCTCCTAGGATTTTTCTCCTTGGTAGCATATGGTAAAGATTGAGTACATTGGAAAGGTTTGTGGTGATTTGTGGGGACAGTTGTTGATTACTAAAATTGTTCCTAGAGATTTGTCCATTGCCTGGGAAGGTCGGTATGTTACAAGTCTACCCTTTAATTTTACCCCTTTCATGGGATCGAACATCAACAGCATCATGGAGCACCCCAAATGATGCTCTGTGCTTATCATTGTAGATGCTAAAGGCCATCGCTCTTCAGACTTGAGTGCTAAATTATCTGCTGTGGTCTCACTCTTAGGTATGCAGGGCTTATTACAGTTCCACTTCTTCCTTCCTAGTAATATCCTTGTCACCATCCTCCTTTTCTCTACCTTTTCCATCTTATCCCCACCTTAAGCTAGATCCCATTTGGAGAGGGCTCCAATGGGGCAACTAAAAAGGCTTCCCTTGCACCTTTTGTGGAGTTTACAAGTAGAGCTACCGTAGACGACGAGAGGATTGACCATTCCAGAGCTGCTAGAGAGGACAGTGACTACAATAACAGGTAGGCCTCTGTGCCCTTTAGTAAAGGGTCCAGTAGGGATTTTGAAAAATATAGAAGATCATGAGGGATTACTCACTTTTGAGGGGAGTGAGAAAAAGAAGCGAGAGGCTTATGAGGCAAATAAGGAAGGAAGGAGAATATAGGGTAAGAGGAGAAACAGCAGATGATGACCAAAATAGTTGCCGAAAGGCTATGGACAACGGTGGAAGAAAGAGAAGGAGAAAGAAGACTCTTTTGGCTAGGGCTAGTATGAGATGGAAGAAATAGACGATGGAAGAAAGAGGAGAGAAAAAGACTCTTGTTGCTAAAGCTAATCCTCTATAAAGAGCTTCACCCTTGATAGTGAGGCTTTCATGACCAACAGAAGTGCGGACTTTCATTCTAAGATGGCTTGACCAGTTAAAGTCGGGCTTTCTTTTTTGGTACATATCTAGAATCTTTGTCCTTCTTAAACCCCTTTGCATTTTCATTCCCTATCCCCCCTTGCCTAATCTAAATTATGCAAATTTAACACAATTCATGTAGAATTTGACGGAAGGTTCTGGGTTTTGACGGGATGGATGGTCAAAAATGAAATTACTGTGCATTTTTGGACAATTTCTGTCAAAAACAGCTTGAATATTTTGACGAGCTGCAGATGGTTCTGACGGGCCCATCAAAATCTCTACAAAGATTCCACGAAGTTGTAACGATTTTGATGGGACCTATTAAAGAAAACCTCATCAAAATTGTCTTTAAAAGCTTGATCGGTTTCTGCTCCATTTTGCAAGGCTCCATTTCTTCTCCTTGCTCATTAAACTCACTAGGGGCTCGCAGATCTGGGCTAACTTCATCTTGCTCGTTAAATTCTTTTGCAAATTTGTGAGTGTTTTGGTTGAAGGAATTTGGCGAAACTGGTGGCGAGGGGCAGTGATACTCCGACGGTGAGCACTCATTGTGGGTGGTGGCTACAACGTGAGAGGCGGTACTGGCCATTGGTGTTGCCGACAGAGGGAGACGAGGCTAGCAGTTGGAGGGGGTGGCCCCCCGACGCCGCCTGTGTAAGTGTTTGGCCGGTGACTGGATGGTCATCGTTGTTTGCCGGTGAAAGTCCCATACAACGAACCTGCGCAGGTAGTTTTGGGAATTTTCAATTCTTCAATTCTAGCCCCTCACCCCTAATTCATGAAATAAGCATTGGTTTGCTTTTGTGAACAAATCAGTTTACAAATAATTAATTGTGTGTTTTGTATGAATTTAGGAATGGCTAATTATTTGTTTTGTATGAATTTGGGTAAATTTTGGTAGTAATTCTTTATTTATGCACATTTGGTTGAAGTTGGTGAAGAAACAAATATCAGATATTCAGATCTGAGGAGGAAGTTGGAGGAGGAAGCCTATGAAGTTAATCTGTGATGATTTTGCAAAATGTTCTGTAATACTTCGTCATTATGCAAAGAATATATTGGTGACATTTTTAAGGAAATAAGTTGACATATTTTGCGATTAAATGAATCTAAGTAATCCAGATTTGTTGCCTTTGGTACTGGATCTGATAATGAAATGCAAGCTACAATGAAACGACATGTGTTAATAATTTGACATTATGCTTCTAGTTTATATAATTAATTTACAATCAAACTCAATGTGCAATTACTATATTTACTTTTTTTTTTTTTACACAAACTCGATAAATTAAACTAAACCATAAACCCTCGAAATCCCACACTGTAAACACTACAAAAACTAAACCCTAAACACTAGGCATCATAAACCCTAAACCCTAGAAACTCTTAACCTAAACCCTAACCCATAAGAACCCCAAAGCCTAACGCTTATGATCAAAAACCCTAAACCACTAAACCCTAAACCCTAAACCCTAACCACTAGGAACCCTAAACTCTAAACCCTAAACCCTTAACCCTAAACCATTAAACCCTAAACCCTAAACACTAGGGATCCTAAACTGTAAACCCTTAACCTTCGGAACCTAAACCTTAAACCATAGAAACCCTAAACCCTGAACCCTAAACACTGAACCCTAAACCCTAAACACTAGGGACCCTAAATCCTAAACCATAAACCTGAAACTCTAAATCCTAAACCCTAAAAACTAGGAACCCTAAACCCTAAACTCTAAACACTTAACCCTAAACCCTAAACACTAGGAAGCGTAAACTCTAAATCCTAAACCCTAAACCCTACACCCTGCACCCTAAATGTAAACCTGAAACTCTAAACCCCAAACCTTAAACTGTTAACTCTAAACACTAGGAACCCCAAACAATGAAAACCTAAATCCCAAAACCCTAAGCTGTAAACACCTAACCCTAAACCCTTAGCCCTAAACCCTAAATGTAAGCACTAAACCCTAAACCCTAAACCTAATACCCTAAACCCTAAACCATAAAAACTAAGAATTCATGGTTGCATGCCATTTTGTTCGTCTCTAAATATAGTCTTGAATTCCCATGCTATTTAGCCTTTTGTTTTGTTTTGGTGTTGATTTTCATGTATATTGGTAGTGAATGTGAAAGAACTATGCAAGACATAGATGTAATTTAGCTTATGCATGTGCATACCCTAAAGTAATAATGGTGATCTTCATGTTTACGTCTTTATGAATTACACAGTAACTCCCTAGTTTGGAAAATGAAGTGTCATGAAGGATTTTATCTATGATGTAATATAGTGTTTGAGCATATATTCTTCTACACTGATCCTTTGTGCGGGTTCAGTTTAGATCATATGATTGGGAAAAACTAAAATTCAATGACGTGGCACCTGATTCCTACAAATGTTGATGTAAATGTCATGAGGTAGGTGTTGTCGATGTACTTCTTTATTGATTGTGCGATGTTGCTACTATGTCAATTGACAAATTGAACCGCATATTTGTGTCAATGCATGTTTCTTAATTTAGTTGTACTGTTTATGTGAGCCCACTTTAGGAAATCTATTGATAAGCACCCCTCCCCATAACATCTTCATCTCTAGGTAGAACACATATAACGTGACTAAATTTAAAAATTAAGTAGATTTTAGATGGAAGTACCGCATCATCGCTTGTGGATGTATTTCTGAAAAGATAAGCATACTGGTGAATTGTGGGATCAATATATTAATGGGGTGGAGGAATTTGATAAGTTTGCTCGGGCCCAACATGAGTTTATCATGAATAGAATATGTCATTGCCCTTGTGCTAAATGCAAGATTTGGTTGACATATCTAGGGATATGGACGAAGTGCAAGTGGTTGATGTCGATTCATCAGAAGAAGAACAATTTGATGATGTAGATGAATTTGAAGAACAGGAGTGGGATGATGCATAAACAGATACTGAAAATGATGATGATGAAATGCAGTGTCGAATGACAATGGTGAGGATATAGATGACGATGAGGATGGAGATCAAGAGGATGAATGATAAATTGTATTCATTACATCCTAATTAGGTTTTCTATCTATGTATCTATAAGAAAGTCCCTCACGTGACTTTTATGAAATTTTCAAATGATGCACTTTATATAACTTTACCAATGAAGATCCATGATGTATGAAACCATTTGTTATGCATGTATTTGTATTGTGGATTGTGATTATATTGTCTTTATTATTTTGCATTGTAATACTAATTGGTTTTCTATGTCAAAGATGTTAAATAGGGATGGACAGCGTCAGAGACGGTGGAGAAGATAGGGACGACAATCTAATATAGGCAGTCATTCACTAGGTGATGTGGAGGGGGAGCACGCATATGGTTCCCTATCATAGTCCCACCTCAAGGGGGCAGATAGTACGTCCTTCACGCCTACCCCGCAGTATGATCCATGTTTGAACTTCCCCTTCGTTGACCCCAACCAGGTGCCAGCCTACAACCAAGACGTAAGTTTGCAAGCATCACATGCTGGTGACACCTTAGGGTTGGGAGGCGTAAACCCCACATTTTGGAGTAATTTTGGCCCAATGATGCCATGCAGCCTAAACTTGGTTATGAGCCTACTAGGATCCATGCAATAAAGCCAATCGTTGCTTCAGCCTACTCTACAGTAGCCGACACAGCCTACCCCACAGCTTCATATATAGCCTTCTCAACAGCCTACTCCATAACCTACTCCACAACAATCTGTACAGCCTACCGGAGGGTGTATTATGCCAGCAACTGACCATGAGATCACTACTAGGGAGAAGATTCTCATAGAGCTGGAAGGCAACACGTACATGCGTTTTACTCTCTTTCACTAACTATCAAATGCTAAAAGTAGCAATTCAATGTTACTTATACTTTGTTGTTTCTTATAAAATGTGTATATCTTACTCCATTGCAGGTTTAGGGTCTATAAAGGAGTGTCCAAATGTATTGGTGAGATTATCAAGGCGAAGTATCCAGGAGCTTGGCCAACTTGGGGAGAAGTCCCCATTCAGTAACGAGACCTTTGGTTCACTAAATTCAAGGTTTGTGTTCTTTTAATTGATTTTTGTAACTTACTATTATTTATTTTCGTCAAAAATTAATCATATTTATGATACATTACTAAACTTCTTGCATGTGTTAATATTAGATGCTAATCGAGAACATTTTAGCTATATTTCATTGTAATTATCCACGTTGTCAGCTAAGTAAGTATCAAACATTACTCATTTCATCTTCTAAGGAGGCATGCTTTTAATTTTTTCATTCATGGAAATATCTTGTTACACATAACACAAGCATTGTACTCTTCATCGCCTTGAATGTGCATAAAACTATATATTCGATGGTTTTTTGCAGAAATAGTACTACTGGCAGCCTCAGTATGATTGACAAATGCGTTGGAATTTTGAATTTAAAGGGGCGAAACAATTGAAGAACTTGTTCGCTTTTGCATGCAAATCGGGCAAGGCGCGTGATTCTGTATTCCCGGACAACTGGACACACCTCCAAAAATACTGGGAAGGCCCTAATTAATAGAAGTTAGGCACCCAAAACAAGAAAAGTCGTAACAAAGATTTTGAGGGTGTGGGTCTGTCCTTGCACACATGTGGGGTGATCCCAATAAAATAAAGAGGCATAGACGCATGGTAATGTAACACCCCCAGCCTTTAGGGCTAGGAGCATTACGTTTTCTTCACTTTCTACTTAAATTTCGGGGCAACACGGACAGAGTTTTCCCTAAAAACTGATCGTTTTCAGGCTAAAAGCCTTACAATAACTCCTCCAATCAACGGAAGCGTAAAACATTCTAAAATAAGCTCAACGGCTACATGCCGGAGTTCATAACTCAACGAGCAACTCGCTCGGAGTATTTCAAATAATATAGTTCATTAATACAAGAGAAGTGAAAGATGCAACTCAACGGTTCACACAATCGGAGTACTGGGGTTTATATCCCAAAACGTAACTGGTTTCAACTAAAAGAACAACTTACTAATAAGATGGTTGGCACACATGGCCGTATAGAGCGACTCCTAAACCGAATACACTACATGAGTTAGAATACTTGTTTACAAATGTTTAAAATTCTAGGAATACATTATATGACTTTGTTAAACATGTAAGACCCCTTCAAATGGGCACACATGACACTTTGCAAGCAAGAATAGATTCCATCTTGGCATAAGTGATTTGGCTGCTACTTATCATAATGCAAACCTGGGGAAAAAGGGGAAAGAGTAATGGGATGAATAACCACACGCTCAATGAGTATTCCCTGACCCTTTAAAACCAAAACCGTTACAGGCAATAATGCTCATTATAGTCATATACCACGTATTCATACTTTAATATCATATTAGGCATTCATAAATTCTTACGGAAGGATAACTATTCATAAACTTCATTGTAGCTGTTCAAACTCATTTTAGGCCCCTAAATGACTAAATTCCATTACTAACAAACAGTCAAATACATAAGCAAGCAACGAGCCTAAGCACATAACTTTCTTTCGTAAATTATATGATATAATTCGCGATTTATACTTTGTCTATCTAATTCACTCATATGAGATGCTTAAACACATGAAGCAGAGATTATACAAGGAGCTTTCTTTAGCTAAGTATGCACATTCAAACTCATATACTCGATGCATTACAAGGATATGGCCATGCTGTACTTGAAATTTCATTCATACTGCACTTAGATTCTTAATCACATAATGTGCATAAAAATCTTTCTGTTCTTTTTCTGAAAACACTTTACTTAGCCTCTTTAGGCTCATAAGAACTCTTTTCTTAGCCTCGTTGGACTCATATTCTTAAAAAAATCTTTTCCATATTGGTCTCATAATGACCCTTAAAAAGTTGTCTTTCTGAAATACTTAAAAGGCGAAATGCCGAATGTTTTCTTCCTTATTAGGAAATTACTCCGGGTATAAGATCATCATAATGTGCTGATTGGGTGAGATCTATTCTTAACCCCTAGTGAGACTATCGCTTACGCTAAGCACTTACTCCCGAGATGGCAACTAATTTTTGGACCTTAACCCTCGTCAGGGTCTCTAGGGCTTCCCACTATTGGCATACTCCATAGGCTAGGGATTCTCCCATTCAAGCAGATTCACTCCCATCTATTGTCCCTGTGCACAATATCTTAGCCAATTTAAAGCGTATGGCCATAACGACTAATAAGTTTGCTGTCTCCCACAGCGAAATTCTTTTTCATACAACGCACTCTCTTTTTATTTAAATCCCTTAGGGATTTCCCCGTTCAAGCGAGTTCACTCCCAAAACTGTATTTGCATAGTTAAAATATGCCATCATTTGCTAATAGTTATGTCTACTACTAGTTACAAATATGAAAACTTTCTTTTTCAAACTCACCCTCACTCGCAACAAGAAATTTGATGACATAAAGGGAAGAGAGTTTGCACGTAACACATTCAAACACTTCATAATTATTTCAGCAGAATAAGCCACACATGGCCTCGCAATCTACACAATTGCGATTAAACACAACCCAGGCTCCCTCCTCACACAACACCGACCACAAAGGACCTCAAAATTCCCAACAGTTCACCCTCAAGCCATCCGATTACCAACTCGGTTTTCAATTTCATAACCTACATAACCATGGCATAATATCATAAAAATCAAATGAAATAGCTACGTATAAACTTACCGAGCGAGCAGCAACCATCCAGCAGCTCAATACTGCTTATATAAGCATATACATATGTATATATATATATTGCATTAATTTGAAATAAGAACTTAATGAATTGGAATAAACTCACAAGGCATGAAACTAGCCCACATTCATAACTCGCGAATAGAAGGTAAGCATGCCAAGTTCATGTCATTTCAAAGCATAGCTAACCAACCAACATGTCATTTTCAAAGCATAACTAATCAACTAAACATGTCATTTCCAAAGCACAACTAACCAACTAACATGCCATTTTCAAGCGTAGCTTTTACGAACTTAACAAGCATCAATTACAAGCATGCATAGGTTGTTTTAAAGCTACTTATAAGCATGAGTTCACTAACTAACCTATTTCAATTCGAAGCATTATTAGGTTAATTCGAAGCTACTAATCAGGCATAGATTAACTAATTATTCAAGCATCGATTCTAAGTGCTCACATATCATTTCAAAGTTATTAATCGGGCATGAATTAACTAAGTATACATGTATCGTTTCTAAGTATTCACATTTTATTTCGAAGCTATTATTCAGGCATGCATTAACTAAATATACAAGTATCGTTTTAAGCCTAAAAATTGTCTAATACCATGCATTCTTAGGATAACTTCGACATGCATGATTTCATCTCAGTTTCAGCTGTTTTCAGGCATTAATTAACTAAACTAACATATATCGATTCAAGGCATCGTTAGGTTATTTCGAAGTCACTTTCAGGCATAAGCTAACTAAATTTAACATGTATTGATTTAAACTAAATTTATCTGAAGCAGGACATGCATAATCTCAATTAATCTGACTAAACCTAAATTTACTTGCGTCAAAACTTAAGGGCTAAAATAATTTCGAAATTACTAATACTTAGGAGGTGAGAAACACCCACCTCAATTCCATGCTAGAGGACCCGATTATGGGCTTTTGGGACTCGATTTGAAAGCTTCAAACTAAGGATTCGACCTTCCTTTGCTGCCTTGCCCAAATCCACGCGAACAGACCCCATTTCACGCCTAATCCCCACAATTCGAACCCCAAATTCACCCCAAATGCTCCCTTACTGACTTAAAATTGTGGGAGATGCTTGTGCTGCGAATTGAACCCTAATTTATGGAGGAATTGGAGTGGGCAAAGACAGGGTTGCATGGCCGAGCTTCATCACGCAATTAGAGCTTTGAATCGCCGCCAATTCAACCAAACACATGGCGAAACCCTTCGAATTTTCACCCAGATTTCACAGCTAAAGGTTTGTTTGATGATAGGGAGGTAAAATATGAGGATTTTCGAGCTGGGTTAAGTTGAAAATCAGGAGTTTTGGGAGCTTGGGCTGCGTCTGTAATGGAGGAGAGAATGGGGAGGAAGAAGGAGCGCAGAGAAAAGAGAGAGAGCGATCCGTCTAGGGGGGTCGTGTGGGAAGGAAGGAGAAAGGAGAAAGGTGGTCACGTGCAAGATTACTAAAATGCCCCTCCCTTTCTCCTTCTTTATATTTTTATTCCAAGCTGCTTAGGAATCGGTATCGCTAGCTTAGTTCGCTTCCCAAACTCTAAATTCAATAATTGATAATCTGACCATTCATCGATTATTCGTTCCCAAACATATCTAGGTTAGATTTAATAAACATCAAAATATATCTAAGGTTGACAACCTAATCGTATTCGGGTTCTCACTCGATTTAGTACTCGCTAATAACCTTAACGCTTACTAAAAATCATCGAAAGATTTTCAAAACTAATAATAATAATATTAATAACGACGAAAACATTCCTTTCAATAAAATTTATTGGTCCCATAAGCACATCAATAATAATTTAACTCGTATAGTTACTAAAAATACGATTTTATGACGTAAAATAGGGAACGTGGGCGTCACAGGTAATGATTTCAATATTTAAGCAATGTTGCTTCTTCTTCATATATTATTAATTATAACACATTGTGCTTGCATTTTGTTCGATGGGTCACACTTCAAAGGGAACCAACATTCGATGAGTTGTACAAGGACATCCACCAGCACAGGACAAATGATAAGTAGAGCAGTTGGGTGGGTAAAAAATCAGAGTTGAGATTGGTAAGATCCAATTCAAATTATGTCAAGATGAGTTTTCAATTAAAAGATGGGTCTGAATTAACAGATCTTTTGTTTCAAACTTCTAATGTTTATGTATGCATATGCAAGAGGAGCACACAGAGATATGGCGAGAGTACAGGACCTCCTAGGACAGTTTCCAAAGCCCTCCACTTTCTGAGTGCGACATTTGCGTTTACGAAAATATGACTAGCAAGGGTTGCGTATATGGCTTTGGTGCCAAGGTAGTTGTGATGAAGCGGCAGTCTCGCCCACCAGTTTCTATCGTTCCTTCTCTATCAACAACTATGATGCACGCAAAATGGAAACACTGTTAAGTAAGAGTGTGAGTAAAGCAGTGGAGGATGCTCGCCAAGAGGAGTTTCATAAACAGGTTGAGGAGGAAGTGAGGGCAAAGCTCATTGTAGAATTCAACAGTCAATGGGCTGAGAAGGAAGCCAAAATCCAAAATAACCTGGCTCAAGAAAAGGTTGCAAGGTTGAGAGACAAGAAGAAGGCTAAGAGCGAGATGAGCAAGATTTGGAGGTTCTTCAAGAGCTAGCAAGCTGGATCCTCAATGGCACATTCAGATATGACTCCTTTAGAAGACGATGATGAGAATGATGTTGATGAGGTGGATATAACCAACTTGGGTGATGACTCCCATGATTAGTTACGTTTATATCATATTTGTCTTTGGTCCATTATGTGTGTTCTACGATGTTATTAAGTGCTCGCACTATTTTTGTTAAGTGTCTTGAACTCACGTTGAAACTATTTACGTCCTTTTAAAACAATTCTAACGCTACTGCATTTTGTTAATTTTACAATTACATTACATCACTAACTTTAGTAAATTTGTTTGCTGACGATTTTTGACATTGCATAAATTCGAAATTGTAAAACTTCAAAATTAGTCAAGCGCCATTTCTACGAATTTTTCATAGACTCCGTCAAAAATTGTGACGAAAATTCCTACTTCCGTAAAAATTTTGACGGGTTCCGTCAAAAATCCCGTCAAAAATGTGGCCCCAACTGCAACCGTACTGTCTTTGTGGTTCTGACAGACAATTTGATTCGTCAAAATATTATGTTAAAAATGTTTTAACGGGCTGCCAGTCCATCAAAATTTCTGCCAAAATGATACTGACGGGTGGTTAGTCTGTCAGTGCGGTCCGTCACTACAAATTTTGATGGACTGTCAATCCGTCAAAATTTTTCGGTACGTATTTTTGACATGTAGGTCAAAATGTCCATTTCGACCAATGGATTTTTTACAAATGTGGTTTTTTTACAGATGTAATTCTACCAAAATTTCCGTCAGGATGTCAGCTTTCCGTCAAAATCTTCATTTTTTCTTAGAAAAAAACCAGTCCGAAAATAACGCTTATTCTTGTAGTGTTATTGTTATTGTTGTTGTTATTGTTATCATTGCTATCGTTGTTGTTTACAATGTCACATTTAATTAGAGCCGGGAAACGAGTCAAGTCAGATCAACTCATTTAATAGACGGGTTCGTCTTTTATCGGCCTTAAAAATAGTTTAGATTTACTTAAAATTGAAAATAACATGTTCTTGCGCTAAAGGTTCATATCGTGTCTGATAAACAAGGTTTTGTTTTTGACAAAGTTTTCTTTTGTTTGTTTATTTCTTTCGTTGACATATTTAGAGTAGGATTATGATTTGTATTAAAGTAGGATTAGTTGGTTAAGAATTCTAGCATCCAAAGAAGTAAGGCCATAGCTGCCTAACTTTGGTATATATATATGGCTATGTATTACGTGAATGAGCAGAGAATAAGAATTACAATTTCAATCACAAAGTTCTTTAATTTTATCATGGTATCACAGCTTTAGGTCTACAAAGTCATGGCGACAAAATTCGTTCTTGATAATACCTCACCCTATTACGTTCATCCTTCAGAAGGGTCAGGTATATCAATTACGGCAGTAGTATTCAATGGAGAAAATTACGATCTTTGGGAGAAAGCTGTTACCACAGCTCTCCGATCAAAGAACAAGCTCGGATTTGTTGATGGATCCTTCACCCTTAAGGCTGACGCAGAGCAAGCCGAAAAGGATGCTTGGATGATGGTAAATTCTACTATATGCTCGTGGTTATTAAACGTTACTGATCCAAAGTTACGATCCACCATAGCCTATACCCATGTTGCTAAAACTATGTGGGATGGCATCAAGAAAAGGTATGGTTCCTCAGACATCCCTAAGAAACATAGTTTAAAAACTAAAATCGCAAACTGCAAACAAGGGAAAGGAATGTCTGTGGTTGATTACTATTCCGAACTCGTAGGATATTAGAATGAACTAGATGGTGTAGCTAAGCGTAATTTTTGCAATTGCGGAAAGTGTGAATGTAAAGATCTTTGGCCTAATATTATCAAGGAAGCCGAAGAAGAGAAAGCACACCAATTTTTAATGGGCTTAGATGATGATAAATATAGTACTGTTCGAGGTCATATTCTGGCTATGGACCCTTTCCCCGATCTTGATCGTATTTATAATATAGCTAGACAAGAAGAACATCATAAACGATACATGATTGAGCGTGATGGCAAGCCCGAACTCGCGGCGGCAGCCCTTGCCGTGAATGCTAAACAACCAGGCCGAAGTGGTGAGCGTCCAGTGTGTGCTCACTGTGGGAAGATAGGACACGAGGAGGCTGGCTGCTATGACATTATTGGCTACCCCTCTAACTGGAACAGCAGGGGAAAGGGGCGAGCAGGTCGCGGCGGCAGAGGAAGTCGTGGTGGACGCTGGAGCAGTGCAGGGTCTGGCCGTGGAGGTGGACGCTCTGGTGGACGAGAGTATGCAGCAGCGGCCTATACTGATGTAGGCCATCCACATCGCTATACTGATCTGGTGACAGACAGAGAAGGGACAACAGTGACCACGCAGACAACTCAGGCAGCAAGTTCAACACTTTCTAACTTGACAAATGAACAAGTGCAGCGGCTGCTCAGTCTCATTGAGGTCCCAAAAGGAAGTGAAAAATTGTCAGGTAATCCCAAACCACCTTGGTTGATAGATAGTGGGGCTTCAACGCATATGTCTGGTGAGGAAAATCTGCTGAGAAATATCGAAAATATTGGCCCGGTAATAGTAGATTTGCCAAACGGAGAAAGACGGTTACGAATAAGCAAGGGACGGTAATTTTGGACAAGGGTTTGAAATTGCATAAGACTTTATTTGTTCCTTCTTTGAGATGCAACTTAATATCCGTATCTCGTATTTGTAAGGATTTAAATTGTACTGTTACTTTTGATAAAAAGTCTTGTATTGTGCAGGACCACACTATGAGGACTCTGATTGGTATGGGTGAAGAGCAAGATGGGGTTTACTACTATAAACAAGCACCTAAGCAAATACAAGTTCATGCCGTTAGGATCGGGCGTTTGTGGCACCAACGGATGGGACATCCTTCAAAGGAAGTCATGCTTCTACTAAATGGTCATTTACGTTACTCTGGTGTAGTTCAAGACAATAATGATGTTTGTGAGATTTGTTTAAGGGCAAAGCAAACTAGAAACCCCTTTCCTTTGAGTGAAAGTAAAGCTAAAAATTTATTTGAAATAATTCATTGTGATATATGGGGACCATATAGGGTTTCATCTTTGTGTGGATCTCATTATTTTCTTACTATCGTTGATGATTATAGTAGAAGCGTTTGGGTTTATTTAATAAAGGAGAAAGGTGAAACAGAAAAGTGTTTAAAGGTTTTTGTTTCTTTGGTTAAGACTCAATTTGGGAAGGAGGTAAAAATCATTAGGAGTGATAACGGTTTAGAATTCAAATTCAAACCCATAAGGGAGTTCTATGAAGAACATGAAATTATTCATCAAACCAGTTGTGTGGACACACCGCAGCAGAATGGCCGTATAGAAAGGAAACACAGACATCTTTTAGAAGTTGCAAGGGCCTTGAGATTTCATGCAAACTTGCCTCTTAAGTTTTGGGGAGAATGTGTACGAACTGCAGCTTACTTGATAAATAGGACCCCCAGTAAGTTATTGAGCGGAAAAACCCCCTATGAGTTGGTCTATAAAAATAAACCCAACTATGATTTCATCAAGGTGTTTGGATGCTTGAGTTTTGCTCAAATTAGAAGTGGGGATAAATTTGCTTCTAGAAGTAGGAGGTGTGTTTTTATTGGATATTGTTTTAAAAAGAAGAGTTGGAAATTATATGATTTGGAAAATCATAAAGTTTTTGAAAGTAGAGATGTGAAGTTTTATGAAGACAATTTTCCATTCCAGGATGATGCTTTGGTGTCAAGTTATAAAGAGGGCAATGAAAATTCTTTAGAAAATATAACATGTATGGATGCAGATTTTGTTATATGTACTGGACAGGGGGAGCCTCAAGAAGCCCAACCCACACCACAGCAATGTTCTGCAGATGCTAGTCCATTAGCCGGCCCAACAGAGCAAAGCCCAATGCCCCATGGACAGACGTCTGGACAGGCGCCTCCTGGTTCAGCTGGGGCCAGTTACGAAAATGGGCCTGATTCAGCAGTCTCAACCGAGCCAAGCAATCCCGAAAATAGTTCACATCCAATACGAAGATCGCAACATCAACATCGACCACCCGGCTATTTGAATCAGTTTATTTGCTACAGTGCTAATATTAAAAACCTCATCTCAGCTCTCACATCAGACCATGAGGAGTTCTCAGGTACGTCCTACCCTTTACATCATTATGTGACATGTAACAATTTTTCTCCTTCCCATCAACGTTTTCTTGCTGCTATTATGAAAATCGACGAGCCAAAATTTTATCATGAAGCAGTAAAAGATGTCAAATGGAGAGAGGCTATGACTGAGGAGATAGAGGCTCTTGCTAAAACTGGTACTTGAGAAATTGTAGATTTGCCTCCAGGTAAAAATCCAATTGGTTGCAAATGGGTTTACCGAGTTAAGTATAATTCAGATGGTTCTGTTCAGCGTTACAAAGAGTGACTAGTCATACGAGGAGATCATCAAGAGGAAGGTATAGACTATACTGAAACCTTTGCTCCTGTCGCGAAAATGACTAGTGTAAGATGTTTTCTTTCTGTAGCTATTGCAAACGGTTGGGAATTACATCAGCTTGATGTTAATAATGCTTTTCTTCATGGTGATCTAGATGAGGAAATCTATATGAAACTGCCACCTGGATATACTGCCTCTGCATCTAACAAAGTGTGCAGACTGAAAAAGTCTCTAGATGGTTTGAAACAAGCTCCAAGGCAATGGTTTGCAAAGCTCTCATCAAAGCTTAGTGAATATGGTTTTGTAAAGTCTTATGCAGATTATTCTTTGTTCACTTATCGTCAGGGGGAGGTATTTATGGCACTTATAGTTTATGTTGACGATATTGTTATTGCTACTAACAATTCTCAAGCATGCCAAAAATTTAAAGAATATCTCAACCATTGCTTCAGTATAAAAGATTTAGGGTCTCTAAAATATTTTTTGGGTATTGAGGTGGCAACAGGACCTAAAGGCTTATTTCTGAGTCAACACAAATATGCGTTAGAAATTGTTGATGACTGTGGTTTACTAGGAGCTAAGCCTACTGATTTTCCTATGGAGCAAAATCATAAACTTGCTCTTGCGAAGGGCAAAGATTTGGATGACCCAACTCCTTACAGGCGCCTTATAGGTCGGTTAATTTATTTGACAATCACAAGGCCGGATCTTACATATGCCGTACACATTTTGTCTCAATTCATGCAGACACCAAAAGAAGAACATATGGAAACTGCCCGAAGGGTTGTTCGTTATATAAAAGGTACTGCAGGTCAAGGACTTCTGTTATCAAGGGATTCCAATCTCAAATTAGTAGGCTACTGTGATTCAAATTGGGGAGCATGCCCTACAACAAGAAAGTCTCTAACAGGCTACTTCATCAAGCTTGGAAATTCTCCTATTTCATGGAAGACCAAAAAGCAAAATATAGTTTCTAGATCATCAGCTGAAGCAGAATATCGGTCTCTTGCAGAAGCCACTAGCGAGATTATTTTGCTCCGTTCTTTTCTAGCATATCTAGGCGTCTTCATCAACGATCCTACTCCTCTATTTTGTGATAATCAATCTGTTTTACATATTGCCAACAATCCAATTTTTCATGAAAGGACAAAACACATTGAATTGGATTGTCATTTTGTTCGAGAAAAGTTCGAAGCTGGATTATTGAAGTTCTCCAAAATCTCCTCACACCAACAACCTGCAGACATGTTCACTGAAGCTCTTGGTCGTGCTAAATTTCAATTTCTCAAATCCAAGTTGGGCATTATTAACATACATGCTTCAACTTGAGGGGGAGTGATAAACAAGGTTTTGTTTTTGATAAAGTTTTCTTTTGTTTTTTTATTTCTTTCGTTGACATATTTAGAGTAGGATTATGATTTGTATTAAAGTAGGATTAGTTGGTTAAGAATTCTAGCATCCAAAGAAGTAAGGCCATAGCTGCCTAACTTTGGTATATATATATGGCTATGTATTACGTGAATGAGCAGAGAATAAGAATTACAATTTCAATCACAAAGTTCTTTAATTTTATCAGTGTCAACTTTAGGTCAAAATCAATTATGGCCGGGTTCGATTCCTCTTAGTAATTTCAGGTCGAGTTCATGTCGTGTTATTGTGTTAAGTCAGGCTTTCATAGCTCTGTATTTGATAGAAAAGAAATAGATTAAATAGCCAAATGAGAAGTTTTAAAAGTTGAATAATGTGTAGACCTAAAAAGTCAAAATTTATGGTGTTATCATTTAAAATTGCAAACCCATTGCTTTGAAATTATAATACGAGTATTTAATCTGATATATTCGTATATCAAGAAAAAATTGTATTTGTATTTCTCATTATAAGAATTGTAGTTTTTCAAGCAATAAGGATTTATTACATCATATAACAAATGTATAACTATCGCTACGGAAAAAAAGGCGAGTAGCCTATTCACTTGATTTGTTATTCGCGATGCTAAATAATCACGCATGACATCTAGCTACAAGTGGTATGGATATAGGAGCATTCTTGATGTAAAAGACAGCAGCAAGCACATGGTGTCAAATTATAGTGAATTTGACGAATACATGTCATTCCCACGAAGGCAACAATTAACCTATTGACTTATCTAAAATTAAATAAATAAATAAAATCTGAACTCTACCTAGTTATTTCTTGAAGATGCCGCTCATCCAAAGTTCAACTAGGAGGACATAACCAAAAAATTAAAATTGTGAGCCACTAAATTATTGTCAACAGATATTATAGGGTAAACATATGTAGGTACTAAGAAGTAAGAAAGGCTGATTATAGATTAGATGGGCACATGCTTATTATTTAAAGGAAAGGATTAGTGCAACTATCCCCGGTTGCAGGGTGGTGTTGGTATTGAGAAAGAATCATAAAGTTAAAAGACCTTATGTTGAGTCGATTTCGAGGGACAAAAGGGAAATTCAACCAGGATAGATAATATTTTACCAAGAGTGGCTACCTATGGCTAATATAGCGAGCTAAGAAAGTGGAATGGGATGACATTACAAGTTCTCACAAGAATTGCTATTTAAACCTACACCTGGAACTAACACTAACCACCGTACTGACCAACTTTAGGAGGAGACACAAAACCATATTTTGTTTGAGTGTAACTTTGCCAAAGAAAAGTAGGAGGAACGTCTTTTGGGGGTTGTAGGTGAACTATAATTTTCCGTGAAAAAAGATCGACACGATATAAAAGAAGGAAGCATCAAATGACGGTGATCTAAACTACAATAGTTCCCATACTACATGAGATATGGCAAAGGAATGGCATTGTGTTCTACGGAGCTAAAACTCAGTTTCCTAAAGTTATTAAGCAGATTAAATGAACTGTGGGTTTGAAATGTCATCTTATAGGAAGAGCAGGGAAGCAATACTGTAAATGTTTACAATTTGTGCCTAAGAAGTAAAGGCAACACTCCTCTAATGGAATATTTTATGTTGGACTTAGGGCATAATACACTCATAAGGGGTGCAAGCCCAATAGGTCGACGACTTAATTCACCTCAGAAACCCCAGCCTTCAACTATCCTTCTAATATAAAAGGAGGGCCAGACTATGAGGAAAAATATTAGAGAGAAACATAGAAGGTTCTCTAAACTGAGGTTTCTGCACAAAATCCTAGTGCTCTGAAGTTACGAGATTATGAAGGTTCTCCATATTGTAATTTCTTTCCACGACCAGATATTCAAACCAAGGTTCGATCGTCTTCCGCTGCATGATTAAGGTAAACTCATTTACACTTAATTGTTTATATTAAATTTCTTCATTAGTAGTAGAGCCAATAGGCTTGTTTTCTGGTTGGATAGTTTGCATGATTTCCTGAAAATCGTGCCAACGAAATTAGGTTATACTTTTATTCGTCAAAATAAACCCGAAACTTCATGCTATTATTTCATGGGTAATTTCTTGATAATTTTTTGTCAAATTCTGTTAGAGAATGAAGAGAGCTTTAATTTGATATATTATATGCATGATTTGGATTAGTATTTTGGTAGCAACTTCAAATTGAAGTTTTAGGGTTTGCCGCGCATGAAACCCTAAGATCGATTCTTCAATCGTTTATTGCGTTCAATTTTCTTGCAAATTGATACATGGATTACGTTGCCTACTAAAGTTATATCAAAAGCCCTCAACTTATTGTTAGGTTTGATCGAAAATTTGCCCAAATTCTTGCAAAGTATGAGCCGCGAATTTTAGGGCTTGTCGGGCTTATGCAATTTGATTTCGATCATTTGTGGCCGTTGTTTCCTTCAATTGATTTGTACATTTTGTTACCCATAAAATTATGAGTGAAAGCGCTCCATCCATTCTGAAAATCCACCTGAAATTTGGCCGTAATTTTGCAAGTCATTGTTGGCGAGCTCATTCAATGGTTAGGGTTCATGTTTTCGAACCATTTTTAATCGATTTTAAGCAATTTCAATCATTGATTCAAGCAATTGATTTCTGCAAAAGGTTTAGAACATCATTGGGAGCATAAGCCCTTGAACAATTTCTTAAGAAATGCCGGAATTATGCAAAATGTCGCTGAAAATGTCTAGGGTTTAAGGCCCGTGTTTTTTAAATCCGATTTTGACCCCTTTTTTTGCCATTGTTGCTTGTAATTGACATGTGTTTTTTGCTTCCCATGATGTTCTACTCAAAAACCCTCTTAACATCTGCCACAACGATGCCGAAAATTGGCCGAATTTTGACGAAAATTCTGCCGGCGTTGTGCAGCTCTATTTTCGACCATTGAAACTCGATTCTGCCAAGTTTTTTGCCCAATGTTTTGCAAATTGATGGTCGAAATCATTCCTAAAAACTTGTTTAGGATGAATTCCAGTGATTTAATCGGATCAGTTTGAGCAAAATATGGTCCTTTTTTTGGTGTCGGATTAATGCACGGATCACATGACCCATTTCTTTGTGCAACTGGGCCGTGGCATGCTCTATTGAGGCTATTAGCTGACCCCAAGTGCAAGGCACGTGACCCAGGGGCTGTGAAGTGAGTTGTGGCATTTTGAAGACAAAATACTAATGACTAAATAAAAAATCAAAGGGACTTGACTGTTGACCTGGGTTGAACGAAAGGGTTAGCTTGCTGGCCAAAGGGTTGACTAAATTGGCCATAAGTGTTAATTTATGTTTTATTTTCAGACAAAGGAATTTATATAATTTGATTAAAATTTCTTATGAGATTTCCCAAATGTTCTCTTTTTTCTGGATACATATTTATCATGCTTGATATCATTGTTTTGAGAATAAAATATTATGTGATTTTTAGAGAACTTTTAATTAGAACATATTTCATTCCATTGAATTTCATGAAAAATAGGAGTACATTGATTCAATATTATCGAGATTATTTTGAGTGAAAATATTATGAAATCTCTATGATATTTAGCTCATTTGTTTTCAATTGAATTTGGTGCTACATGTAATAATTATATATATGCTTGATTGAAATTCAGGAAATATTATACTACATATTATGAGAATATGTTTCATATGTTGCACGTAAAAAGCTATATACGTACCCTCCATAAATAAGTTGGGTGAGAGGACATTGAAATTTCTTAAAAATATGTTTTTGAGAATTTTGTTAAATATGTAAATTATGCCTAACATGATTAAATTCATTTTCATTTATTTATGGATATATGTTGAACTTTCTTGAAATATTCTTAAGGTTGGCATAAGCTCCTTGAGTAGAAATTTGAGAATTTCTTTTAGAATATTTCAATTTGTATTGAGTGTTCTAGTAACTTGGAATGAAACGATAAAGTTAATTACACTAAAGCATTCATCCCTACGACGATGATTGAGGACTATATGTAAACTTTCGACTCTAAGGTCTATGTTTGTGTATATTAACTCTGTCGGTTATTTCCAAGTTACATGGATAAGTGTGAATGCTAAAATATTGGACGTATTTGTGTTTTTTTTGCTGATTGTAAAACTTTTATGTTTTCGAAGCATCATGTCAGCTGCCGCAACTGCTAGAATTAGATCCCTCGTTATGAGGTTTGACAATTATAAGAAGAGCCCGTATATCTCCATGAGGGAGCACTTGATCCACATATCAAATATGATTAGTGAATTGGCTGAAAAGGGTTATGAATTGACCCATGAGCAATAAGTTCATACCGCGATCCATTCCTTACCTAATGACTGGGGCCATATTAAGATGGTCTTGTCTCAAATTGAGTATATCATTACTTTCAAGGATATTAGTTGACAACTTGAGATGGAGGAAGACCGGTAAGAGGTCGTTGAAATGACATATGCCGAAGTGCATCTATCCACCTCTAATTCAAGGAATGGTTCTAAAAGGAAGGACCAAAGGAATTGGATTGGCAAGACTCAATCAAATGAGGAGACTGAGCATGACCAACAAGGTAAAGAAAAATGTGCAAGGAAGAAGGATTTAATGGAAGATAAGTGCCTCAATTGTGACCAAATGGGTCACCATGCTTGTGATTGCACTGAGCCCAAGAAGGTACTTAGTAATATCTCCTAGTGACTTTTGTATTGCTAGTTGTATTCTTCTTTTTGAAGTTAATCCTATGTGAATTGTAGGTTCAAGAATCTAAACCAAAGAACTAGGAATCAAGAAGCTTTATTAGGCCTCCAATCGGTTCTTTTATGGTTCGATGAGGACACATATGGAGACAACAACAAAATGGTTGTTGGGGAATCGGAGCATGCAAGCTAGTCTTGCATTGCCCGATACCTAATGCTATGTGAAAACCTATTTGCACCTAGGATTCGTTGGAATAATATTGCTACATTGGTTTTATTTGAATATGTTCATGGCATTGAAGCCTAGTTAGAACACCTTTAGTTTTGGTTTTGCTTTATTAGAAATGGTTTACTTGTAATGGATTAGATAATTGTTCCATTAATCCGAGTATTTGTTTTTCCACATTCACATAACTATGATGATGTGAAATGTATATTTGTCATGCTAGACTGGGCCATAGGGGTCAAAAGCATATATATACAAAAGTTAGCAAAATAAGATTTGTTAGCAAGTATAAGTGGATTAGCCCACTTGAAAGCATAGTCTGGCAAGAAAAACAACAAGAAAATCACTTCACTAAGAGCCTTGTTTCCATCATAGTTAATTCATTTGAATTTTCATAGTATAATGAATGTGATAATAAGCCATAGAACTTGTATGTTTCATCACATTTCACTTGATTTGGTATTGTCTATTTGAACTCAGATGAGTCTGAAGTGATAAGTTGCTTTAGAAAACATGTGAACTTGATTGAAAATCAAATAAGCCCAAGAGGTTAAGGTGTCAAAGACCAAATGATTATGAAATATTTGTTAATATTATTTTAGTGAATATTGTGGTGGAAAGCGAATAGTTTATTGGGTAACATCTACTACAAAATCTTGTCATGGAGAAAGAAAATAGAATGCTCTTTGATATGGTAGGATCAATAATTATATAAAATTTGAGAATCTCTTGTTAAGGACATCTCCTTTTGTTGCAATATGTGATATTAACCTTGAACTTGTAAAGTAAGTTGCGAACACCCCAAACAAGTTATGGATTAGAGCCCAGTTTGTGAGTATTTGGACCTCAGGGGTATACGGCTCTTGCATTCAACCCCTCCTATGGAAATGCCAAAGGGGGAAGGAAAAGCGTCTTTATGGGATACTCTAACCTTGAAAGCCTTTTGATTCACTTGGCTATAAGACAGTGGTAGTTCAACTAAAACTTAAACAATATATATCACATTCTAAAGAATGGATTTCCAAAGAAAGTGAGATAGGATAAGATTTATCTCAATTAGCTCTCTAAACCAAATTAGATCCCTTTATTCGAGTGAGAGGATTTTAATTGATGATGAATAAGTTTATCATCAAGATCTACCTTCATCATCAAGAGTGAATGAAATTGATCCTGTTCTTGTTCTAGGTGGGACCAAATTCTATTCTTGTTCCAAGTGGGAGCAAAATAATAATTGGTCTCTGTTTGAGTGGGAGTAGAATCGATCCCAAGAGAAGCGATTTGAGATTATATGGATCTCTACTAAGACATGGTTGCCAAAAAGTACTCCTCCATGCCATTTGGGTAATAAGGCACATGAAACTTTCATGGCATTCCTATAAAATGGAAATGAGCAAAGACGCTCTTTTCGACCCTTCTAAGGAAAAATGGACTATGGCAATGGAAATAAAATGGAGTAAATGTAGGTGAACACTTGGTTGACCTTTCAAGACACAAGGTTATTTGAGAACATATTCGTTCTTAAATTGTAAGGCTAATGACGTAGTTGGCATTAGGCTTAACTTATTGCAAAAGGGTACACACAATAGGATATGATCAACTGCAAAGAGTTGTTCCCTCTTATTGTGTACGTTATCCTAATTTTATCTTTCTCTAGCTATTATCACTAGTTTGGACCTAAAGTCACATCGTATGGATGTGTAAATACCAATATCAAAGAGGTCTAAGTGAAGTTCCACTGAAAAGGATCACAAACATGAGGTTTGTGGACATGTGAGGTCAATTGTGGCCTTAAAGACTTTTCAACGGATTGATATACTTGTGGTTATCTCTAGTAGCTACAATGTAATTGATAACGAAAGGTCCAAAAGAAATTTTATAGTTAAGTCATTATATATGGATAATTTACGAACGGCTAGAAATGGAGTAGAGTTACTTAGTAAGGCAAAAGGCCTTATTGTCTTCTAACTTTGAGATGATTAATATGGTTAAAGCAACGTATGCTCTTGAAATAAATTTTCTAAGAGAATATCCAAAGAGGTTATTCTTTTTCCTAAAGAGAAAGACATTAAGAAATCTCTGGATAATCCAATACGCACACTTATGACCCCATTAGTACTCACATCAACAAAGGTGAGATCTTACAATAAAATGTGTCAGACTCTACTGGAAAAGGACTAATAAGCAAAACTTACTCTATTAAGTGTAGTTAGAAGTCTAATGCATGATGTGTTGCATTTTAGACTTGATATTTTAAATAGATATCAATTGGACCTGAGATTAGCATAACAGCAGACAGTTAAGTCATGAGGAACCTGAAGGGAACCTCAGATCATGCGTTTGAGGCATGTAGGCAATAACTTAAATCAAAAGGGTACAACAGTCTTGATTGTGGTAGGTTCATTTAAGAAATTAACCCCCAAATATGTTTTCTAACTTAGCAACGATACTAAAGTGGCAAGAAATAGTCATATGTTGCCTTATAATAAGAAGAGTTTATGGCTCTATCCTTAAAGATGCAAGAGTCTGTTTGGTTAAAGAGGTACTTGGATTATTTGATTGGTGGACCAAATAATACCATTCAGTAATGGTTTATTGAGACAAGTTGTGATCACATGTGCTAAGAACATTAAGCATTGTCATATGACTAAATTGATTGGACATAAAGTTTAATTTTGTAATTGACATAGTGATAGACAAAGATAGTGAACGTAAAGCATTTACCTATGAAGGAAATGGTTGTAGGGCCATTGAGCTAGCCCTAGTAAGGGGTGTGGTTGTTGAGTACATAAAGGCTTAATAGTCTTCGTAGATGACAACTATGCCCTAGCATGTTGTTCACTAATTGTTTTTCTAACATTCACAAGTGATTGTCTAATATTGTGAAATTTAAATAAGCTGTTTTACATACACTTATTATTAAAATGCTTGAATATGCATTCTTATTCATGGATGCTTGTGTGCATTCTTTAATGTGAAAAGTATGTCTGGTAGACTTGAGGTTGGCCTTCTCACACAGGTAACCGCCCCCATTGATTTGAGTATCAATGGAAGATGAGACAAGATTTTAACTTGAATTATCCGAAGGATAATTATGAGAACTTGTTAACTTAAAATCATGAATGTCGCATTGGTAATGACAAAACATCATTATAACATATGGGCAAAAATGATTTTACCTAGTCTACCTCGAAGAGGCCAGATGTGAGTTCAAGTTAATGAGTAAATTTGGGAACCCAGTTTGGACAATACAGTGCCCAAATATCATCTGTGCTGCATTTTAGTTAAACAACCAAAAGACATACGCTCCATGGAAAAGGAGAGAATGTTGTAGCACATGTTTCATACCATGTGTGCAAGAGACGACCAATCGATTTAATATAAGTTAGATCTCTACTTATATTTGTGTGAGACCCCCTAAGGTTATGGCCTTATATTTGTACCCTCAGAACTCCAATCAGTGACTTGAGACTCGATTCAATGTTCATTATCTTAGTATATTGCCAAAGAATCATGAGTGACTGGGTTTAGCAGGACATGTCTAGAAAAATGAGTTAGATTTTGTCGAGCATCTCGTGAGAAAAGGAAGATCATTCACAGAATCTCATGAATTTCTATTCACCGGTGCACAATTATGACATATGCGTCATAATTGTGAATATGAAATTTGATGGTTTGATGGGATTAAAATGAGACATCTTAATGAGATTGAAATGATCTAGGGTAGTTGCATACTTCCAACTAGACTTGATCAAATTCAAGGTTAGCTCGGCTCGGGTCAGGTCATGAGGGCCAACAGGTAGGATTTTCTTGACTCTGACCCTACTCGACCCTCCTCGACCCTCATGCAAGTTGGCATACCGCTGACCCTGACTCTGACCCTGACCTACGGGTACCCTTGGGTCAGCAAGTCAGACCTCGACACTCAAACCTCCCGATATAGAAAATGAGATTTTTCACTAAGTTTTCTTTTTATTATAATTGTCAACATTAAACATCTTGCAAAATAAAAGGTCAAACGATAATATAATGCTAAAGCGTTTCGCAACTATAAACACTCTAATGCGTAATTTGGTTATTAAACCAATAGGTCGATTAGTTCACTAAAATGACTACTTCAAAAAAACGGAGAGGGAGGTTAGAAGGTTACGAACCAGTGAGATTTGGTAAGGTGAATGAGAGGCATAAGATGCTAAGGGGAGATGGAAAAGTGAAAGCGAAAAAGTTTTGAACAAATGAAACCAAAATTATCATATTTTGATTTTATTTTTAATTTTTTTAATAAATGAGGGTCAGCGGGTCGGGTTAGAGGGTCAAAATCTTTGCCCAAACCCCATCCTCATGGTAGTCGGGTACCCTCAATTTGAGGGTCGTGGCGGGTCGGAGACAAAGAAAGCCGACCTTGACCCTCATTTTTAAGGGTTGGGTCAGGTCGTGGCGAGGCTGGTCGAGCGGGTCCCCGACACGTTGATCAGCTCTACTTCCAACTATTCATGTGTAGTTCTTGATGAGAGATTATATATTCCTAACAGATGTATAGCACAGATCTCTCACGAGTGTGCTGATCGCACGGCCTATTTGCCCATCCAGTGTAAAGATTGTGCAGAAATAAAAGAAAAATAGGTTTTTCTTGAGGTGAAAATCAGCACTCTCTATGTGTGACTGGGAGATGTTAGAACTCAGGGCATAATACACCCATGAGCGGCGCACGCCCAATCGGTTGACAGCTTAAGTCACCTCAGGAACCTTAGCCCTCGACTGTCCGTCTAATGTAAAAGGAGGGCAGTCTATGAGGAAAAATATTAGAGAGAAACGTAGAGGGTTCTCTAAAGTGAGGTTTCTGCACAAAACCTTAGGGTTCTCAGGCTGTGAGATTGTGAAGGTTCTCCATATTATGAGTTCTTTTCACAACCAGTGATTCAAGCCAAGGTTTGATCGTCTTCCACTGCAGGATTAAGGTACACACATTTACGCTTAATTCGTTATATTAATTCTTTCAGTTTGCCTATGTACAAAGTTGATTGTGTAATGAAATGACTAAATTCTGTCAAAAGAAATAAAAAATAAGACTCGAATAAATTAATAGGAAACCAAATTAAACAATATAATTAAAAGTTTAGTTAACTAAACGATTCACATATGAAAATTTAACAATCAATCCATTAAAATATTACAACGACGATAATAAAAGGATTGAAAAGAACACCAATGAATCAAGAAAGAGGACCATAAACTCAAAGTTTAGACCAACTCAAGTAGATTAGAATCCATTCAATGAATGAGAATGATCTAAATAAATTATTCTAGGCATAAGATCAAACAAGTAAAATTAGATGAAAACAGCAGAAGACATAAAGTAATCCTAAGTTTACCACTAAAACAATGAATATGGCCTATAAGTTGTGATAGCTAGCTGCCGCTATGTCTAATGAGTCTTCTCTTTTAATACTAAATCATCTGTGCATCCTTGCAATCCTATTGTTAGACTTCTAATTGATGCCAACTTCCTAAATCCCAGTTTCTAATAATCGTGTTATGATTCATTTGCAATTTAAAAATTGTGATGCTTAATGGACTAAGAAATGACAACCGCATGGGTTTCATGGCTTTGTGGGAATATGGTCACACTAGACCATGGTTCTCGTTAGATGACATTAACTTTAAGTTGCGCTACACTTGTTCACTCCTGAAAGGCCTAAATTTCCTCCTTTTCAAACTCTTTGCACCACCTTTAAAGTAACTGGACATCAATTTCATCATTCTACAAAAAAGTTATCAAAATGATCAAGTGATAAGATTTTGTACACCAAAGATCATGAAACATGTAGCTTAAAACAATATATGACAATTGCACTCAATAAAATCCCCCATTGAGTTTGCTCGGCCTTGAATAAAGCTAACCTAACCTAAAAATAAAATAAACAACCCTATGAGGAATCCAAATTATACATAGCACATGCAAGAAGCTCTTTGAAGCCCTATACTCCCAAGTGGATGAGTGCGGTTTCGTGACCGTTTTGTAGAACATACGCTCACCAAATCCTAAAAAAGAAAAGGAGAAATGAGATGAGAGAAACATAAAATCTTTTGGCTTTTTTCTCATTTTTATCCAATATAGACCATCTAATAAACCACATGAACCATGTAAATTAGAAATTACATATACTACACACATCAAGTATCTTGATCCTCACTAATGACATCCATACGCATTGTTCACCCTACAATTCATCAAAAACAACGAATCTAGTCCCATACCTAGAGTGAAAGCATACTGTAGCTCTAGGCGTTAACCTACAAAAGTACAACTCAATTCTACTTGATCCACTTAACTTATTTATTACCAAATGATTGAGGAAGCACACATCCTTAAATAGAAATATTGCCCTAAGGGTAGTACTAGTAGTGCATACTTCAAAGGGGTACTTCTCATTCCGAAACCAAAAGAAAAAAAAAGGACTTCTCTCCATACTATCTTCTCCCAATTTTTTAAAATGTAAAAGCAATAACAAAAATGACTATGCAAATGGGATAGGTGGAAGAATCAATCATAGTAGCTTAAAGTCCTAGAATAATGGTGGTACACAAACTAAGGCATGAATCTAATCATAACAAGGGCATGTCAAGGTTAGGTTTGGATCTGGCATGGAAAACTACCCCCCAAAAAAAAAATTACATCATGTACATCTTACTTTTATATACATCCTAATAGGTGTATCGCAATGGTCAAAGCTTGTCAAAATAGTACATATTCCCCCAAAATCACACAAAACAAAGGTCTTTGTCGGATTTTTCAAAAAAATCCTCATTGTTTTCCGTTTCCAAAAATTTGTCCACAAAAGCCCTCGCTCTTGCACTTAAGTAATACAATGTCCCCTTTCCACGTAAATTATGAGCGTGAAGAAAAAGATGGACTAATATTAGAATTTATCCCTTTGTAAATATTAGAATCTATAACTTTGTATTAAATGTTAAACTGAAGGTAGCAACCTCAAACTCCATACTTGCCATATGTTTTGAATGAAAGATAAATTCGGTTAGACATGCTTACACTTAAAAGCCATCTGCACCGAAGAGCAATTGGCCTAGTGGCCACTGCTGCCTTCCTCACGCTCCCCACCCGGGTTCGACTCGGGGGGACGCAATTGTTGTGCTTTGTGCACGAAGCTTTGCGGTTGGGCTGGGTTCCTGAGTAGTTTGTTTGGGCTTTGGTACCCTTGTCCCCTTGGTCTATTAAGGCCCATTGGGTACCCTTGAGATAGGGGTCTGATGGGTTAGGCCCGTTTACCATTGTTTAAAAAAAAAAAAAAAAAACTTAAAAGCCATCTGCGAAAGCTTAGGTCTTATAATATGCACATGCGCATAAATATCATATATCTGGAACATTTACCCCGTGTAAGAATGCATTTGACGATGTGTAACAAATCACATGAAGTGCACATACTCAAGTTTCTTAGTTGTTGTATTGATTCAAATCTATGCCAAGTCATATAACTAGATAAGGGAATCAAAGATAAGCACGAACTCAAAGTCAGGGAACCGTGAACGAAAGTTAGGGAGCATCATCATCTAGAGTCAATGCACTCTAAATATTTTTTAATTATAAGGTTAAAAGTGTTAAGTCTAGAAAGTTAAATAAGTGAGCACCAATCTGATCATTTCTAGTTTGAGATGACTTTAGCGAAGGTAATGTAGTAGTAAAGTACATGTTATGCGAAAATTGTAAATATAAGATATCTTCCTTAACATGCTCTTCATTCTTTATGAGAAATATATGTTGCATTCAATTTCAATGGTCGAACATAAATCTGAGCACTACATTTATTAAAATATTTGCAAATACTATTATTCTTATATTATACTCGATAAAATGCCTACATCTTACGTTGTTTAAATGCATGATCTGAACTTGGCTCATGTAAGAATTCGTACAAAAAGCAGCTTTCCACTCAATTTGAATATTTGCGAAGGGGAAAAATAAGTGTTAATCAAGAAAAAGAACTTTGGCCAAGAATAGTAAAGCTATCAATATCAAAGAGAAAGGTAGAATAAGGCAGTCTTTCCACTTTAGTGAACAACATTGAGGAAATTAAATTACAAGCATTTCAAGCCAAAACTTGACCTAGGGAATTAGTTGGAGAAATCTAAGATTTGTTCTTACTTGGTAGGTGGTAGACATAACAAAATCAAAATGTAATGATTTGGAGATAACGCACCACACATCAATAGATTGTGTCTAATGGCTTAATTGCATCTTCGTCGGTCTTCCAAGATTGGAAAAGTCTATAAATAAAGGACCAGGGAGCTAGAGGATCATTACATGCCTTGTTATTGCCTTGTATTATAATTTACTGATTCAGAGTCACAGTTTCTTACTAGGCATTTGAAGCAATTATTACATTCACGGTTAGTCATTTTAATATGCAATGATTTTACTAGTAACTTTGTTCACCTCCTCGAGGGTGACTAAGTTTGTGACGCTCCAAATGTAAGTAAATCACTATTTGCATTTTTTTCATTAGTTTCTCCAATTAAAAATGACAACCCAAATGATTAGGCATTGCCGCCATCCAACAAGGAAAAGGCTTTGCTTGTACATGATAAACTTATCATAATAATCAATGTTTACAATCAAAGGCATTCACACCATTACAACCCATCAGATCATTTAGATTAAAATAGAAATTGTTCTAACATCAAAACCATTCAAATATCTCAAGGATTACACCAAAATATAGAATTCTGATAAAATAAACAGTCTCAACACCAAAATATATCACAATACGGTGTTATAACATCTCCACGATAATACACCACCATTCCATATAGACTTCCCGGGCTCACTTATCATCTTCAGCCGTCTTGCCTGCCTGAGGGCGATTCACTGAACACTTTCCTAAAAGAAAACATGAAAACATTTTCAACTGTAAGTCGAAATTCAGTACATGCATTCCTGTATTGTTAAACATTCATGGAAAAAAAAAACTGGTTGGGCCTGTATTGCAATTCATTTTTAATTAAATATAGGGAATGAGATAAATATGAAACTGCGTTGTCAATTATTATCTGATAGTAAACCCCTGGTAACTGTTACGATCTAAAGATAGGTGTACACTTGCCAAGCCGATCAGGACCTAGCCTAAAGCCGCGCAGGTAACTGAAAGGCTATGTTCTGTAATTGATAACTGATGGGGTCACTAATTATGTGATAACTCACTGATTAAATTGTTTCATTGATATACTTACCAAAACATTATAATTTTGATAAATACGTGCTGATTTCTAAAGATACAGACAGTGAACGTGCCTGGAATTTTTAAATGTAAGCTCACTGAATAATATTATGTACAAAAGTGGAAGAAATGATAGATTAGACCCTGATTCTGCACAAAATTATCGTTGGGGGAATACACGGTTAGCATAAATATTTATTTCATAGCTAATAATTTAGTAAAAGAAAAGTAAAAGCATAACAGAGGTTTAGAAAGAATAACTCATAACTTAATCATTTGATCTCTAATTGAGACTCAAAACCCAATATAGAAAGCTTAGGAAGTCCCAAAAATCTTTCATTTAGAACACCAAGCTTGATTCCCACAATAGAATTCCCAAAATGAGGTTAGAACACAAGCATGTCAGTTTTGGTCCATTCTGTATAATTTTGATAAAACGACAATAACTTTTTTCACAGATCTTGGATTACGGTGATTCAAAAGCCATTTGAAAGATAATACATGGAAACCCGCTAAAAATCATAATTTTTCAATGGACCCATCATTATCAGTTTAATCGTGAATTCTGTCCTGTTTTTCTGAAATTTTCAGCTTTCACTGTTTTAGCATTTCCCTCTCTTTTTACACAAATCCTCAACTTAAAGCATTCCTTAAAAGCATGTAAACAAACTTCGTCCATCCCAACATCATACAAAATCACCACACTCAAATTTACTTCGTAATCATATCCAATAGAGATCACTTTTTAGTCAAATACACACATAAACCAAGCTTAAAGCTAGCTTAATCCAAGCCATATCTTATTTGCCAAAACCATAGTTTGTGGCCAACTTGGACTCACTCCAACGCATTTGAAATCACCAAAAATATCATCATAGACATCAATAGATTAGAAGATGACCAAATTAAAGATAAAAAAAAAAATCCAACAATTTAACATCAAGCTTGCATGATTAACACCAATCCTAACCCTAGCATGAGCCAGCCTCAACTCCACCATGATCAACATCAAAATAACTCTTATTTATTATCAAAACGTCATGATCAAAGATCACAAACAGCAAAACAAGAATCAAAACTAAAGTAAAAAGCAAAACCAACAAGATTAAGTTTTAAGATTACTCACTTTGCTTGAAGATAAGTAGAGCTGGAGGTGATATTTAGTGATTTTGATGATGGAGGATGGTAGCTTGAGGCATTAGGATGTTGGGGGGGTCAGAAACCACCAGGGTTGGGTGGAAAAACACCCAAAAACTGCTGGAGCTACTGCCGTGGGGGGAGAGAAAGAGGAGAGAGAAAATGGAGTTTTGGATTGAGTTGTGTTTTGTTGACTAATCTAACCCTCTTGGCTAAGTTTTTAACTAGTAAAGTAACCTTTTTGGGTTAATCATGGTTAAACTTAATTATGGTAATTAGTTAGATTAATAAGCAAACTTGTTGGGCTTCAAAACAGCTGAAATAAGTTAGGTTCAGGAATAAAACGCTTCGTAACGATAACATTTTTACGAAACTCAAAATTAAATCTTTGTAATGTCACGGAAAACAAAATAAATTACTTAGATTAAACTTGTTAGGGCCTACTATCAATTCTTTCAAAGTTTTCGTTAATCAATTAAATTAACAAATAAAATCTGAATTGCCAAGTGATGACCCAAATAAAAATTTTCCACCGGGATGAATAAATGCGATAAATAAATATGAGAAAAATTATGAACATGAGGTAATTAAATAAATAAACATAATTAAACAATTTTAGGGTTGGGTTATTACAAAGCTGAATCTACAAACCAATAATTGGTACTAAAGAAAATCCCAGGTAACCTTAACTTAAGCGTTAGTGTGAGCAAAGAACAAGTACTCATCCATAGGAACTAACGATGCACGCAATGACACAACGTTAACACATATCAACAACAGTCTTAAGTCCTTATGTAAAGCTCACCCTAAAGAAGAAAATGTTAGAATGACCCTTTAGTCACTCCCAAGAGCTAAGTGGGACAAAGCGTTATTGCCACTAGAAAGGCTCAAGAATTGGAGATAATCAAGCTAGATGATCTCATTGGAGAATTTCTCCCCTATCAAATTCACCTTCTTAAAGAAAGTGAACATCAAAGTCTTTAAAAAGGAGTAGCCTATGAAGATGCCATAAAAGGACTCCAAACATTCATGAGGTGCCTTTAACATTGGAGATGCTGAAGAATATGAAGTCATGCTAACAAGAGGTTCCCACATAATACTTTAGAAGAAAATTTTTAGCCTAAGGAGGTTTTGCTGGGGGTGGTTCCTTCAGCCAAATTAGAAAAGAGTCAAAGAGATAACTGATCCTTTGCACAAAACTTAGACCCTAACTCTATGATTTACTATGATTACAACCATCTAGGTCACTTGGTGAAAGATTGCTCATAAAAACAAAAGAGGCAAAAGAGTTATAAAGTTGGGGGAACAAAAGCCATGATAGCAACATTGACTGACTCTGACTTTATTGAAACTGAAGAGAAGCAAAAGGAAGTTGCTATAGTATGCTTCATAGCTAATGACAAAAGCCTAAAAAACAGAAAGAAGGCGAATGTTAACCAATGTGTACAAACCACATCTTGGCCTCCCCCCCCCCTCGAGTGCGTTTTCCTCACAAATGGTTAGACTCACTTGTGTTCAAGTTCAAATCTAATTTTTTTATTTTTTAATGAAACGGGCCAAACTGTAATAAAATAAATGGACTGCTATGAAGAGCTGAACTAAAGTCCTGATTTAGGAACCCAGCCATGTTCCTACACAAAACCAGGTTCAGTTCTTTAGTCTTGTTCCTGGCAATACTAACAGTGTGGTCCAATGGACTAGGTAGTAGCCCTGATCTATAAACTCGGTTAGGTTCCTGATCTAGAACTGTGCTTAGTTCTTTGTTTCAGACACTATTAATGTCGGGATCTCAGACTGATTTTGCAAAGTTAGAAAAAGATTTAATAGAAAAGTACACAAAAATTGCAAATTTAATTAATAGGGTCAGCAGTAAGTTTTGGGAAACTTATAAACCAAATTTACTTTCTAAAAAGAACCATCCCTCCTAATCCCAAAATTGAATAAAATAAAGAGAAGGAAAGTGGAGAGAGGGAAGGAAGGTTTGAGAGATCGGTGCCATCAGGTTATCCACTTGAGTAATGTATGGAACCCGAAGATCAAGAATATTGAGCCTTAATTGTATCTAAGAAGGTTTTGAGGATGCATTTTGAGAAGGGTTTAGTTAGGTTCTCTATATTTCTCAATATTCTTTCAATGTTTTCTAGGATTCTAGTTGTGTCTCCTCTCCAATTTTCGGTGTGTATCTCTCTCAAAGTTGTAGTGTTTCCTCTTTAACATTCTGATGTTTTGATGCTCTAGATTTCTGGATTTTTCAACGTCTCTAACCTTAGGGGGGTAGCCCCCTTTTACAGTGCTTAAAAGGATAATCCGAATTGGTTCAGAGAAAAGTGACCTAGTCAAACTCTGAGTAGACCTAATCTATAGGATGCACCTCTCCAAATAAAATTCTACCTACTGAAACCTGTTTTCAACATAGAAGAGGATGTAAAGAATCTTGCCAAGTTCCTAGCCAGAGGACCGACCGGGTCAGCCCCAATGGCCTAGGCTTCCGTCTTTTGTTTTTTCATTTTTCTTTTCTTTTGGACTCGAATGTAAGGCTAATATGCTGAGCCCCCTAATGCATAAGTTTGGGCATAATTCGTCATTGTGTATCTTTGTAAAAATTGAGACACCAGTTTTTGGGGTCCACACTATGCCTCATCTGTGTGCGTAAAAACTCATATATTGATTCACGTATTAGACAAAGAGAAGAAGCATACTTTGAGACTATATGTCCAGAGGTTCGAGAATTTCCCATAGAAAAGCCACAAAGGCAACTCTCTATCCTCTCCAAAGAAGATTTGCATGTAATGAAACTTGAGAAAGGATATGTGTCTAGAACTAAATCCCTTTGCGGTGAGATCAATTTCTTGAAATCGGAAACTCAGGAGTTAAAAGGAAGAGAATGGTGACAACTTTAAACTTTACAATGAACTCTGTCAAAATATACCAAAAAGCAATAAAAAATCCTTATAAAAGGAAGTAGAAGTGCAGAAAGAAAAGGGCCTCAATGCCATTCAACTCTACAATGGCCTTGAAAAATTAAGAAGTTTATGTAAGAACCTTTCAAAGTTATTGCAAAGTATTCCCTAAGGGATAAGAAAGACATGATATAATCTTAATTCATGTTCTTTAACAGAGAAGATAATGAATATAACTCTTGGTGGTCATGACTAAAACTTTCCTTTTGAAGGATGCATTTGATGAATAAAGGAATTTAAAGACCCTCTATTAGGAATTTCTAAAATTTGAATATTTTTAAAGCTACAATGCCCTCCGAGAAAGTTGTACCTACAAATTTTGTAAGTTCTAACTCTGAAACTCAAAACTTCATTTTTAAAGCAAGCGGCAACAACTCAGAGGCAAAGTAAGACAAAAAAGGGCATAAAAAGGTGACATCGCTGTTAAACTTATCTTATTAATCATTTAAGTTCTTGAAAAGTTTCCCTATGTGACTTCATGTTGTTCATAGATATTAATCTTAAACAATTTGCTGAAGTTGAGAGCTATTCACTAGGATGTGAGTTGCACATACGAATAACCTACTGCATATTAAGTTAGAGTCAGAATGTTCATAGTCTAAAGTATCAGTTCAAAGATCTGGAACTCATATTCCACGGACTCTCTAAATTGATCAAACACAAAATCGAGTGCTTACTATTTTGGGAGAAGTTCATGCATAACTTTTGTCCCAAATGATTTTTATATATTTCACAAAAATGATGTGGTAAGAAAATTTGAATTTTTGCTCAGAAAGTTGCAATTTTTAGATATTTTAAATGCAACTCCCATTTGTAAAATGTTCTTGAGTCAAAATATTTTACGCGACCATTCAAAACCAAAAGTAAGTCTAGTATTTCCTTCTCTATTCGCTGATTCTACTTACTTTTGTTTTCTACTTCCATGTCAAACTTATCAAAATTCTCTAATTGCATTATATCCATATCGAACCTCTCAATCCACTCCCTTGACTCTACATTTGCCTTTACAAGTTACCCATCCCTCCCTTAAAATGTCAAACTCTCAATAGTCGCAGATCTTGCCTAATTGATCCTTTTCCACCCCACATCCCATACCCTAAACTCACCTACACTTGTTCAATTTTTGTATTTCTCAAACTAAAAATGGGACAAAACACAGACATTGTGAAGAAAAAAGGCAAATGATAAGTTATTAGGGCCAAAAAACGAACAAAGGCAAGGGAACAAGCTCATCAGAAGAAAGCCGAGGAGGATCTTGAAATTGTGTTCAAAGATATCTCTTCGAACAATATTTGAAGATATCTCACGATCTTAAAGAAGTAGAAATGAAATCTCCTTTTAGAGAAGTTGAATCTATTGCATGTATTCTAAATGATTCATGGAGTACGTTGTCACTCATTTAATGTTCAACATCAACAACCTATTAACTTGTCTAAAAATAAATAAATAGTAAAAATCTAACTCCAGCAATTGAACCTATTAAGTTGTCACTTATTCAAAGATCAACAAGAGAACCAAAAAATAGAAAATTGAATTAAGCATACTAGATAAAACTAAAATGCTCAAATAACCTACACATGAGATCTTACACAAAGATAAGATTAGACAAAACTATTCATATGAAAATCCAACAACCAATTTGTGAAAGGATTATAACTACAACAAATAGAAGGACTGAAAAAGAATACCTTAGTAAATGAATTAGGCGCCAAAAATGAGAATTATCTACACAAAAATTTAAATCAACCCCAGAACATTAGAATATGTTCAATGAGTAAAATTTTCTAAAGTCGATGTTTCTAAGGCTAAGATGAAAAACATGAGACTTTCAAAAGGGGAGTTAATCCTCAAGTACCCCAATGCGCATGACATTAATTATTCATTGCCTATGTTTTTGGAGCGAGTATTTTAGTACGTCGAAGTTTGCTGATTGAATTTTGGTACCCTCCTTTTTTCTTGACCCCCTAAACTTTTGAAATTTGCATTTTAACTCCAATCCTTAAAAATGTACTTTCGAAAATTTTAAATTTCTGCATGTATAATTTCTCTTATTAATAGTACTCGAGGTCCTCTTTCATTAGGTATTAGAGCCACAGGACAAAAAAAATTAAGAAATTAAAGCTAATTAACTGTGTTTAATACTATAATCATCACCTAATTGCCCTGTTCCTAGTTATTCGCATATTGTTTACTTACCTAAAGGAATCACTTCATTAACACCTCAATTAAACTACTAAAAGCTAAATTAGCAAAAAGTTAGACAGAAATCTACGAGATTAAGAAGTAATTATCGGTAATCCAACTTTCTTTAGTTAACGAAATCATGCACATTTGAAAATATCCTTTCCGCATAAATGTCCTTTCCAAAATCTAAAAAAAAGTTCATTTTCTTTGCATGATATAAAATTCAAAAAGAAATAGGAAACAAATTAGCTGAAAAATCGTCTAAAAAGGTGGAGAAAGAGTAAGAGGATGGAGTACCAAGCACTTTAATACGTAAGAGTTACAGAATATGTTTGATAATGAGCAAAGTCCAGAAGAATTAAGCAACACCATGAGCACAATTATTGATAAACATGACGTATTAACTGATAATAATGAAGAGACAAATAATATCCAGTTAGAAGAAAAAATATATCAGCAGATGAACCTAACTAAGCTAGAAGTTCTTAATGTGGTACCTTTAGAAGAAATTTGAAGAAAATTAGATTAAAAATACGGTAAAATGGTATTTGATGATGAGATTAATGAGATTGGAGAAGAGCTTAACATAGATGAAATTGAATCGAATCTAGGTAACAATGTAGTTCCTAAACATGAAGAATTTGGTTAACCTTCTAGAAAAAATACTTATTTTATGAGACTTGGATATGTTCTAGCAGAGCGAATAACCAATTTTTCTTTTGTGTTTATCCCAAGAAAAACTACGACCTTTGAAGAAATTAGTCTTACCCCAATTAGCTAAATCGGATATATCTTAAACATCAATGGAGCTTGTAATAGAGAAAAAAATATTTGAGCATTGGAAAAGAGAAATGAATACTGTCTTAAATTTAGATACTACTTGGACTGCTGTAAATTTCGTGAACCATATCGAGCATAGTTTTTCCGACACTGTAACTGACTGGTAGGATTCATTAAATGAAGACGGTAAAAAGGCACGAAGAATGATGGAAACCCCAACTGCAATGTTAAAAAATTTATGTAAGGAAATTGAAACTAAGTTAATCGGAGCTAAACTTGATTATGAAGAAAAAATAAGGGAATGGCAAAGAAAGATTAATAAATAGAGTTATGGGATAGAAGGTATCTAGAAAATTATATTGCTAAATTTAATCAATACTATTGCAAAGTAGGGCATAATGAAACTAATCTTAGTATGTTATATGACAAATTGCCATATTTGATAAATTCCATAATTAACAAAAAGTACATTGCTTGGTTTAAAATAGCATATGTCATTGATACACTTGGTTCAAAAATCTCTTATTTAAGAAAATGGGTTAATGATCAGTGTATTGATCTCTAAAAGTAAAAGAAAATTAAGAAGCAATTTCTAGCTTGTTGGGATTCACCTCACCAATGAGGAAAGGAACCTTAAAGAAGAAGAAAAATAAAATTTTATAAGAAAAAGATCTTTAATGAGCAAAGGGGATATAAATATAGAAGAAAATATTATAAGAAACCAAGCCCTAAAAAACGAAGATTTTTTAAGAAAGCAGTTTATTGTCCTTCAGGGAAAAACAAATGCAAATGTTAGGCATCTGGAGGAGTAGGACATTGTGCTAATGAATGAAAAAATAGGAAGAATAATAAGCTGATTGAAATCCTAGGAAGCCTAGATTACGTTGAGGTGACTGAGGAAGAGAACAAGACCCAGCCCTACATAACAATAAGGAAATTGTTGAAATTATACTAGAAGATGAATATGAAGGAAGTGACTATAAAGAGAATAGCGATATGATGGAAAGTGACTCGATTAGTCTTGGTGATCTTCAAGGAGAAGAGTCTGTTGTAGACAATAAGAACAATGACGTCAAAGGAGATTCAGTCCTTCCCATAATCCAGAAAGACATGATCTAAAAAGTCCATCTTTCAATTAAAAAGCAAATAGGTATGTGAAATAACGGAAGGAGCTTTAGAGATAAAATTATTGTGTGTATGATGTGGGAGAAGTTAATCTCATCAATAGGAAAAATATTCTTAGGCATCACAAAGATAGAATGTATAGGTATATCTATGTTGGAAGTGTCCAAAGTCCAAATCACTTTACTATAATATTATGTCAAAGATATTGATCTTTATGATTTGCTTTGTGGTATCGGACATACTAAATTTAATAATCAAGTTATCACATGGACAAGACCAACTTATGTAATGGGTCAGCAGGATTCAATTGCCGACTTAGATATTATGTAAGCCTAAAAGTTGAATTTGCTAAAACCTTCTGTCCCTTAAGATAAAAACAGTTGGGATGGACATGAAAAGAGGAGGATATCCACTGAGGATATTTGAGAAAATAATCTACAAACTATGTAATACCATAGATCCAAATACTAAGGTTACAATGATAGAGACAAAGAAGTTTGCAAGTCCTCAAGAGATAAAGATTGATAAGTCATGGATATCTAGCTTTGCCAACCCTATAAAAATCACAATTAAAAATGTAATAAAAATTAATGAGAGTGGTAGTGCTATCATTAAATCCCAATTATTAAGAAGTATGAATACAAGATCAGAATGGGAAGAAGGATCTTCATTAGCTAGAGAAGAACTTAAAGAAGATGATACAATTAATATGACCGGTAAAACGAGTAGAATGAGTTTTCAACCCACAAGACACAATGTACACAAAAGTATGAGCCTAGATAGTAAAGTCATTGGGTACAAAATAAGAACAATTAGTGAGCCAATCTATGAGGATGAATTAGTCAAAAACATGACTATGGAGATATGCTACGAAATCACAAACACAAATCCTAATAGCATCTATTACTAATAAACGTATGTTGAAAGGGATATAATAAATATGAGTTGCGTACCTATACAGATAGTGCTTGCTCTGTATACTTTGAAAAAAGATTGTTATTTCCAGAATTTATATGGGAAAGAGCCAAAAATACTTTACAAGTAAGGATAGTTGATACAGTGAAGCCATATAACGGTTATCCATAAAATTAGGAGGAGTTAAATTCATTATTCCAGTTCTATAGGCTACTGACTAACCCTTTTATGATATGATTATTGGAAGTAATTTTCAGAGACTATATTCTCCATGTACACAAACCATGAAACCAAATAATATTTATAATAAACGGTCACTCAGTTTCCATTGAAAAATTAAGCAAGGCTTAAACTCATCAAAAAATTGCGTTTACACATAGCCAACGTGGTGAGAGGTAATGGTT
>JAKOGI010000907.1:0-95000 GCA_029747015.1 Carnegiea gigantea | reverse complement strand
AATTAATTAAATTGTGATTAATTTAATCACCATAACTTTTCCTATTACTATTTCTCCAAAGAGCTGACACATAACCAAATTTTGTGTAAGTATGAACATTTTTTGGTACCATAATTTGTGCTATGCTTTTTTATCATGCAATTGAATATCTCAAAGTAATTTCATTTAACAAATATACAACACTAATTCTAGAATATTTCCATTGATCATGGTAGAATAAAATTCATTTTAAGCTTAACTCAAGTTGTATCAATTCTATGACTCGACCGAGGGTACATTTTTGACAAGCATACCAAGGTCCTTAATAATGATAGTTCAAGGTAGTTGAACTCTATTTTTAAAGCTGTTGGTCGTCAATTATCAAATTATCTTCCTAAGCAAGTCCTTTGTGAACAACTAAGCCATAGAGAGAACTTGACTAAGTGTCTAAACACGATCCCATGACCCTTTTTTATTGTAGCCAATTTGCCTTGAAATCAAAACTTGTATCCCATAGTCACATCACATTAAGGTGATTCTTCATAAAGTAACCTTAAGATTATAACTAAAACATGTCTACATATTATGATTTATGATAGATAGTTGCCCCTTTCTGTGAACATTTATCCTTTCGTAATGAAATCATCATTGTGTTCTATGATTTCAACTCTTTTTAGCCTTCTAAATACTGTCGACTTACTAAATCATGCCATGGTTTACCTGCAAGTAATAGAAATTAAGGCAGTAAAGAAAACTAAGGCAGTAGATTAAATAGCCATATGAGAACGTACTTCTTGTTAGATCATACTTCATATTGGGTTGCACTTATTCACCCCGAAGAAAACAAAACGTGACCCATTTTCAGCATCTTTGCACCCCTTTAATGTAACTCAACGTCAATGTCATTATTCTGCAAAATAATTATAAAGATACTCAAATAATCGTGCCTTTTAAAACAAAAATCACAAAATACGGAGCCAGCGATATATGAAAATTGGACTCAACTGTGCTCAGCCTAAAATTTTGTATTTTATATCCCTTATTATTTAATATTTGCTCAAAATAAATTAGTAAATTAGAATTTTAATGATGTTTTGGATTATTTTGTAGGAAGTGGAGGAATTTGAAGATTGAATAAGTCTCGAGGAAAAAATGTTGAATTACTAACGTTTTGGATAAAGCAAAAGAGAGAAGGGGGGGTGGGGGATGCTCCAGCCAGCAGCCGAAGCAAGCTCCGAGGCTAAACCTAGATCTAGAGGCCCAACCGCGCTCCCTTTTCTCCTTCATCTCTCTCCTCCTCGGTCATTCTTTTCCCGTGCTTCTGCATGCTAAACGTTTTCTCAGCTCTACAGCTCAATACGCGTGACAGACCCCCTCAGTGCTACCTTCCTTCCCCCAGACCGCTGGTCTCCTCGTTTCAGTTATCACGGCCTAGTTTCCAGCGAAGCCAACCGCCTGCCACTTTCCCTCTTCCGCGGACTTGGCCCAACCGTCCCCATTTCCCGCACAGACCCAATCACCTTTTTTGTTATACTTATTTGCACATAACTAGCATGTGAGTTCCTCCTCCCCCCTTTCTTCTCTCCCCTTACTACCCAGAAACCAGAAACCCGAGCCCTGCACTCTCTGTTTGCTCTGTAACGCCTCTGCTTTCCTTCAATTCTTTTCATTATTCACATTTATCCGTTATTCTCACCATACTCATCATCTCTCCTCATCAATTGGAAAGTTGAAGATTAGAATTAATGGGCGTATTGGTGGCAATGAAGAGTTGAATGAGAGCATTATAAATTGAATGACAAGAGGGGACGATGGAGGATAGTGTTAGAGTATAGATCTATTCCTGGGCCTTCAACCATGAGCTTCAACTTTTGGTTGAGTTGGTTCTTGAACATGGTATCAGAGCCTTTTTGAGTGGGAGGTCTTAGGTTCGAATATCAGCAGCTCCCATATTGATTTATTGCACAAGGTAAGGAGGGTCTTTGCAGCATCCCCGCTTCAAGCATAAAGGGTATTCGCGTGAGGGGGTGTGTTAGAGTATAGACCTATTCCTGGGCCTTCAACTATCAGCTTAAACTTTTGGTTGAATTGGTTCTTGAACAGATAGCATAGGGGGTGATAGCTTAGTTTACAGATTTCATTTTGTTTTCCATCTTGTTCTGATTTTAGATATGGTTCTAGACCATAAATTTTGTATAATTAACCTCAATTCGGTTTAATCTCAAGTGATTCTTAGTTTACTCCTTCTCCTGTTTCACATTTGCTTGCTCGGTACAAGTTAATTCTAGATCTGAGTTATGAGTATTTATTTTTTTTTTTGGGTGCATGTTGGAGTATGAAAGTGAGTATTGTCCCACATTGATAAAATTCAAAGAAAATGATAGTGGGTGTTATCCCACATTGATGAAATTAAAAGGCTTAAGCATGTATATAAGCTTATGAGTTACTCCACCTATTGCCAATGGGTTTTGGGATGAAATCTTATTTAATCTTATATACATGACTTGTTGTTGAAAGCCCAATTAATATAAAAATTTAACATGGTATCAGAGCATATTGCTCAATCTTGACTTGCCACCGTCCTCGTTTGATTAAAATTGTGTGCACGTATTGGGCCTTGTTAGTAGCCAACACGTGAGGGGGCATCTTGGAGTATGAAAGTGGGTATTGTCCCACATTGATAAAATTCAAAGAAAATGATAGTGGGTGTTATCCCACATTGATGAAATTAAAAGGCTTAAGCATGTATATAAGCTTATGAGTTACTCTACCTATTCCCAATTGGTTTTGCGATGGAACCTCATTTGAGCTTATATACATGATTTGTTGTTGAAAGCCCAATTAATATAAAAATTTAACAACATTACAAATTGAATGACAAGAGGTTCCATCTTAAAACCAATTGGCAATGGGTGGAATAACTCACAAGTTTATATACATACTCAAACCCTTTGATTTCATCAATGTGGGACAACGTCCACTATCATATTATTTGAATTTTATTAATGTGAGACAATGCCCACTTTCATACTCCAACAGTGCAAGAATTATGATTATCTATTGTTGTTCATTTTACACCTTTACTGGAGCTCAGAGTTAAGAACCATGAGTTGATGCCACAAGCAGTAAATAAATTCTCTAGTTAGGCTTATTAGAAATTATAGCTTGGATTTGATAATTTCTCTTGTTTAACGATTGAACGTTCATCACTTTTGATCTATTTTATGTTTGGTTCTAAGAAGTGTTTAGTGCTGGTTTCAAAAGTTTTTAATTGAAGGCTAATAGTAGTGTTAGTTACGTGGTATTAGCTTAGTCAAATTAGGTGGTTTAACTTTTAGTTTTATTTAGATCAAAACTAGAACATTGTTTGACAATCTTGTCTTAGTTTTAAATGAACCACTATTTTGCGATCTATTTTGCAAACTAATTTCGTAATCCATCGTTGAGGAAGACATCCTCAAGTGCTTCAAAGGTGAAAAATTACGACAACTAGCAGTAAGGTTTTGTAAGGAGCAACCTAAAGAAACAAGAGTATTTAGGTATGAGCGGTAAGGGAAAAAAAGGCTAAAAAAGGTAAAAATGAATGAGTAAGAAGAAAAATACATGGAAATATCTAAGAACCATTAAAATATGGTGAGTAGAAATAACCAAATGAATTTCCAACCTGCTTGTCCTTTTTTTTTTTTTAGGTACAGAAGAGCCCCTGAATGAATTTTATTAATTAGCATTTATAGGCCAAGTGGCCCCAACAAGGTCTACGTGTAATGCATCTAATGTCTCCGTAGGTGGAGTATCATAGTAAGTTATTCCTACATCCCTAAGAGTTCATAGATTGGCTAGCCGATCTGCAACTTGATTTACTTCTCGATAGCAATGTGACATCTTGACTTCCCAGTCATCTTTGTCCAATATTTGCTTGCATTGTATGATGAGCAGCTTGTGAATAGGATTCCAGTTTCCATTCCCCCGTAGCATTCCCACCATAATAATTGAATCTGCCTGGAGCGACACCTTCCGCAACCCCCAGTCCCAAGCCAACTGCAAGCCACGAAGCGCCGCTCTGAGCTCCACCTTGACAGAAGTGCATTGCTCAAAATTCTCTGCAAACCCTTTTATCCCTTGTCCTTAGTGCCTGCGGATTATTCCACCCTCAGCTCCTGTACCCAAATTACCCTTCGAGGCCCCATCCGTGTTCAAGAGTACCCACCCTTCCGATGGGGGTTCCCAATGGATGAGCCTCTCATGCACTTCGTGGGTCTGTGATAATGCGAATGGGTTGTCTGGCCGCAGTGCATAGAGTATGTCACCAAACCTTCTCAGAAGGAATCTAGCCTTATCCTTCGGGATTTCTTCTAGTCGGCTAAAATAACATGCATTTCGCCATTTTCACATGTACTAAAGAGTCACATGAAATTTCGTTGCCTACTCGGGGTCACTATGGTTACCATTGATGTTTAGCCTTGATCCAATTGTTGCATGGTGCCCTGGCGCTATATACCTCAGCCCAAAATTCTCAACCACCGCCAGACCTTCTGAGCACCACGGCATTCGCACAGGACATGGACCACCATTTCGCATGACACTTCACAGACCCTGCAATTTAGGTCACCGGTGAGTCCTCAACATGCTCGGTTCGCCTGGGTCAAGATTTTATCTTGGAGTATGAGCCACATGAGGACACACACCCATTGAGGTGCTACACCCTTCCAGACCCAGCATCAGTTTGATTCATGCAACGTTGCAGGTTCGTCTTGAATGATGCTAATGGCTGCCTGCAACTTGAATTTACCATTGTTAGTGCCAATCCAGTAGAAGTTATCTTAAACTCCTTCCTCTAATAACTTGAATGAGGCAATTCAAATGAGGACAGCTGTAGAAGAAAATTAGAGAATGCCTCCCACTTCCAGCCCCCTTGGTTGTCCAAATACTCATGCACATGTTTATTTATCTCCATGAGAGGCACATACTGGGTGGCAAAGATGAGTAGGGGGGATGGCTTAGCCCAATGATCTAGCCAAAATCGAGTTTTCGTTCCATCGCCGAGCATCATCCCCGTGTTGTCCTCAACTCATCGCCGTTGTCCCATAATGCTACGCCAAGCATTCGACTGCTGTGTATGGGCTAAGGTTGGCTGACATTGGCAGAGGTTCCTCCCACCATAATATTTATGCAACAAAACCCTAGCCCACACCTTGGTGGGCTCCAACACCAGCCACCATCCTAGTTTCATTAGGGCTGACTAATTTAAGGCCCTAATTGCTATTACACCGAGCCCACTAGCTTACCTGCAGCGCGTCACCAAGGCCCATGGTGCTAAGTGCACCTTCCGCTCCGATAACATCCCTCCCCATAAAAACCTCCTAATTTTTCGATCAATTTCATCACACATGGTTCTGGGTAGGCAGGCGGTTTACATCGCATAAGCAGAAATAGCACAAATAGTTGATTGGATAAGCATAAGCCGGCCCGCTAAGGACAGACATTTGCTTTTCCAACCAGCTAAGTGTCTATCGACCTGTTCTACCATCGATTGGTATGTGCTGTGGCTTGCCCTTTCATGCAGCGTGGGGACCCCAAGATATCGTCCCAGGTTTTCCATTTGCTCCATGCCCAGAACTGAGCATATACTCTCCTTTACGTGCACACTCGTGTTCCTTGAGAAGTAGATACTCAATTTTGCCATACTCACGTTTTGACCAGATGTTTGACATAATCTCTCAGGGCTATCTTTAATCACCTACACCTGCTCCACGGTGGCTTCTGCGAAGAAGACTACATCATTTGCAAAGAGCAGACTTGAAATACGAGTACCTTGTCAGCTTATCGAGAATGGCTTCCAGCGTCCCTGTGCAACCTCTCATTCGATCAATTGGGATAGCCTTTCCATGTAGGCCACAAATATGTATGGAGACAACGGGTCTCCCTGTCGAATGCCCTTTGTAGGCTGGAATCATTCTGTTTCCTCTCCATTCTATAAAATACTCAACGGGTACATTGTAACACATCTCATAATCACTGAACTAGCTAGCTAGGTAGATGCATATCTTCTAGCATTTCTTAGATGAAGGACCATTTGAGTTTATTGTACACTTTTTCAAGATCTATCTTTATTGTCATCCATCCTTTTTTCCACTTTTTTAACTTCATAGAATGCATTATCTCCTATTTGTCTGTCCAGCACAAAATTAGATTGCAATGGGGAGATTAAATCAGGTAGGACATGTTTCAATTGATTTACTATGCACTTTGTAATCAGCTTGTAAGCAACATTGCATAGTCCTATAGGTCTGAACTGTGCAACTCACTGCGGGTTTGGGATCTTGGGGATTAGGGATAGATATGTGTCATTTAGCTAAGTAGATAACTCTTTACCTTACAAGACAACGAGAACTATTTCACATATGGTGTTCCCTACCAAATGCCAGTATTTTTGAAAGAAGAATGCGTGAAAACCATCAGGTCCTGGGGCCTTCAGTGCTGCCATTCCCTTGAGGGCCTAGAATACTTCATGCGCCTTGAAAGGTTCCTCCAGTTCCTGGTGCTGTTGCAGCGTAAGTGATGGAAATAAAGCTCAATCTAATCCCTACCTTATGCCTTGGTGTTAGTCCTTAGTAAATAGGCCTTGGAAGACAGTGTTGACCATTTCACAAACTTGAGTTGGCTCCATAACCTAAGAGCCATCCTCGTCTTGCAGTTTTTCGATGTGATTGAATCTTCTCGTATAATAGTACTAGTATGGAAATAGCAGGTGTTGCGATCACCATCTTGAATCATTTCCACTCTAGCCTTCTGCATCCAGAGGATCTCAATTTGGTCCAGTACCTCATGTAACTGATCTTTGAGTCGTACCTCTAGTTTTAGTAAATAACGGTTTCACCCTTCGCTAAGCTTCCGCTGAATGCCCTGTAAGCGGCCCCATAATTTTCGTTTCTTCCTGAACAGGTTGCCAAAGACATCTCTATTCTAAATAGTTAAAGCTCTCGCAATTGACTGTAATGCAGGCACTATGGCAGTGTTAACGAGCCAGCTCTCATTAAGAGTTTGATTAAACTTCTCATGTTTAGGCCGTTTAGACACTTGCGCAAAGCCTCGAGTGTTTATTAGAAGGGGCGGATGGTCCGAGTAATTCTGAAGGAGGTGCTGGACCGCTCCTTCTTGGTATCGAGTACGCCATGCCATATTACAGAGTACCCGATCAAGTCTTGCACACTTTTGGGTCTCTGGATTGTTGCCCTTTGTCCATGTAAATTTCGGGCCTGAGAAGCCCAAGTCTATAAACCCATTGTTCTCTATCCAATGTCTGAACTGAATACAGCACCTTAGCATTTTTGATCTGTTATGATTTTGATCGTCTAAACTAATTGTGTCATTGACATCGCTCACGGAAGCCAAGGCAGCTGCACAGTCGTGCCAAATTCCTGAATAATGATCTAGAGGGCTTCTCTTTTATACAAGTGGGAACTAGCGTAGACGGCTGTGAAAAGCCAAGTACCTCCCCGACTGTGCTGCACCTACATCGTAACAAACTGCTCCTGTAGAATCCCTATGCTTCACTTCGATGCCACATATCATATCCACTTTCCGACATATCTTGTCAGCTCTCACCCCACTTATATGAGTCTCTAGTAAAGCCACGATTAATGGCTGATGTTGCCGGATATGCTCTTTGTATTCCTAATGAAAATACTTATTCCCTGGTCCACAAATGTTCCAAGTTAGAATCCATACATCCTGATTGTCCTCCCTTGGTGGGGAACCGCTATCTATTGTAGTAATATTTGGATTCATAATTCTACTACGGAGCAGTTAAACCTCTACGAGGTTATTTGTCCATGGGCCCTGCAGGCCCATGATCCTCCATGATCCTCCGACAAGGTACAAGGCCATGCCCATGCACCTTCCCTTGTATCCTCAAATTGTCCTGCGCCTGGTATCATGGTCTCCACCCGGATGTGCCCCTGGTGGGTTGTACTCACGATGCTTGGTGGGCTCTGTCGCACCCCATTAGCTGGTTGGTGTGCCCTGGCTGCATTACCCCTATATCGCCTCCCCTCCACCCTCACGGTGATGTATTAAAGGAGTGCGCTACTGGGGGGATGCTCGGGGTGGTACCAAAGCTGTCTTGGGAAATTTTGTAGACCCTTCCGCTCCTGCCTCCCGAGCCACTTTTCATTGCATTTTGTTCCTTAGTGTTAGCTACGATAACATTTCTTTTAATTAATGGCTCCCTGATTAGCTCCTATGCCCTTGTGGCCTGTATCTCCCAACCTTCTATGTCGTTCACGTCATGCGACCACCCCAGTGTCATAACGTTGTCCTTGAGTTGATCCTCCTCTTTAGTTGCTGACACCTTATTTTTCATGCCTTCCTGCATCCTGACCTCGGGTAGTACCACCTCATCCACTTCCTGTAGTGCTGGTGCATTTGACACTTCCTGTGGTTCCTGCTCCAAAGTGTCCTCGTCTAGCACTCTAAAATGGGATCCCGTAGCTAGGGGTGCCTGCATAGGCTCGGGTTGTAGCACTCTTGATGCCCGTTTAGGCTGCAATACTGGGTTAGTGGCCTGGCACTCCGATGCGGGTTTCATCCTATGCCTCGATTTTGTTGTCCACGTGGTGCATTCTGGTCTTATCTGTTTGCTTTCCAGTGTGGCTTGCGGACCGTCATCCATGCTCCGTACGTTACCTCTTCTACATTCGTGGCCCTTTCCGAAGGGTTTGCCTCACCCGCCGTTGCTGGCTCTTGTGCCACTCCCAGTCTCGTCGTGCGCATTGGGCATGTGTCCTCCCTATGGCCCTGCCTCCCACAAGTAAAGCATATCATCCTTAACCTTCATACTGAATTTACCATATCCTCTCGTTTAGCCTAAACTTGGATAACAATGGCTTAGTTAAGTCTACATCCACACAGAGACGTGTAAATTGTGCCTTTTCTACATTGGCGGTGGTACTATCCAGCTTTAACATCTTCCTAATCTTACTGCCAATCTTGTTGAGTAAAAAGTGCTTGTTAAAGTACTCCACCCCTGGCTTCAGAATTCGAACCCATGCTCTTGATCTTGTGATCTTATTCTCTTCTGGTACGAAATTTGGGACCCACTCCCAAATAACCAAGTAGTTATCTCCTATCATCCACGGGCCATCCATTAGCACGTGTTCATAATCTTCTCTATTCGTGAACCTGGTCTCGTAATAATCAAATCCAATGTCAATAAGGGAGAAGTCGCCCTTGAGTGCCCACTTTGTCTTTCGACTTTTTTTGAGTTGCATGTATCCAACCCCTTTATCAAATGGTTTAACCATGAGCGCATCCTTCCACGGTTCTCGAAGCATCCATTTCTCCTGAGCCGTTAAGAGAATTGTAGGGCATGTTGGATGATCTTCTACTGGTGATTCATCATCCTCCGAAACATCATCATACTCCCCGGAATACCAAATGGGTTTATCCCTTATGCCCATGTGCAGATTCGGGTTGTTTCATTGTAGCGTGTCTCAATACGACAATCCAGCACCAAAGAATCCCCTTCGGTCGCTATCCTCCTGTGTTTCGGATACTCGTGGAGAAGTTAGGTCCATTTTATTGTCTAACACCCCGTTGTCGGATCATTCTTGATCAATCGTGTCCCGCAATGGACATTTCATCTTTTTTGCTAACCGGTTCTGTCTACCGTCATCCCCTATTGCCTGATTTTGGGATGGCTTACCGCAGCATGCAAGTCCCCATGGTGACCCATGCCCGTCATTTCCTGCTCCATACCTGACGTCGCCTCCACTTTACCATGCTCGGTGGCGCCGTCCAGGTCTCCCCCGGCACCGCCGTCAATATCCATCCACCGCGTACTGGCTGCTTAGGGTTTTTCTAGAGCACCGCCGTCTCTATGTAATACGCTTACAGAACTTTATTTTGACTAACAAAAGGTACACTTTCCCAACCTGCTTGTGTGGGCACATGCAAAATCAAACATGGGGGACGTTATTTTGTTAAGCAAGGAACAACTTCGGGCTTCCAGTTAACTTGCAATTTACTTCATTTTCGAAAATTACATGATCACTTCTTCTTGTTGAGATCCCTTGGAGTCATGCCTAGGTCAAAGTATAGTGAAGATTCAAGGTCAACCCTAATAAGAATTTGAAATTTCGTGACACTTATTACGAACAAATTTTTATGCAAGTCAAGTTCAACATGCATTAGAATGAAAAATATATCTAAATCATGGATGACTCAAAGTCGATCATTAGAAAATTATTTCACACATTTACATGACCTTGAAGAAGTAACAGTCTGATCAAAGTCTTGATAAAAACGCAACAGTCAATTAATTAATGGAAAAAGTCCACTTCTGGAAGGAAAAAAAAAAATCAACAAACCTATTTAGGATGAAATATTCAATGACTTAAAAAGATATATAAAATGATTGAGGCATCTATTTTCCAAGTGAAAGGCATTCTTTCAAGTCAAATTTGTTAATGAAATGCCCTGAAAATCAATGAGCTAGGCTAATCATGATGAAGTCCGTGATTATCAAAATATTAGGCCTTCTTGGAATGGCTCTTGCATTATCAAGTATTTCCTTGACTAAGGCCTTGTTCTCTCCACCCCTTCTTACAATAAATTCATGTGACAGCCATGAATTTTAGTACATTATTTTTGAACCTAATGGTTGTTTGGTTGTATACAATCAAAGTAGTAATGCAATTAAAATGGTAATGGTAATTCCATTATGTATCATGTTTGGTCACCATTAAGGAATGTAACCAAGATTACATTGTAATCATATTTACCTCAATCTATGCAACTACAATTACTTAATTTTTTCTAAACAATTGTGACCGTATACCTTTGAATCAAAGTCTACCCAACTATAAGTTATTATATTTGGGAACTCTCTCTCTTCTCTCCATTATCACTCCTCTACTTTCCCTCTCTTATTACTTTGACACTATTTTTTTTAAAGGTTTGAAGCCCTCCTCATCCCTCTCTCTCCTCTCCATATTAGATAAAGTTTAACCTAAACCATGATCGTATTATTGTAACAATATTTTTATACGTTCTAGACATCATGTCGCTCTCTCTCACACATCGTCATCGTCATCATCATCATCTTCTTCTTCTCTCTACTTGGTAAACTTGAACAATATTATATTATTGTAATCTAGAAGAAATAGATTGAAGTAAGTCTCATGTGAAACATCGCAATTATGATGATAAGATATTAGATGATAATTATCAATAAAATTATAAATAATTAAAATAGACCAAAAAAAATATGAATTGAATTGCAAGTACTTTAGGTCACATGTAAAATTAAGTATTACTTGTAGATAAATTCATTATTTTACACTTGAAAAACTTTATAACCAAACATTGTAATGTAATATTATCCTATTTTATTACACTAATAAGTGCGCTATATGGTTGATTCCATTGCATAGTGATTGTATTACTTTCAACCAAATGCTACATAAGTGTAATTAGTAGCAATTTAGTTCGATAATTCCCCAAACTATTCAAACTAAAGAGTAATCTAATTCTTATTTTTTTAAGACAAGGTTGCGCATATCCATTTAGGCTATACTTGGTTTACATTTCCCAATTTTAAAAAGGGGACACACATACACACACAAAAACAAAAGACCAGGAGTTAGAGTAAAATAAAAGATAAATGAAAATGGGAAAAAAGGGGTTATAGGCTTGTAGCCTTCTTTCGGAAGACACACAAAAGAGGGGCATGCTGCTTCTTCTTTGGTTTAAACTTCAAACCCCAAGCAGAGAGAGATATACTGCAGTGCAACCACCCAACATCCCCGATATCATAGGACCACTCATTTGTTGTCTGGAAAGAGGGAATCCCTGGTTGGATGCTAACGATAGAAGGAACAGAAATATGTCAAGGCAGTAAAACCTTAGCTTTAGCCTACCTTCTGCCATCATCACCATGACAACATTTGGTGGCTATTTACACACCTGGGTCGCAAAACTTCCAAGGAGGCTAAATTTGGCTGAATTATGACCAAATAATACTGGGAAAGAGAAGGGGAAATTGCGGTGACTATAGCAACATTGATGGTTGTGACCATAGCAAGAATGCGGTTAGCATGAATTCAGTAGATCTTGTGCTTAGTTAAATTCTACTAAAACCCTAACGTTCTGTTTGGTCCTTAGAAAATTTGGTGGAAAGAAAGGTTGAAAAAAAAAAAATGTGAAGGAAAAAAAGGTAGGGAGAAAATAAATTTTTTTCTCTTGTTTGGATTGAGAAAAAAAATATAAGAATTTAGATGAGAAATTTGAATGTTAATGAACTACTTGAATCATGTTAATGTCATCTAAGTAATGTGAGGTTGGAGGAGTCCGGGAGATATCCTTAAACTTTCCTTATAATTTTATGAGGAAAATTTTATCGCCTGTTTCTAACAATTTTTCCTCCTAACTTTCTTTCATATTTTTTTCTTTGTGATTTTCTCTAAACCAAACATAAAAAAAAAATAACTTTTTCAAATTTTTTTCTTTCTACAAAATTTTTCAAGATCCAAACAGAACCTAAGTGACCAGAATTAAAATTTCAGGTGGGTGATGCCATCTTCAAATTATATTAGATTTGAAAACCAAGTAGTTTTGGTTATTGTAGGCATGCTTGTGGAGATAGACTTTTGTTACAAATGAGTATGGTTTGTAAGATCGGTGTTGATTGATGTGGTTTCAGGTTTTATGTGTGTTTTTATATTCTTTAGTAAAGAGATATGTGATTTTAACTAAATTTATTAGTGTAGTTACATATTCATTACCATTCTAGATTCGAAGCATGATGCATGTACATTTGAGTGAAATTTCTACATTGTTTGTTTTAAAAAATTATTTAACTTGCTGGGGAGGAAATTATATTTTTTAGTTTGCATTCAGCACCACCTAACTTGAACAAAAAAAATTTATAAAAATAAGAGACTAGGAAGGGTCGTCAGAGTTGTGCTCTGCTACTATGTGTGTAATGGTTCACTGCTATTTCTCACTGTTGTAACATATTCTGGTAGTCCCAGGGTGAGGTAACCTGAAAGGGCGACTAAGTGATAGCGAAGAATGGGTAGGTTAATTGGCTCTTGTGGTTTTTGTTTAAGCAAACCATGGAAAACGGCAACTTGTTTAAGCTCTTAACTTAGAAAACAAATATACAATAGTGGAGTACCTTTGTGTACGAAATCAACAGGGTGGGTGTGATCTTATTAAGAGAGTAACCGTAATATGTGACATTTGTTACGTTTATATGTGTACTAGCTTTAGGTGGGGAAATCACTTTGTCGCCTTACCTGAACTATGTTTGCTCTTTTGCTGATAAAACCAAGTGGGTCTGGACTTGTGATGGTGGTTGTCAATGTTAATGTGTTCCAATCCACTTAAACAATGGACAGGTATATTCCATTATCATAGACATAATCTAAGGGATCTAACATAATGTTTGGTTGAATGTAAACAATCGTATAATGCAGACAATCTAATAATTGTTTTTATTATCTTGTTTGGTTGCAAGAGAGTATTACCTCAAATATCTAACCATGATTGCATTACAATGCTTATTGCATTACATTATATTCAACCAAACATCACATACATGCTAGCATGTTCTGTGTTGTGATAAGAATAGGATAGTTCATGTCGCAATTTGTTTCCCTTAAATACGTGCATAGAAAGTGGCTAATTGTGACTTAATATCAAGTTAAGATAATGTTTTAAGGAGAATGTGTAAATTGCTTACATTAACAGGCATAGTTGAGATAATGTTTGGATCCAGTTTTTGAATCAATCTATGAATATGTGTACCTGAATCTTGAAAATGCAGATTCTTTCAAATATTCTTGATTTGGTAGCTTTGGTTGGTAACATTTTTAATGGGCTAGGTTAATCTAGTGCTAAACAGAGGCTTGTTGTAAGCGGTTCCAACCAATGGTCCTAAGTAGATCAGGGTACCTAAGTGGATTGGGTTAACATTGCTCTGATAAGATTAACATGAGTCTGCCTTGGCTAAAGCAACTTACCAGAATGGAACGGTTACTTAGGTAAGATATTCGCCCATACAAGCTTAACATTTAGCTACTAGTCTAAGGCTAAAGCTCTCAGAAAAAGGCCCTAGTTTCTTTGATTGATCTTTGAAAAGTAGTTTGTGTATTTAATTATTCATATGTATTTTCACTCCCTTAACTGGCAGAAATGGGTCATATAAATAAGAAACTCTCTCTCACACAATGATTTCTTGTAAAGCTAATTTTACTTTGACTTGAGCTTGCAATTCAACTAGTATATAAATTGTCTATGTATACCTGTATGTATTTATATTGTATCGGACCTTGTGCAAAACGATCTCATTTTTAGGAGTTAGTGATTATGCACTGACCTGTGGCTCGCTCATGCGCTCTCTTATCCCTTTGCCTAAGGCATAACCTCTCAAGAAAAGCAAGCAGAAGTTGTTGCTTTAAGTGAAATCATGTGACTTCTTTTAGTCTACCTGTGACTATTGCGAGTGAGTTTGCAGCTGCATACTTGATGATTGAACTGAATGATGTGGTTTTATTTAACTCTTAATTTCATGGGATCATGTAAAGGTGAACAAGTATTTATGTATGTCATACTGTCTATTAGCTCTAAATGGCTGTGCAAGTAAATCATCAGGGTAGTTTAGAAGATTAAGTAGAGTAATTTGCTCATATATCATAGGGTGAAGTTGACGTTTAGGGATATGTAAACCCTTATGCTCTAAGTGTGTGACATGTTGATTATCTATATATTGATCTATTTGGTTATATCTAAATTCACCAGCATTGAACCTTGGGCTTCTGACCAGTAAAGTTGTTTTGCTATTGTTGGTACATGCATAAGGCTATAAGCCTAGGGTCATTGCCAAATTATAAGGGGAATATTACTAGTTTTGTTGGAAGTTGAAATGCTCCTAGCCAACGAGTCAAGCCGATAAACAACCTATTGGCCAACAACATGACCTCGAGGCCTTTTTGACCCAAGACTAGCCCCTAACAGTCCACTGCCACACTTGGGCTTGAAAAGGGGATGTGCTTGTTGTTGTAGTAGCGCCACTATAACACTTAAAAACCATGCTATGTTCCTGTAATCTTCCGAGTGGGACATGGAATGTTACAGTCTCTCCTACGTAAGGATTTAACATTTTCCTCAAGAACTAGATCATCCCTTTGGCAAGAAGTTGTGGTGATAAAAAGAAAGGAAAATCAGATAGCCTTCCCCAATGGAAAGATGTCAATAATATGCATTTAATGCTCACAAAGGTTTTCTCTCAAGCTTCCTGCTAACCAAAGCCACATACAAGATTAGAAAAGGTGATCAAAATCAACCAAGGCAACGGTTAGATCAACAACTAAACTGTTGTGAGAAGCCAAAGAGACTATTCCAGTTTTAGACAAGGATTTGAAGAGTATAATATGGTCAACCGAAGGAAGAGAGTTTTGGTCACCCTGAAGACATCATTGGTTGGTTCTAAACTGGTACAATTTTGGCCTCTCTAATACTATGTTTTAGCTCCAAATAATGTCTATGTTAGGGTTTTTATATGTGTTTTCTGTTTTTATAGGAAACAAGCTAAGTTATGGAGAGCAGGTCTTGGGCTTTGGAGTTCAATGAAGTGGACAAATACACAGAAAGCTCAAGACTTAGGCTTAGGGATGCTTGAAAAAGATGAAGAAGACCAAGATGGCTAGGTGTGACTGTGCCATTCTGACATGGCCATACCATGACTTTTTATAATGAAGAGCCAAAATGCATGTGGCATGACTAGGCCAAACTAGCGTGGCCATGCTACAGCCTTTCAGCTTTCTATTGTTGTTTTCTAGGCAGGTGGCATAGCCAGGCCATGCCACTTTCTTAAATGGGGCCTATAGATGTCTCTTTTCTCCCCATTTCTGGTTTCTAGTAGGTTTTTAGCTTAGTTTACGGCTACTTTAGGGTTCTTAGGAGTGTATTAGGTTAGATTTACTTATTGCAACCATAGTTCAAGTTAATTAAGTTTTAATTTTATGCAATTAACTCTTTTTCTTCTATCACCAAAAAAAAACTATTTTCTTTGTCTATTCTAGTCTCATTTATATTCAACAGTAAAGTTGCTATTTTGATGTGCATCCATGTACTATGCTCACGTTTAAATTTACATGCTTTGGTTAGATTGTTGCCTAAAGACTGAAGTGAGTGCTTTGTTTTGCTAATCACTTTCTTACCCTCTTTTCTACTATCAGTCTCTTAATTTCTTCTTCAAAATATAGACATTAGCTTTTATCTTTTCGTTGTTCAAGCTACAGTTTCCAAATCCACTTTCAAAGCTAGAATTTTTTTCTCAGATATGAGTTAGTTTAGATATCTAAATCAGAATAGCTAGGAGGAATTAGTGAAAAGCAAGGTTCAATTCACACTAAATCAACCTCCTCATGCTCCCAACTTCGGACTAAAATTTTTATGTAACTCTACTTCTCTCTGCACTCTTGCATTTAGGTTGGATTTAAAACCTTTGTGTTGATTTATTAGTAACGTATGTCATATTTTGGATTTAGCTATGTTGACTATTGATATTCTTTTACCAATTTGATTTAAGCATGCTTAGAGTATAATTAGATTTTAAGTAGCTTAATTAATCATGTATAGTTTAGGATTAGTGGGTGTGATCTTATCTTAGTCGTTGTTTGTTTTTCTAAAAATTGCTCTGAATTATCCTATAATTTGGGTGAACTACTTTTAGGGGACAATATTTTGAGAATACATTACTAGGCATATAATAATTTAATCAAACAATTAATTAATGGGGTACTTTCTGATGAGTAAAATGTTAATTCCGATGAGATTGAGGCGGAAGATGAAAGCCCTTAATACCACTAGCCAAGGGTATCCTTGGGCCATAATACTTAATCAAGAAAGCAAAATTGAATTGTGCGCACCCCCCCCCCCCCCCCCCCGGTTCAAACATGGGGGCACAATTCTACTTTTGTATAATTATGTATAGGAGGTTTGTGGAGCTGAGTTTTAGTTTGGGCTTTGACATTCTCCTTCCCCTATCCCGTTTAGGTCCACTGGGTACCCCTGAGATAGGGGCCTAATGAGTTAGGTCCGCTTACCTTGTTTAAAAAAAAAAAAAAAAACCCTTAAAATCCATCTCCTCTCTTCTGACCTATAGAAACCCTTCACAAAACTCTTTTTCCGAAAATCGAGAAGACAGAGACGAATAAGGTGAAGGAGTTGTAGCTTTAAGTTTGAAATCAAATGACGAAGCTTTTTGCCATGGGAAGAAGTGCTGTGAAACCCTTCTGTTTTTGTGCATTCTCGTATCACTATGCGATGGCTATGTGATCTTCTATTTTGATTGTCTCAAAAAATTAAAAATGGGAGACGTTGGAAAGTTTTTTTTTTTTTTTTAATCTTAGCAAGTGCAAAGTACAAGACTTAAAAGACATGTGGAAAACCTTGATTTTGTTGGTTTAAGGTTTATAAAATTCTTTTCTCATGCAAGTAGAAATTATACGTTAGGGGAAAAAAATCGTCCTTTTCTTCAGCGGCACTGAAACTGTTGACCGGTAACGGTCACACAGGTTTAATGGCCATAATCACCCTATTAGTTTGGCAGTTACATGGAACTAATTGTGTATTAATATGCCCATTAAGTCCTGATTCAATTTCAGAATTATCATATTATAAAAAGGGGTGTGTGTATGTGGATTAAAGACACAGAAGCACAGCAAGCCAAAAACCAACAGTAAGCAACTACCCTAAGTCTCTCTGGCATTCCCTCACACAACCTAACCATCCCCAGAGATTTGGGCTTGGAACGTGGCTGTTTGGTGACTCTAGTAGCCAGTTCGTGGGTAGCAGTCAAGCGAGCTTAAGATCCTGACAGTCAAGCTTCCGCACTCAGATAATCCTAAATTTACCTACATTGGTATCAGAGCCTACCTTGCATGATGCTAGCCCCGAAAATGATAATTTTTGGTTGAAGCATGAAGCAAATGAATCTGAATTACATGCTAGTATGCAAAACTGTGTGTTTATGCCATAATACTACAAATGCTAATCTGTTTGAATCTATAATGCCTTGATTAACATATAATTCTGTGTGAATATGCAAGAATGCCTCAAATGAGCATATAATTATGGTTTTTTCTGAAAATTGTATCAAAATGATAATCTGCCTAGATTAATATGTCCCGGAAAATTATTCTGGGTGAATAGATGGAGACATATTTCGGGTGCTGCAAGGTATTTATACAAACATATTCATGGCCAAATAATATACAAACTGTGTGTTTTATTTATGCTCATGAAAAATCGTCATACCAGTATTATGCCTAACATCATGTTTTCAGCTTTATGTATGTTGAATGATGATTTTAGTTAGCATAATGAGATAGCCGAGACCCCAACCCTAAATATGTTGAACCCACTGCCTCGACCCGACCTCCTAAGATCCAAACCCAGACCTCACGGTTCTCTCTCATTGCCAAACATACATTAAAAAAAAAGGGAGGACGAAACTTACCTTGAACCCATCAGCACTGCCGGGAAGGGGTGGCGCGTGTGAGTTACGCGCCGCCAACGAAAACGCTTTACGGCTGTTTTCTTCCTCCCACACCCCTTACCTCCGCCGATCTACTCATTCAAGACAAATCCAAGCCAAATCCAACCCATCTCGGCCGCGCGAGTATGTCACGCGCTGTCACAGTGGTGGCGCGTTGAGCGAGTGGATGCCGACAATCGAAAACTCGGTGGCCGATCTAATCATCGGCATGGTTTATGGGCCGATTTGGTTGGTGGTTGAACCGTGGATTGAGTTCAAGGAGGCGGTTAAGGGGGGTGTTACATCATCTGGGAATAGCGGTAGTTCACATCATCGTCCACAGGGACGATGGCGGCTATGGCTGCCGGGGAACCATCGGGGTTCAAGAACGGAGACTGTGGGGGTCTCGGCTGTGTGCCAAGATTGGTCGAGGGTTGAAGCAGAGAGAGACCTCTGGAGTATCGAAGAGAGAGAAAGGAGGCCGAGGGTTGTGGGAGAAGAAGAGAGAGAGAGAGTTCTGCAGTATCGAAGAGAGAGAATAGAGGCCGAGGTTTATGAGAGAGGTTGGGGGCCTCGAGTTTTAGAAGACCTATTTTTTTGGGGCTAAACAGTTTGGGCCGTTTTAAAATATCAATTCAGCATGTTGATTCAATTATGTTGGGCAATTTTTATTAATTGAGTCACATAGCATTCTATTAATTCTGTTTTTTTTAAACATGATATAAGAATGTTAATATGTTTAATACTTATCACATGCCTAATTGAAATATAAATTCGTTTTATATTTCAAACAACATATGAGTTAGTAAATAGTGATATATGAATTTGTTTCATATATATGTTTAGATCAGTATTCAAATGTAAATTAGCTTTACATGAAAGAATATCTATGTGATATTTAAACGTTAATTTGTTTAACAATTTTTTAATTTAGCTCCATATGATAAAGTTCTTATGGAATTTTAGTAATTAAATTATTTATATTTTTAATTCATGATTGTATGAGATGATTATGAGTTTGGAGAAATTTTCGATCATATGACATGAATAATAAAATTTTTTTAATTTAATTGCTTAGAGAAATGTGTCTAATGTCCATTTTTTAATACTTGTAGATATGGCAACTACCAGTATAATAATCACTGAACTGTCCACTAATCAAAAGTTAGATGGGTCTAACTATGATATGTGGAAATGGAAGATTCAGTATCTTCTGGAAGCAAGAGACATGTTGGGACACTTGACGGTACCTTGCAACTAAAATAGATGCAGTATAAAATGGATTCCAGTCGTACCATAGCCGAACATTTACGAATTATGAATGGCATAATTCGCGACCTAAAAGCTGTAGTAAAGACATTTCTGAGGGGGAGCAAGTCTTGAATGTGATTCGGGCTGTCCCTGATGAACCTCAATGTTGGAAACAGGTTAAGACGGTCTTAACTCATTCTGACCATTTGAAAATCTTCGACCAGATCCAAAGCCACCTTGAAATGGAGGAGGAGTGCCTAAAAATGTTCAGGACTCCTAACGTGGCTCTTGTCGCCAAAGGAAATCGGCCTAAAGGCAACAAGAACACTAGAGGTAGGCAGTTCAAGAGAGGTTCACGCCCCCCTCAGAAAGGTAGGCCAAAGGCCAGAGTGGCTAAGAAACAAAAGGCCAAAGGCAATGGAGAGACAAAGATAGTACGTATGAAGTGCTATAATTGTGGCAAGAAAGGTCACTATACTCGGGATTGTCTTGAGCTGAAGAAGGTACTTTTCTTCACTTACTCTCCTGAATTATATGTATATTCCTAATTGGATCGTAGATACGGAAGCAAGCAAACATATAGTTCGGGACAGAGCTAGCTTCGTGGACTTTCACCGCTATCCGGTGGGTTCACAATCTGTCGTGCTAGGAAACACCAATGAAGAAGACGTTCTAGGTGTTGGAACGTACCGGCTCACATTGAAAGGAGGAAATAAGTTGCTCCTGTTTGATGCTCTCTACGCACTTGGGGTGCGGATGTTATCGTTTTAATTACGGCAAGCGCACGGCGTAACTGTAACTAGCAACCGGCAAGTACGGGTCAAATCCACAGGGAACTTGGCTTCAATTACCAGAACTGATTAGACCACTCAAGTTAGGCAATCAAAATCGTGGTTGGGAGACTAAACTAGGTGAAACAATGACAGCTAATAAGTGTAGTAAGCAGCAGAATAGGAACCACTCAGGTTGGAATTAACAGCACAAATATGCTAGTGAATCAATTACTAGCCCTACCAAACATCTCCCAGGCATGTATCACGAATGGATAGATTGTCAATTAAGCCCATCTCCTCCCTCTCTCAAGGGTCGAAGACTAATCTTAGAACTATAGTCGCCTATTTTCATGGAACTAAAAGTCGAAGGATTGCAAGATTCACAATCTCAAATCCCAATTAGAATCCTAACTATTTTCATGTCAAAACCCTAATCGTCTACTAACACGCACTAGGTAAAGGTTTCGTCTCTCAACGCTCCCCTAAACCCCAATAAAAAGGATGAATGTTCTTTCGAGTATTTCATCGAGCATGTGGCGTGCATAGTAGAATTCATAATCGCAGAACAAAGGGGGAGCAAGGATTGGGCCAGTATAAGATTCAACTACACATATCCGGCGTCAATCCTAACCTAAGTTGAGGGATTTAGCCGACAATTATGTCTAGAACAATAATCCAATAACTCAATTCAACAACCATGGCATCCAAGCTTTAGAACAATTAAGAACAAGAGAAGAAAGAATTACGATGAAGAACCTTGAATTAATCGCGTGAATTAACAGTAGAGCAAAACTTCAATCCCATAGTGAAATCAATAGTGTGAAAATAAAACTCTCTACTAAAACCTAAAAATCGCCTAAAGAACAGTCTAGGGAAAGAATACTGATGAAAACTCTCTCTCCCAAAAATAACCCCGAAGGAAAATTTAAGTCGTGACGCGGAACGGGGATGGCATGGTCGTGCCCCGAAGCATGGGGTCACCGTGCCAAAACTCTGGCGAACACCCCCAAAATCGGCACAAGTGGCACGGGTGTGCCACTTGGCACGGCTGGACTGTGCCACTTGGCTGGCCTGGCCACTTGTGCTGATTCGAATGGGTCGGCCGTGCTACATGGGTCCGGTTCCGTGGAACTTCGGTGCAACGCTTTTTCGCAGCTTTTCTCGCCTTCTTGGGACTCCTTTCTACTAAATATTGTTCATCTTTTCGTTTCTTCAATAAAGTTCCTGAAAATATCGAAAGAGGTTACATAAGTAAAAAATGCGCTAAAAGAGGCCGATTTGACTCTTCTTTAACACGATCGAACGTAAAAACGTGGGAGGAAATAAGTCAAATAAGGGCTAAAAATAGGACAAAATAGAGGTTTATCACGCCCCCATACTTATCTCTTGCTTGTCCCCAAGCAAGACTATGCTATGAAAGATCAGGGAGGATAGCAAACCTCTCAATACACCCTCTTCAAGGCAAGGGATGAATAATCAATAATCCAAGTTAAGCTGTGCATTAGAGGTGGGCAAGTCCAAATGTGAAACAATTCAAATAGAGCTCGCACGCTCCTGTCCATGGGTCCCTATACCCAAATGCAATGCATCAAATGTCTATCGAAGCACATAACAAGACAAGACCTTCCTTGATGAGTGGTGAATAAGCAAGACTGGTAGAACCTCACTTTAGGACAAAGTGGAACACTCCTCTCAATGTGTATAGAATATGTAATAAGGTGCGCTTAATACTCCATCCAATCAAGCAACTACCATAGGTTTGGTAGAGTTCTTATTTCTCCACCGCTTAATGCAAAGTGCAATGTGTGAATCATGAGGACTTGTAAAGGGATGTAATGGGGCCAAAGGTAAGGGGTGAGAAGTGGAATAAGTTTGGGAAGAGTGGAGCTAATAGTCAAGAGACTAGGGGGCAAAAAATACTTCCACAATTAATGTCGAAATAATAACTTCATACCACAATTGAAAATTTAAGTAACAAACCCCACAAAAACTTTGAGAGAGGAATTTAGCAATCTCATTATCACACTCCCATGCCAAACACTTTATTCACACCTTTTCTATTTTTTTGTTTTCTTTTTCTTTCATTTTTCTTTTCTTTTCCTTTGCTTCCTCCTTTTTCATTCATTTCTTTTTCATTCCTTTGAAAGGAGAAAGGCATGTGAATGGCATGGGGAATACAAACTTGAATCACAAATCCCCCCAAACAGGCCACTAATAACGTACCCAAAGTGAGCTAATCCTTCGAAGCGAACCCAACTCAACATGGAAGTGTCGCTCCACTAGACCTTGACAAGGATATGGAGAATGTCGACAAGCCAAGTGTGTAGTGTGTAAGGCGCAACAACAAAGACAAGGGGAAAGGCATAAAGGGCTAGCAAAGAGGGTAGTATATATCAGCGGGTGGCTTTTTGGCTCATGTGGCTAAGTAGAGCAAAAATTGCCTCAGTCATATTAACACATGCACATGCTAAATGCAATTTCAAAGAGAACAAGACCAAGTTCTAGAGATGCAATCCTGGATGAGTCACACATGAAGGAAAATATGAGACTATATGCAATGAATAGTCATCAGGCTCAAAGTCTCACAGGTAAGTCTACCACAGTCTCACAACTTACTCCAAGGTATGTCTCACTTATCAAGGTCAATCAAGCCAAGTCACATGAATCTCAAAGGCAATATGCATACAACATAGGTAGGGGAAATAGAGATGGCAATGTTGGAGCGTAATTCACAAAAGTTCACACCATAACAGGCTACACTTCAACACACAACTCAACCAGATCAACTAATCATCACCCCTTTCATTCTCATCATAAGAGGGATTTTCGCACACGTTTATTAAAAAATAATAAAGCTAACTAAGAATAGCAATAAAAGATATAAAAGATAGTGAGAAGAAGGGTAAGAAGTAGTACCTGGAAAGCTTAGGGACACCCAACTCGATCACTTCTCCTTTTGAGATGCAACATGTAACTTATATGCTCTAACCTACATGCTCTATTAAAGGAAAGAAATGCAGAGATACCCCATGAAAACTATATGTCATCCTATCTATATGATGCAAATGCAAGTGATGTCATTCAACCAACACCCCAAAATCCACCATTCCACCCAAAGAGCGATAAGCTCACCCCCCTATGCTTGAGATTTTCATTGTCCGCAATGAAAACGACGTGGAAAAAGGGCAAGGGAAGGGGGGAGGGCAAGTAACAAAGAGGGAAAGGCTAGGAGGGACACATTTTTTGGGGGGGGGGAAGATAAGAAATGCCTTGGATTACCTCCCAAGAAGCGCTTGTTTAAGGTCCTTAGCTTGACCTTACCTCAGGAAGGACACGATGGCAAGATGGGAGAAGGTGTGGTAATCGAAACAGCAGGGGATAGCATATCCAACACCTCCCCGGGGCTGAAAGTGGGAGTCAGCAATGGGCAGGAGGTATTGTCCTCCCAAGGGGGCCCTCTGAATGAAGGGATGGGCCATGGAGGTCCGGAGGGCAATATTGGCGACTGTAAATGAGGTTCGCCGCCCCAATCAGTAGGCTCCGCACCCGAGACAGGTGGAGGAGGAGTGGAGAGCAGGGTCTATGGGAGCAAAGGAGGCACCGAGGTGGGAGGTGGTGTGGGCGAAGGAAAGCAAAAGACCATTCGTTCCTCGCATATATTGAAGGTTATGGTGTCGGTTGGAACGTCGATCACTGCCCCCGCCGTCACAAGGAATGGGCGACCTAAGATAAGGGGGGCTGGAAAGTCTTCGTCCATGTCAAGGACAATGAAGTCACAGGGGACCAGGAACTTGCCCACCTGAACTGGAACATCCTTTAGAATGCCTACAGGTTTCCTAGTAGAGCAATTTGCAAGCTGAATAGTCAAGCTAGTGGGCGTGAGGTCCCGTAGTTGCAGCTTCTTGCAGAGAGAGAGCGGCATGAGACTCACCCTGGCGCCCAGATCGCAAAGGGCTCTCTCAATCTGCATATTCCCTACGTAGCATGGGATGCGAAAACTACCAGGATCCTGCAGTTTTGATGGTGACCGCCTCGATCGAAGTGCACGGTAGGATCCGATAGTGGGGGCCACTGGAGTAACCCCGGGCTCTCCTTCTTGGACAGGATCTCTCTTAAAAATTTAAAGTGCGCAGGTGCATTCTTGAGAGCTTCTAGGAAGGGGTTACTGGCATAGATTCGGCGTGAGGTTTCCAAGAATCACGCGAATCTAGGTTCAAGCTGACATAGCTTGGACCATGCCAGTCGCTGAGGGTAAGGCACTGGGGGTTAGTAGGTGCGAGCGGGAGGCGGAGGGGTAGTCTCCTTAGAAGAGCTCAGAATCTCTTTTTGCGTTTGCCCCTTCATTCCTACAGAGTCAGGAATGGGAACTACCTTCTGAAGAATCATCACTAGGCTCTCCTCTAACCCCTCTTCCATCGTAGAGATGGCATTGATATGACGGCGGGGGTTAACTTTGGGCTGGCTTGGAAGTTGCCCCTGAGGCCGGGACAGGTGGCACACCTGTTGGGCAATTTGAGCAATCTGCTTGTCTATCGTTTTCTAATGGGCAGTCATGGCATCTACCCTGGAGGTCAGTAGATAGATTGACTCCTTTAGAGTCTCATTGTTCCTGATTTGGGTCGCTATAAAGCGCTCCATAAGACTCTCCAGGTGAGATGTAGGTTCAGGAGGTTGAGGGGGTGGAGTGTAGGGAGTTCGGTTGTGGAAACCGGGTGGCTGGATAGAGTTTTGGGGGTGAGGGTTGGGATTTTTGTAGAGAGGGTTCATTTGGCTCTTCCAACCCTGGCTGTAGGTGGTGGGATGGGGGTTATTTTGAGGAGGTGGGGTGTAGGTCTAGTAAGCATTGACATGTTCAATGCTGGAGAGAGCATTGTAATACTCAATGGAGGTGTGTCCCTAGATACCACATGCCTCGCAGTATGCATAGGTCCCCATGGATGGCCCCGCAGAAGTGGTCAAAGGGGTGGCCGCCTTATCCAGGCGATGTGCGAGGGCATCCACCCTGCTCGCCAGGAGTGTCACAGCGTCTACCTCGTGTCTGCCACCGCCTCTCTTGGGGGCATCCCTCTCGCTTGCCCAGTGATAGTTGTTGGAAGTCATCTCTTCCAACAATGCCTTTGCCGCTTCAATCGACTTGCCCATTAGTGCACCCCTTACTGCGGCATCAACCGAGATCGTCACTGACCGCTCCAACCTATTATAGAAGGTTTGCATTAGTAGCCAGTCAAGAACTCCGTGGTGGGCGCACTGGCGTTGGAGGTCCTTAAACCTCTCCTATGCTTCATAAAGGTACTCACCATCTTGCTGGGCGAAGGAGGTGATGTCTGTCCTCAATTTGACAGTTTTACCAAGTGGGAAGTACTTGCTGAGGAACGCCTTGGAGAGTACTTCCCAAGTGGTGAACGAGTTGGGCTCCTTGTTCTGCAGCCAGTCGCTGGCTCTATCCCGCAGTGAGAAGGGAAAGAGCCGCAAGCGGATTGCGTCGGTGGACACCCCGTTCAGCTTGATGGTGTCACACTTCGCAAGGAATCTGTGAAGGTGCACGTTAGGATTTTCCGAGGGGTGCCCACCGAATTGCTCCCTCTCCACAAAAGTAATCGGTACGAGACTAAGCTCGAAATTGTTAGCCTCGATGGCGGAGCTAATGATGGAGGAAGTTATGCCCGATGCTTGGGGGAGGGTATAATCTCAAAAAACTCTTTCATCTTGCCTAGCCATCAGAACTTGTGCTTGTTACCGCTTCCTTGCACCGCTTTGCCTTCGAGCAGTGGCTTCAATCTCTGGGTCAAAAGGAACAAGTGGTTGATACTTTTGACTTTGCCTGCGCATACAAAGCCAACACTACCACGGCGTAAATAGTTTTAAGCACGAGGGGGGGGGGAACAAGAAGGGGTAGGAAGGAAAAGAAAAAGGCTAGTCTAGAGCATGATAATCGATTCTAATATTAAAAGGCGCAAGTTCCCCGGCAACGGCGCCAAAAACTTGTTATCGTTTTAATTACCGTAAGTGCACGGTGTAGTTGTAGCTAGCAACCGGTAAATACGGGTCGAATCCATAGGGAACTTGACTTCAACTACCAGAACTAATTAGACCACTCAAGCTAGGCAATCAAAATCGTGGTTGGGAGACTAAACTAGGTGAAACAATGACAGCTAATAAGTGTAGTAAGCAGCAGAATAGGAAGCACTCAGGTTGGAATTAACAGCACAAATATGCTAGCGAATCAATTACTAGCCTACCAAACATCTCCCAGGCATGCATCATGAATGGATAGATTATCAATTAAGCCAATCTCCTCCCTCTCTCGAGGGTCGAACACTAATCCTAGAACTATAGTCGCCTATTTTCATGGAACTAAAAGTCGAAGGATTACAAGATTCACAATCTCAAATCCTAATTAGAATCCTAACTATTTTCATATCAAAACCCTAATCATCTACTAAGGTGCACTATGTAAAGGTTTCGTCTCTCAACGCTCCCCTAAACCCTAATAAAAAGGATGAATGTTCTTTAGAGCATTTCATCGAGCATGTGGCGTGCATAGTAGAATTCATAATCATAGAACAAAGGGGGAGCAGAGATTGGGCCAGTACAAGATTCAACTACACACATTCGGTGTCAATCCCAACCTAAGTTAAGGGATTTAGCCTGCAATCATATCTAGAACAATAATCCAATAACTCAATTCAACAACCATGGCATCCAAGCTTTAGAACAATTAAGGACAACAGAAGAAAGAATTACGATGAAGAATCTTGAATTAATCGCGTGAATTAATGGTAGAGCAAAACTTCAATCCCATAGTGAAATCAATAGTGTGAAAATAAAACTGTCTACTAAAAGCTAAAAATCTAAAGAACAGTCTCGGGAAAGAAAACTGAATGAAAACTCCCTCTCCCAAAAATAACCCCGAAGGAAAATTTAAGTCGCAACGTGAAACGGGGGTGGCACGGTCGTGCCCCAAAGCACGGGGTCACCGTGCCAAAACTCTGGCGAACACCCCCAAAACCGGCACAAGTGGCACGGGTGCGCCACTTGGCACGGCTGGACCGTACCACTTGGCACGGTCGTGCCATGTGGCACGGCCAGGCCGTGCCACTTTGCTGGCCCGGCCACTTGTGTCGATTCGAGTGGGTCGGTCGTGCTACGTGGGTCCGGTTCCGTGGAACTTTCGTGCAATGCTTTTTCGCAGCTTTTCCCGCCTTCTTGGGACTCATTTCTGCTAAATATTGTTCCTCTTTCCGTTTCTTCAATAAAGTTCCTGAAAATATCGAAAGATGTTATATAAGTAAAAAGCGTACTAAAGGAGGCCGATTTGACTCTTCCTTAACACGATCGAACGTGAAAACGTGGGAGGAAATGAGTCAAATACAGGCTAAAAATAAGACAAAATAGAGGTTTATGAGCGGACTTGTCTTTTGTCTTTAGTTTCTTTAATGAAATCTGGTTTTCATTTTAGTTCTTGTTCAGATGGTTTGAACATTTTGTATGGTGGCAATGTGTTTGGCCACGCTACATTAAGGAACGATTTTCTTGTATTCGATTTAGATGAATCTTATAATAATTTTCATTCAGTCTTTGTCTCACATTTTGATTCCGATTTAGAATCAATTAAGTGGCATGCTAGGCTTGGTCATATTGGCTAAGATAGGATGAGTCGGCTAGCTAAAGAAGTCTTTTAGAACGACTCACTAAGGTTAAGTTACCTAGGTGTAAGTCATGTCTTGCTGGCAAGGCGACCACGAAGCCTTTTGGTAAGGCTTCATGGGCGTCAAGCCCTCTTAAGCTTATTCACTCTGATATTTGTGGACCCATGAATGTGAAAGCACGTCATGGGGCTTTCTATTTCCTCACTTTTATAAATGATTATTTAAGATATGGGTATGTGTACCTATTATCATATCGCTATGAAGCACTTGATGTGTTTAAACGTTTTGTAGCTGAGGTTGAGACCCAGTTAGATCGGAGAGTTAAGACTCTTCGAACTGATCATGGTCGTGAATACCTCTCTCATATGTTCAAAGAATTTTGTGAGGAAAAGGGTATGCGAAGACAACTTACGATTCCTGGCACTCCACAACAAAATGGTGTGGCAGAGCGTAGGAATCGTACATTGCTTGACATGGTCAGGTCAATGATGGCACACGCCAATCTCCTAATTAGTTTTTGGGAGGATGCATTGCTCACGGCAGCTTACATCCTTAACCGTGTACCAAGTAAGAGCGTATCCGCACTCCATATGAGTTATGGCATAGCAGAAAGCCCTCCTTAGAACATCTACGCCCAAGGATTTCGGCTGGTTATGTACACAGCCCAACTCAAAAACATGGGAAACTTGGTCCAAGGGCCAGCAAAATGGTGTTCATATGCTATCCTGAATATTCTAAGGGATACATTATGTATGGTGAGCAACATAATGGTGGCATGACGGAAGTCGATTCACATAATGTAGAGTTTCTTGAGGATGAGTTCCTAAGCATTGGTGAAATCAAAAATGACCTGGCATTATTTGAGTCACCGCTAGATGACCAGCTATCTCTCGGTGAGGGGGAGGATTTAAACACTTACCGTATCACCGAGGATAGTGTAAGAGATGAACAGTTGTTGGTTAACCAAGAGAATCAACTTAATACTGAGGTTTGTCCTCACAATCCAACTGAAAATGAGGTTCGTCCTCGCTCTCCTATTCATGAACATGCGGTTAGTCCGCTTATTCAGGATGACAGGAGTGATTCTCTACCCGTTGAGGATTCCATACCTCTCAGAGATAGGGGGAGGAGTTCCTCAGTGGGACAAACCAGCACTGGTCTTCTACTCCGGAGGAGTGAACGTGGAAGAATCCCTCGAGGATATTTTCAAATCGAAGAGGAGATATTCTTGTGCACTCCTTTAGAGATACAGGGGCCTACCTCTTTCCAAGAGGCGATTGATTCACCAAACCACAAAGAGTGGATGGAAGCTATGAGGGATGAAATGGACTCTATGGCGAGAAACAAGATTCGGGAACTTGTTGATCTTCCTCCTCGGCGTAAATCGATTGGAAACAAGTGGGTTTTCAAGATAAAACGTCGGCCTGATAGAACGATCAATAAGTTTAAGGCCTGTTTAGTGACAAAGGGGTTTACCCAAATTGAGGGGGTAGACTATGAAGAGACTTTCTTTCGTGTTGTGAGAATTGCCTCTATTTGCCTACTTCTAGCCCTGGTTGCCCATCTGGATTTAGAGTTATTCCAGATGGACGTAAAGACTGTATTCCTTAATGGAAATTTTGAAGAAGAGATCTACATGAATCAACCTATTGGTTTTGTATCAAAAGGTCAAGAGGACAAAGTCTGTTGTCTTAAAAGATCCATCTATGGTCTCAAACAGTCTTCCAGAGCGTGGTATTTCAGATTCTATGAAGCCATTATTTCTTTTGGCTTGAACATGGTATCTGAAGATCACTGTGTGTATGTCAAGAAAACTACAAAGGAGATTATGTTTCTCACTTTGTATGTTGACGACATACTGTTGGCTGGAAACAACATAGAGATGATCCAAACCACTAAGTAGTGGTTATCTTTTGTCTTCGAGATGATGAACATGGGTGAGGCTGGGTATGTCCTAGGCGTTAAAATAACTCGGAATCATTCTAAGCAGCTTCTTGGTTTGAGTCAAGATGCATACATTAGTAAAATCTTAGAACGATTTTGAATGCATTATTCTAAACCCATTGATACTCCAGTTGAAAAGGGTCTAATCTTAAGTCTCGATCAGTGCCCTAAGACAGACAAAGAAAAGGAGAGAATGAGTAACGTTCCTGATGCAAGTGCAGTGGGCAGTTTGATGTATGCCATGTTGTGTACACAGCCAGACATTTACTTTGCAGTTGGCTTGGTAAGTCATTACCGAAGCAACCCAGGGCCTTCTCACTGACAAGCCATCAAGAGAATCTTTCGGCACCTACGTGGTACAAGTGATCTGGTGCTTTGCTACCAAGAAGGGGATCTTAAGCTGAGAGGATATACGGATGCTGATTGGGGTGGTGACCTGGACGAGTCTAGATCTACCTCAGGATATGTGTTCACCCATGGCGGTGGAGCCATATCATGGTGCAGTAAGAAACACGATTGCATAGCACTTTCGATCATGGAAGTAGAGTTTGTTGCTTGTTGCCTTACTACTCAAGAGGCAATATGGCTAAGAAGTTTTCTCCAGGATCTCAATCTTACACCTAGAGTTGATGATCCGGTAGAGTTGTTATCTGACAATACTGCTGCTATCCAGTTTGCTAAAGATTGTAAGTTCCACAGAAAGACCAAGCATATTAAGAGGCATTATCATTTTGTCCGAAACGCTATAAAAGAGAAGGAAGCTGCCATTAAGTATATATCTACAAGTAGGAAGATAGTTGATCCATTAACTAAGCCTATTTGTTGACAATATTGGGACATTGCTGACCCCATCCTTATGTAATGTGAGGTTTTGACGATAACAAACACAAATGTAATATACACTTGAGTGTATTGATCGAACAGGTTCCAAATACTATTCGGAAAACTTTGAAATTGCTTGATTAACCATGGTCGAGAACAGGTCTTAAGAACAGTTCTTCAGAACAGCTGAATGACAAAGAACTTAAAGCACATCAAAGACATGGAGTGCTTCAAAAACAGCTCCGGGAACAGTTCTGAGTAACATCATAGCAACAGGTCTTAAGAACAGTTCCTCAGAACAGCTGAATAGCAAAGAACTCAAAGCGCATCAAAGACATGAAGAACTTCAGGAACAGCTCAGGAAACAGTTGTGAGTAACATCACAACATTGGAGTGACAAGTCAAAATCCTATAGATGTTGTCCGGTTGATTCAACAAGAGTCTTGGTCTGTTATAGGTTTTATTTTCTTAGATTCTTGTTAATATGCCACTTGGAAGATCTTGATTTAACATTTACTTTGAATGGTTTTTAAGAACACTGTCTCAGATCAGTTTTGAGATCAGGGTTCAGACTGTTTTCAAGGCAAAACGATTTTTTCATAGTTTTTCTAAAATCTTGGGCTGACGGTTTTTGAAATTATTTGAGATATATTTTCTGTTATCACTAAACCCAGGATAAGTTATTTTTTGGCTTTGAAATATATTGTGGAGATTTTGAGTCTAGCTTTTAGGGGGAATCTTTCACAAAATAAACCAAACTCTTATTTTTGGAATATGAATAAGAAGATGAGAAATTTTGGGATTTGGCTACTGAAAATATTCGTGGCTTCCCATAATCGGTTGTGCTGCACAAAGATCTTATTCTTGCGGCTCAAGCATACAAAGATCTTGTTATCTTCTACTATTTAAGGAGCTCCTCCACCTCCACATGAAAATAAGTTTTTTATACGGTTTTCACATAAAATTTTCAAAGGGTTTCTTACACGGTTTTTCAAGGAATTTAACTTGCAAATCATATTTTCAGAAAAACCATCAAAGTGTGTGTGAAAATTAAGTCATCTTTCTTGGCATACTAGGAGCAAAATTGTACCTTACATTCGCTTAGTTAGAAGCACAAAAGTGAGGTGTATTTTTATTCTCTTCTTTCATCAAAGTGAGAGTTGAGTGTGTCCAAGCCTAGGGAGGCTTTGGACGTGGGTAATTTGTCTTGGGAAGACAATTACGTGAGTGTGTCCAAGTCTGGGAGACTAGGACGTGGTGTGTAACTAGTCTAAGGGTAGACAGTTACGTTTGTTGCAATTGTAACAGAGAAGGTTACCTTTGTAACGTGTTTAGCCCGTATAGTGGAAGTGTGTGAAAATCCTACTGGGGTAGGTCGTGGTTATCGCCTCGGCTGGGCTCGAGGTGTTTCCACATAAAAATCCGGTGTTCACACTTCTCTACTTATTTCCGCTATTTTACACTTTCTGAGCACTTTATAAACAGTTCGTCCAAACAAGGTCTAAGTCTGTTTCCAGAAAATTACGAAAATTTGGCAGCACAATTCACCCCCCCTCTTGTGTTCGTGTACTCTCAAATCTAACAAGTAGTATCAGAGTAGGTTCTCATTAGAAAGATTAATATCTTGGGAGATCCTAAACATGAGTGCACCACATGGCATGCTTGAGGGACAATCCATAACTCGACCACCATACTTTAATAGTCAACATTATAGTTGGTGGAAGAATAGAATGGAAAACTACATTCAAGCTGAGGACTACGAGTTATGGATGCTTATCAAGAGTGGACCACTCATTCCCACAAAAGCGATCGAAGATGGAAGCAAAGTTCACAAAAAGCCTGAAGAGTTCAATTCCGAAGACTTCAAGATGATGGAGAAAAACGCCAAAGCCAAAAAACTCTTGTATTTTGGTCTTGGACCGGATGAGTACACTCGCACTTCTGAGTGTGAGTCAGCCAAGGACATATGGGACCCCCTTCAAGTAGCTCATGAAGGCACAAATCAAGTGAAGCAATCACGCATTGAGCTACTTATGAGAAAATACGAATTGTTTGAAATGGGTGATCGTGAAACGGTGATGGATATGTATACCCGTCCCATATAACAAATGAGTTAAAGTCATTAGGAAAGTCCTTCACCACTGAAGAGTTGGTGAGGAAGATCCTAAGGTTTTTACCTCATTCTTGAGAAGCCAAAGTCACGACTATTCAAGAAGCCAAGGACTTGAAAAAGATTACCTTGGATGAGCTTATTGGCAATCTCCAAACCTATGAGCTTAGGAGGAATTCTCAACAAAAAAAGGAGACCAAGAAGGACCGAGGAATTGCTCTAAAAGTCATGAAGGAGGATAGCTCGGATCTTGATGATGAAGAAATGGCTATGATCACCCAAAAATTCAAGAAGTTTTTCAAGAAGGCCAAGGAAAATGCTAAGAAGAAAAACTTCAGCAAGTCGAGGAACAATGATAGAGAACGGTTTTCAGGTTGTTTCAAATGTGGTAAGCTTGATCACATTGTGAAAAACTGCCCTTTGCTGAAAGAGGAACAAGAGCCCGAACAGTCCAGAAAACAGGGCAGAAAATAGGTTGGAAACAGTTCAACCAGGCGTTTCTCAAGGGCAATGCTTGCGGCTTGTGGTGATTCTACCGAGGACAAGGAAGGGACTAAAGAAGAAGATGCTGCTGTAGCTCTTATGGCCAGAAGTGACTCTGACTCAGATGATGAGCCTCTGGATAGCTTAGCTCAACTTAAGGATAAGGTACGTGGTTTAAATAAAGCAAAACTTGAAGAGTTATTATTCACTTTGATGGATGAGTGTGATGCTATTAATTCTGAAAATTGCATGTTAAAGGATGCATGTTCTGAGTCAAAAAGGGATATTAGAGAATTAGAGCATGAAAACAAAATCCTTAAAAGTGAAAAAATTGAAATTGATATGAAGAATATTGTTTTGCATGAAGACCTCAATAAGTCCAAAGAGACCTTAAGTATGAAAGAAGAAGCTTTTGCTACTGACTTCACTAAGCTTGAAAATGAGTCCCTTGAACTGAAACAGAATGTTGAATCCCTGCTTATTGAGAGCAGTAAATTGCTTGAAAAATTAAAACAAGTAGAATCAGACCTTACTGCAAACAGGCGCTGGAACAGGTCCTCACAGACACTGAATTAGCTGAACACTCACTTTAACCGAGGCAAAAGAGGATTAGGCTTTATGACTAAGTGCACCGTTTACCCTGTTAATAGAAAATATATGGGATTACCTTAAAATATTGTTTGTTTTCATTGTGGTAAAACGGGGCATTATTAGTATACTTGTCCTATAAGAAGGTATGCCATGGAAAAGAACTTGATTCATGTAAAACAAATATGGGTTAGAAAAGATGAGATTTGCACGTCTAAAAGAATGGGACCCAAGTGGATCTGGGTTCCCAAAACTAACCCCTAATTTGTCTTGCAGGCTAAAGTGAGGGGGAACAACCGAGCAAACAACTCAGCAAACAACCACTTATGGTATGTGGATAGCGGTTGTTCACGGCATATGACTGGTGAAAAACCAAACTTCCTCTCACTTACAGCCTCTGATGGAGGGAGTGTGGCATTTGAAAACAACAAATCAGGGACAATTGTCGGTATAGGTAAGATAGGTGAGTCACTCCCCCATTCAATTGACAATGTATATCTGGTGGATGGTTTACAACATAATCTACTCAGCGTGTCCCAACTATGTGATAAAGATAACCTAGTGGTGTTTTCTTCAAAACAATGCTTGGTTGTTAATATCAACACAGGAGATGTTGTGTTGAGGGGAAAGCAACACAAAAATGTGTATAAAGTAAGTATTCTCTCACTTCCCCAAAACAATCTGACTTGTTTAAGTGCTTTAAATAATGATGTTATGTTTTGGCACAAAAGACTAGGTCATGCAAGTCTCTCACTCTTGAATAAACTTGTTACTAAAGACCTAGTAGTCGGCCTACCTTCCATCAAATTCAATGACGACAAGGTATGTGACGCTTGTGCCAGAGGTAAACAAGTCAAAACTTCTTTTAAACTGAAAAACTGTGTTAGCACTACCCGACCTCTTGAGATGCTACATGTGGATTTGTGTGGTCCTATGAGGATTACAAGTCGAGGTGGGACGAGGTATGTGCTAGTGATAGTGGATGATTACTCTCGTTTCACATGGACCTTGTTTTTAGCTTCTAAAAATGAAACATTTGAAAAATTTCTTGCGTTTCTTAAAAAGGTTAAAAAGAGAGTAGGACACTCATTGGTTTGCCTAAGGTCTGATCATGGTACAGAATTTGAAAATTCAAGCTTTATTGACTATTGTAATGAGCATGATGTTGATCATAACTTTTCAGCCCCAAGAACATCCCAGCAGAATGGGGTGGTAGAGGGAAAAAATCGTACACTAGAAGACATGACTAGAACAATGCTTGTTGCTAGCGGTCTTCCTGGAAACTTTTGGGCCGAAGCCTTGAACACATCGTGTTACATTATAAATAGATGCATAATCAGACCCATTCTAAACAAAACTCCTTATGAGCTTCTCAAGGGTAGAAAACCCAATATTATGCACTTAAGAGTATTTGGTTGTAAATGTTTTGTGCATAATAATGGGAAGGATGCCTTAGGAAAATTTGATCCAAGGAGTGATAAGGCGATATTTCTTGGTTACTCCTCACACAGTGAAGCATACAAAGTGTTTAATAAACAAACCTTGTGTGTTGAGGAGAGTGTGCATGTGTTATTTGATGAAACTAACTCTCTTGTTGAGGATGATGCATAGGATGCAGAGTTTGAATTGGGCCTAGCTAGAAAAGACTCATTGCTCACATATGAGATAGGTAAGAGTTCTGAGGGTGGAACAGAACCGGGAGCTGTTTCCTTGGAAGGAGGGCAAGGTCCGAATCAGATAGGGGAAAGCACTGCTAAACCCAGTTTGGATCAAAACCGGCCTAAATCTTCCAGAACTGGCTCAGAAACAGGCTTCAGAACAGGCTCAAAAACAGTTTTTGAACTTGTTTCGCCGAGTATTCCAGCAAGAGTAGAAAGCGTGTCTGTGGACCCCCTTACTCCACGACCATGGAAGCATCAAAGTTCGCACCCCCTTGATCAAATTCTGTCTGGCGTTAATATAGGAGTGTAAACTAGATCCAAGCTTAAAAATTTCTGTACTTTTTATGCTTTTCTCTCTAATATTGAGCCTAAAAATGTTAATGAAGCTCTTGCAGATTTAGATTGGGTTACAGCAATACAAGAGGAGCTTCATCAGTTTAAAAGGAACAAGGAATGGCATCTTATACCTCAGCCGAAAGACAGATCAATCATTGGCACCAAGTGGGTATTCCGAAACAGGCTTGATGAGTTCGGAACTGTCACCAGAAACAAGGCCCGGCTGGTGGTTCAAGGCTACAACCAAGAAGAAGGCATTGATTATGAAGAAACCTTTGCATCTGTTGCAAGGATTGAGGCCATTCGAATCTTGATAGCTTTTGCAGCCCACATGGAGATCAAACTCTATCAGATGGATATCAAAAGTGCATTCCTCAACGGATACCTTAAAGAGGAGGTGTATGTGATGCAACCCCCTGGTTTTGAAAGTAAAGAACTTCCTAACTATGTTTTTCAACTTGACAAAGCGCTTTATGGTTTAAAATAAGCTCCTAGAGCTTGGTATAAATGTTTGTCAAACTTTTTATTGGAAAATGGTTTTAGAAGAGGCAAGGTTGATAATACCTTATTTCTAAAATCTAAGGGAGAACATTTGTTGATTGTCCAAGTATATATCGATGATATTATATTTGGTGCAACACACAATGATTTATGTGAAGAGTTTTTAAAAATGATGAGGAGTGAGTTTGAAATGAGCATGATGGGTGAGCTTAATTTTTTTTTAGGCTTGCAAATCAAGCAAACTTCAAACGGCACCATGATACATCAACAAAAATATGTCAAGGAATTACTTAAGCGATTTGGAATGGAATCGACTAAGCCCATTGATACTCACATCTCTCCTTCAACCAGATTAGTAATGGATGATGGGAGTCCCTCAGTTGAGGAGAAATCCTATAGGGAAATGATAGGGTCGCTTCTTTACCTAACTGCTAGTAGACCTGATATTGTTTTCAGTGTTGGTTTGTGTGCCCGTTTTCAGTCTAAGCCTAAAGAATCACATTTAAAGGCTGTTAAACGGATTCTTAGATATCTAAAACATACTCCTGATTTGACTTTATGGTATCCTAAAGGATGCAACTTTGACCTTGTTGGATATGCTGATGCTGACTATGTAGGTTTCTTGGTTGATAGAAAAAGCACCTCAGGTATGGCTCATTTTCTTGGACCTTGTTTGGTATTTTGGGCAACCAAGAAACAACACTCAGTTGCCATGTCCACAGCAGAAGCTGAATATGTTACAGCTGCTTCTTGTTGTGCTTAACTATTATGGACAAGGCAACAACTCAAAGATTTTTGTGTTGACACAGGATGCATTCTCATATTTTGTGATAATACAAGTGCAATTAATATTTCCAAAAACCCTTGTCAACATAAAAGGACTAAACATATTGACATTCGTCATCATTTTTTGAGAGACAATGTTGAAAAAGGCTTGGTTTCAATGAATTTCTGTGCCACTAATAAACAAATTGCTGATATTTTCACCAAGGCACTGAATAGAGAATAGTTTGAGAAGAACATATTGGAACTGGGTCTGATTAAAATGACTTGAGAATGCCTAATTAACCCCCAATGCTTGTCTAGTTAAGGGCTTTTCAGGTCAAACCTGTTAAAATTATTGGTTGCAGTCAAACTTGGTGCTATATTTAGCACATGTGTGGAATACAGCTTGTTGACACCCGTTGAGGTCTGATGATATTACCCTTATTGTCCCATGTTAACGAACAACTGACCGCGGAAACAAGCACCAAGAACAGGTATGGCCACTGTTTGTCACTTTGTGCGAATCAGGTAGTTAATTCCGTTATTGAGAATTTTTTTTGAAGCGTGCGTGGCTGGGAGACTTAATGCTCCCCTTTTCCGGTTGAAAGCCAGTTGACCCCTTAACTCCATTGCCTGCTCACGTTGCTCATCAGCCACCAAATATCTCTCTCAATCTCCCTCCCTCACTCAAACCAAAACCCTAATCTCTCAAAAACCCAAGCTTCTCTTCACCATCAATGGCGAACTCCGGCAGCAGTTCCTTCGCCTCTGATAAACGCAGCACCACCACCTCTCAATCTCTAGTCTCGAAGCGCACGCGCATGGCGTCTCTGCCAACGCCCACATCTCTGCCCTTGTCGGCGGCTGCAGCACCAGTACCACTCAGAGGTACGGGATTCAATTCTCTACCCCCTTTACCTATTTACTCTACAATTTTTGGTTTTTTGAAGTGTCTAGACTTACGAACGGTGGGGCTGAAATTGGGTGATGTTCCTCCTGTATTTAGATGGGATTTGGTATTGTTCGACCCTAACGTGAAACCTACTGGGTCTAAGGGTGTTCTTGAAACTAATGCGGGTGAAGCTGTGTCTGATGATGTTCTTGAAGTGGACACGGCACGATCAGGGCCTGAGCCTGTTCTTGAACTGAGTAAAGCCCGAACAGGGTCTGCACCCATTTTCTTTGACAGAATGGATGACCCCATCATTAATTTGAATCGAGTGGAAGACCTTGAGGAGACTAACAGTGATGGATATGATTCAACCATAGAGGTTCTCCAACCGCAGCCCTTCCAGAAAACTAGACCGGATGAATGGGAGCCTAGACATCGGTTTAAAACCACCACTTCCAAACCTATTTCCACACCTGTTTGTAGACCTCGAACCCGTAGTTCTAGTTCACTCTTTGGTTCTTCTCAGCCAAAACAAGTACCTGAACCTTCTATTACAAAAGCCTCTGTCAAACCTACCAAAGAATCTGCCCAGTCTCCATCAGAAAAAAACCCAGAACACCCAAACCAAAAGGAAAGCTGTTTCAGAACAAGTACCAGAACAGGTGCTTGAAACTGAGGAGATTGCTTCCAAACAGGTGCCTGCCTCTGCTCCATCGGTGAAGCCTTCCTCAAAAAGAGCCTCATCAAAGAGAAAGGCTGCTTTCCAACAGGTGCCTATAGAAGCAAAGCCTGACGAACCTAAATCCAAGAAAGTCAAAACAACTATGACCGCAGTAGCCAAAGTTGCCCATTTTCTCTAAAGAAGTGTGGTACGGGGCAAAATTATAAAAGTTGCTTATGTTCAGGATTAGGGTCTGGAGATGTTCTAGGATAAACTTACGGCCCAGGGTTGGTTAGACCTCTTTGCAAACACCTAGAGAGGGTGTTCAGTACCTGATTTAGCAGAATTCTATGCCAACTGTGATGTCACCAATGGTGTGGTGACAAGTGTGGTCAATGGGAGAAGATTACGGTTCAATGCTAAGGAATTGGGAGAAATCCTAGGAGTTCCTGCTGAGGTCTTTGGGGTGTATGTGAGGGAAAACAAGACAGTACTCGGAGCTAAAAGATTGCTCAAATTGACTCAAAGGTTGAGTCAACAACTAGGGTTGAAAACACCCAGGTCAGTCAAGAAAGGGGAGATGACACCTTGTCACCAGTTGCTCTTATGGTTTATCATCAAAAACATCATCCCCCGGGGCCAAGGGTGTAACCTTGCAGATGCAATGGATCAGTGCCTCACCGATCTTCTGGACCGGGGAGAGCAGATCAACCTACCAGCCATCATGATCAGTCATATCTCCCGCATTGCCAACACAGCTAGAGAACATGATCTGGGGTATGGTTTTCTCCTGACTTCGGTATTTGAGCACTTTGGGATTTCTTTACAGAAGGAGGTCAGGGTGCAAGTGACAGATGAGATAGGTAGTAGCACCCTGATCAGTTGTGGGTTCAAGCTTGCAAAGGGTGAGACTGCTGGTTCTAAACAGGGGCCTCGAACACCCTTTACCCCTGTTCCTGGTTCTTCCTCCAGTGAGCCTTCTGTTAATGCCTTACTTCTGGACCCAAAACGTTTGAAGACCGAGCTTGCTGAGGTTAGAGCTGCTCATGCTGAGGAGAAGGCTCTCAATGCCAAGCGCCATGAGGATCTAATGTCGATTCTTTCCGTCTTCACAGCCAAATTCTCTTCTCCTCCACCCTGAATCAGCTCAACCCCCTGATCCTTTCCTATTCTGTCTTCCTTTATTTTTCACCCTATTCTCAACAACTGTTTCTCACTATCTGGTTGTGCTTTGTGATTGACAATGGTTTATGCTAATCTTGGTTGGATCTACTGTACTGCTGTGCCATGCTTGTCTTCTTGTTGTTATTTGTTTATGCGTGACTCGAATGGCCAATATCATTACCGTACCATATACTTGAGTGTATCGCAGGTTGTTTTTCCTCCATTACCCAAGTGGTGGTGACTGCAAACACCCTGCTTCTCTTGTTTGACTTGACCACCCTTTTTCGATGATGTCAAAAGGAGGAAGATGGGCATGACCATGATCATTTTAGGTTGACCTAGCTCCAGTTGACTTCTTAAAAAGGGGGAAGATGGGCATGACTATGATCGATTTAGCTTGACTGAAACTTACTTCTGTCTTTTATGTCAATATGGTCATTTGGTTTGTCATCATCAAAAAGGGGAAAATTGTTGACAATATTGGGATATTGCTGACCCCGTCCTTATGTAATGTGAGGTTTTGATGATAACAAATATAAATGTAATATACACTTGAGTGTGTTGATCGAGCAGGTCCCAAATACTGTTCGAAAAACTTTGAAATTGCTTGATTAACTATGGTTGAGAACAGGTCTTAAGAACAGTTCCTCAGAACAGCTGAACGGCAAAGAACTTAAAGCACATCAAAGACATGGAGTACTTCAGAAACAGCTCCAGGAACATTTTTGAGTAACATCATAGCAACAGGTCTTAAGAACAGTTCCTCAGAACAGCTAAATGGCAAAGAACTCAAAGCGCATCAAAAACATGAAAAACTTCAAGAACAGCTCAGGAAACAATTGTGAGTAACATCACAGCATTGGAGTGACAAGTTAAAATCCTATAGATGCTGTCCAGTTGATTCAACAAGAGTCTTGGTCTGTTATAGGTTTTATTTTCTTAAATTCTTGTTAATATGCCACTTGGAAGATCTTGATTTAACATTTACTTTGAATGGTTTTTAAGAACACTGTCTCAGATCAGTTTTGAGATCAGGGTTCAGACTGTTTTCAAGCCAAAATGATTTTCTCACAGTTTTTCTAAAATCTTGGGCTGACGGTTTTTGAAATTATTTGAGATATATTTTCTATTATCATTAATTCCAAGATAAGTTATTTTTTAGCTCTGAAATATATTGTGGAGATTTTGAGTCTAGCTTTTAAGGGGAATCTTTTACGAAATAAACCAAACTCTTATTTTTGGAATATGAATAAGAAGATGAGAAATTTTGGGATTTGGCTACTGAAAATACTCGTGGCTTCCCATAATCTGTTGTGCTGCACAAAGATCTTATCCTTGCGGCTCAAGCACACAAAGATCTTGTTACCTTCTACTATTTAAGGAGCTCCTCCACCTCCACATGAAAATAAGTTTTTTACACAGTTTTCACATAAAATTTTCAAAGGGTTTCTTACACGGTTTTTCAAGGAATTTAACTTGCAAATCATATTTTCAGAAAAACCATCAAAGTGTGTGTGAAAATTGAGTCATCTTCCTTGGCATACTAGGAGCAAAATTGTACCTTACATTGCTTAGTTAGAAGCACAAAAGTAAGGTGTATTTTTATTCTCTTCTTTCATCAAAGTGAGAGTTGAGTGTGTCCAAGCCTAGGGAGGCTTTGGACGTGGGTAATTTGTCTTGGGAAGACAATTACGTGAGTGTGTCCAAGTCTGGGAGACTAGGACGTGGTGTGTAACTAGTCTAAGGGTAGACAGTTACGTGTGTTGCAATTGTAACAGAGAAGGTTACCTTTGTAACGTGTTTAGCCCGTATAGTAGAAGTGTGTGAAAATCCTGCTGAGGTTGGTCGTGATTTTCGCCTCAGTTGGGCTCAAGGTGATTCCACGTAAAAATCCGGTGTTCACACTTTTCTACTTATTTCCGCTGTTTTGCACTTTCTGAGCACTTTATAAACAGTTCGTCCGAACAAGGTCTAAGTCTGTTTCCAGAAAATTGCTAAAATTTGGCAACACAATTTACCCCCCTCTTGTGTTCGTGTACTCTCAAATCTAACACTATTCCTAGAGACGCTTTTAAAGCTCATATAACGAGCTTAGGTCTGCATAGGATTTAGTTTTTGGATGTATCTAAGTGTATAACGGATATGTGTACTCTTGTATTGAATATTTATGAAATAAAGAATGATATTTCTTTTCAGATATTCATAACTATGTGAGTACATTATAAGGCACATTGTAATGTCACCAAGCTTCAGAATGGTCTTGTCACATAGGCAATCGCCCTGACGCTTGAGTAGCGGGCAGGATGAGACCGAATCATATTGGCACTAGGTGTGCAATATTGATTACTCATACCAGGTGTGTATGAATGAAAGGATATAGTCACCTTAGTAAGACTAAGATGAGACTCGGGGGAGTCGAATATGAAATAAGTTTGCATATCGAAGCCTTATAGCCGAATCTTGAGTGTTGTGATTAACATTATGTATGTTAATCTAGGAACTCAGGTTGGTTTTTTGAGTAAAAGCCAAACTTACGATTCCATGGCATAGAAGAGTGACATGCCCAACTTAGTTAGAGCTATGCCATGACACACCTTCATACTGTGCGTGCTAAATGTCGACCTATTTGATGGGTGACAAGTGAAATCCCTAACCTTGTCACTGTATGACCCTCATTGGCAATACTCTTGGACTTAGAGTTATGATATGAAATCTGAGTATGATGTTGCTACATTAATGTTTTATCCAAGGGCCAAGATGTATATGGTCTGGCGGGGCACACTAGAAAAGCAGTTATGCTAAGATGGATTATTTTAATTGTCTAAAGAAGAATCATTCCTCATCACTATATCAAGCCCAGGCAATTATATTTAGTATATAATCAATTGATATATCAGGCATAGAGGGACAGTATATGCCATTGGTGATGTTTTTGAATGATTCGAGGTATTGGTTTTCTTGAAGGTGTTAAGTTAGTTAGATGGTGACTTAATGCAACACTGATTTATTCGGTTTTGATCGTACGCTCCATTCCCAGTATGAAGCGTAAGGGAATATGTTAGCAAGGAGATATGGGATTCGAGGTCTATGTGACCGAGGGGGAGCTGTTGACCGGTAACGGTCACACAGGTTTAATGGCCATAATCACCCTATTAATTTGGCAGTTACATGGGACTAATTGTGTATTAATCTGCCCATTAAGTCCTGATTTAGTTTTAGGATTATCATATTATAAAAGGGGGTGTGTATATGTGGATTAAAGACATAGAAGCACAGCAAGCCAAAAACCAACAGTAAGCAACTACGCTAAGTCTCTCTGGCATTCCCTCACACAACCTAACCATCCCCAGAGGTTCGGGTTTGGAGCGTGGCTGTTTGGTTACTCTAGTAGCCACTAGTTCGTGGGTAGCAGTCAAGCGAGCTTAAGATCCTAGCAGTCGAGCTTAAGGTGAAGGAGTTGTAGCTTTAAGTTTGAAGTCAAATGACGAAGCTTTTTGCCATGGGAAGAAGTGCTGTGAAACCCTTTTGTTTTTGTGCATTCTCGTATCACTATGCGATGGCTATGTGATCTTCTATTTTGATTGTCTCAAAAAATTAAAAATGGGAGACATTGGAATTTTTTTTTTAAAAATCTTAGCAAGTGCGAAGTACAAGACTTAAAAGAGATGTGGAAAACCTTGATTTTGTTGGTTTAAGGTTTATAAAATTCTTTTCTCATGAAAGTAGAAATTATACGTTAGGGAAAAAAATCCTCCTTTTCTTCAGCGGCGCTGAAACAAAGTGCAACAAAGAAGGATAATAGAGGCCTTAGAGTCACTTGAAAGAGAACAAACAAAGAGCCTAGCAAAACCACATAACAAATTTTAAAAATTATGCAATAATCTATTGCACACACAAAAAAAAATCACCATTCTTTCCTTTGATGGCGTCTGCAAAGAAATAAAGGAGAACGAGAGAGGAAAGTAGTTAAAGGAGAGCGAGAGGGATGTTAAAAAGGAACTTAGCAAGAATAAGGGAGGAGAGACAATAGATTCCTCCCCTAACGAAAAGAATAATCATTTGTCGAGGGGGTTCAATCAAGTGTGGGCAAAATTGGTAAACCACATATGAAACGCACTTCATGACTAAATCTCTCTAGAATAAGCATTTTATTCCACAGAACGTAACCGCTTAATTGTTTTATTAAAACACCATGTACCTAGTAATGTATTCTCCAAGCATTATCCCAGAACAATAGTTTCATAAATTATGGGGTGCATTAGAGCAATTTCTTTGTTTGTGTTTAGTTAAGTTTGATATAAACTAGATTAGTCTTGAATGATATAAGTTCACCCGTTCACATGGAGATTGTTCATATTTACTGGAATATACCATATTATACATCGTGCACTTACGGTAGTATTTTGGATAAAAAATTTCTCTTACAATCATCCAGGCTTGTAATGCAGAGTTACCACTTTGAAGATTAAAGGCTTCTTATCACTCCTGCTTTGCAATAGCTGATTGACCAACATATCATGGTCCATAATAATTTTTAATGTGTAGAAATAAAGGGTCATTTCTGGGTTAGAAGGATATATACAACACTTAGGCATATTGATTGAGTTATTCGAGAGAAAACATAAACTTCGTGCTGCACTTTTTTATGATAACATTCTTGTATTTGGGGCTTTTGCAAGAGGAAAGTCACATTACTATTGTATTAGTAAGGTATTTCCACATAAAAGTTAGTAAATTCTAGGTGTTGAGCTTATTAGAATGCTTTAGGGAAACTCTTAACTATAGGTGAGGAATTATCATGCTCTTGTTGAGTGTGTTGTTGACCTCATCAGAGTGCTTTAGGAAAACGTTAATTCTAGGTGAGGAGTTAGGCTTCTCTTTACTAAGATTATAGCGAGAGAGATTAAACAATTGGTTAAACCCTAAGAAAGGACTTGAGGCGGAGACATAGTCCAAATTGAATTGGGTAAAATCCATAAACAAATCCCTTATCTTGTCTCCTTTCAATTTTTGTATAGCTGATGGTCTCCAATGAAACTTTATTTGTTGCTTTGCAGAGTTTCTGTTATATTTGCTTATGCTATAACTTTATGATCTTTCAAAATGTCTAAGATATTTGCTTACACATATTATTTTGCTTAAGAGTACAAGTTTTTAAGTGCAAAATTTTTATCATCACACTACTTACTTCCTCGGTAGGATGACGTAACTTGATATGGAGACCAACAATTCTATTGGCAAAAAATGATCTATTGGAGTTTCTTTTGTATAATGGATACTGCCAACAAATATATTTAATGTAAATTTGGTAAAATTAAGGCATTTAATGGATAACTAGTATTTTTATGCCCATGAGATGGGTGAAAAATCTCATGAGTTTTAAATTGCAATGATTATTTATTAAAAAAATCATAATATAATAATTATTTATTAAAAATTGTATTATTAAAAGTTGTAATGATTATTTATTAAAAATACGACAGCAATCATGCCGTACATAATTTACGATTACAATTACATGTCTCCAAATTACAATTGTAGCAAACACTATTTGTTTGTAGCTTGATAGTAAGACATAATATAATGCTATAGCACACTTTTGCAGGTCTATGAGTCTTCACATATGACAAAAAGAATTCGTGTTATAAAGGAATATAATCTTACCCCCCCCCCAAAAAAAAAAATTATATAGGATTGGATTCTTGCACTCTGAAAATTGAGAATAATTTTTGATAAACTTTTACATTTCACAATAAAAATATATATTAAAGGGAAGATAACTTACCACTATTAATCTATACTATATAATAAAAGTAATGTTGTGGTGATGTGGAATTTTCTTACATTCTCATTAATTAGAGATTTTGAACCCTTGAATTCATTCCCTCTCCTAATCACAACCATCAGATTGTTGAAAAAAGTTATTTTCTAATTTTCAAATCTCTTGCATAGCAATAAGGGAAAAAAATCGTTATTAAGGAAATGATCGTAAGAAAGTATATCTTATGAAGCATAAATCTATAATTGTGGAAATAAGGATTACGGATTGTGTGTGTGTGTGTAAGACATAATAGCAATTTTATGGGCCCTATGATTATCTAAATTCTCAAAATTAGAAGTTCTCAACCGTTTGATTAATAGTGTTTTTAATGGTCACCGTTAGATTTCCTTAAAAAAATATTATAATTTAAAAAAAGAATTATCAAAAGAAAAAATAACAACCATTAGATCAACGATCATTTTAATATCCGCACTTTACAACTACCAAACCTCATTCTATTTAGTTTTTTTTAAAAGAAAATTCATAAACTATTTAACTATTATCAAATATGTTAGCAGTAAGAGGAGTCTAAGAGATTAGAAATGTAAATAAATCTAACTAATGAAAAATTAAAACTTTTTGAGGTGAAAACTTTATCGAACTGGGTTCAGTCTCCCTCTCTCTTTCTTCATTCTCTCTCTAAAAATCTAATTGCCGCCCAACTAAACGGGAAGGACCAAATGAGAACAAATTAGTGTTGTTTTCAGAGAAGTAAAACCAGATAGGGTCACCTCCTCCTCTTTGCAGTTCATTTTTTTCTACTATGTTGAGGTAAATTTAATTTTTATGTCATCTATGTATATGCTATAATAATAGTAATCTTTGAAAGCCTCTAAAATGTAGTAACTTAAAGTGATTTGCAAACTTGGTTTAATCTTAGCTATAAAAATTATTTATTCATTATATCTAAAGTAATTTTAAAAATAAAATATCCCTTTATCATCATTTAAAAAAGCCCGCATAATTTTGTATACACATGATGAAGGATAGATGATATCTTATTATATATAAAAAAAATCTGGGTAGTTATATTTATTCATTTTCTAAAAAAATCTCTAGCGGTTAAATAAAAAGTGATAATCTTTGTAAAATCCTAAAATGTTACAATTGAGGGATTTGTAGAATTTGATGTAATCTTTACCTTTAAAAATATTTATTCATTAAATCTAAGATGTTGATTTTTAAAGTTAAGAGATTCCTTTATTTCTCTTTTAAAATAACCCATGGTTTTCGATATATATGATAAAAAAATAAATGATAATTCTATTATCTAGGAAAAAACCTATGCAATTATATTTATTCAGTAAATTCAGAACAAAAAAAACTTACGTTATCCAAGTAAAATACCTATTTATTTTCATTTTCTAAAATTTTTCATATTTTTGTTTATTTGTAATAAAGAGTACATGATAATCCTGCTATATAAAAAAACCGCAGGCACTTTAAAAATTGTGATAATCTTTCAAAAATCATGAAGTGCTAACGGGAGTGATTTGCGAGATTTAAGTCATTTTAGCCAAAAAATTAGTCATCTTTTAAACCTAAGCCATCGATTTTATCTTAGAAAATAATGCACCTTCTCTCAAAAAAAAATTCTTTATTACTAATTTTTAAAAAATACTGATATTTTCAGGTATATATGTGATACATGATATGGTAATCCTATATCTAGGAGGAAAAGCAAATGATATGCCATTAAATCAATTTAATTTTTTATTTAAAATATACCCATTTGTTTCTATTTTTCAAAAAAAAATTATAATTTCAGTCATATGTGACAACGAATACATGATAATCCTATTATCTAAAAAAACCATACAATTAAAAGAAAACATGATAATCTTTGAAAAATTCTAAAATGCTGCAATGAGTGTGATTTCAAAGTTAAGATATTCCAAAAAAAAATCCCCTATGATTTCGCATACACATGACAAAAGACGGATGATGATACTATTATCTAGGGGGAAAACCTAGGTAGTTATATTTATTTATTAAATCTAAACCATAGATTTAAAATTTAAAAAAACTTTATCCTCCCCAAGCAATATACCTTTTTATTTTTATTTTTTAAAAATCCCTTATAGTTTTGGTTATATTTAGTAAAGCATACATGATAATCGTATTATCTAAAGAAAAACTTAAGCAGTTACAAAAAGATGAATAATCTTTAAAAATTCTATAATGGTGCAATGAGAATGATTTGTTAGATTTGGTATAATCTTATCCATACAAATTAGTCACGTAATAAATCTAATCCATTGATTCTTATCTTAAATAATGTATCTTTTTTCAATAAAATATCTATTTCTTATTTTTTAAAAAAAATAATACCCGTTATTTCAATTATATAAGTGATAACGGACAGATGAGAATCCTATTCCCTGACAGAGGGAAAAAGCAAATAATATGCCATAATATCACTTTATTTTTTTATTCAAAAAATACCATTTATTTTTATTTTTAGAAATACCCTAAAATTTCAGCTATATATATATATATATATATATATATATATATATAATATATATTATATATATATATATATATATATATATATATATTATATATATATCTATATATATAATATATATATATATATATATATATATATGTATGTATGTATGTATGTATGTATGAAAAGGATTCATGATAATCTTATTATCTTTAAAAAAAACACACACGTAGTTAAAAAAAGGTGATAATCTTCGAAAAATCCTAAAATGATGAACGGAAGTGACTTGCGAGATTTGATGTACAGTGATCTTAGTTATAAAAAATAGTCATCTATTGAATCTAAAATGTCGATTCCTATTTTCAAAAAAACACATCTTCTCCAGATAAGATATCTCATTGTTATTGTTGTTGTTGTTTTTGTTGTTGTTGTTGTTGTTGTTGTTATTATTATTATTATTATTATTATTATTATTATTATTATTATTATTATTATTTTAAAGAGTATCTGATAAACATGTCTTTGTTATATTCATTACTTTTCACATGATTTGCCGCTTGGTTATTAATTACTAACAATGTCATATTTATATTTTTTTCAGTCATCTGCTGACATTTCGCTATACACTATTCTAGATGATTGCAAGACAAATAATCGCTATTTATTATTGAGCCTCCACAACATCATAAAATAGAAGTACCTATCACTCTTATTGTGTCAACAGACTGGGAGGAAGAAGTTCTACAGTTGAAGAATTAATCCAAATGCACCATCTAATTAAATATAGTATGCACACATAAACTTCGTTTATATCAATATTCACAATAAAATGATTACTAAAAAAATTTATTTTCTGCACAAGTATTTGAAGATGAGGAAGAGTGTTTGCTATCTCGCTCTACTCATTAAATTATCATCATGTCATTTATTATCATCTTTATCTTTCTATATATTGTCATCAAATGTTTCCTATATTATTGATCTCATTTGCAATATAGAAATTGATAACTTTTTATTTTTTTAGTAGTTACTTATCGTCTTATCTTTTTAAAGTTATAATATCAATTATGTGTGTAGTGATAATTTTATAATTTTTCAAAAGTACATATGTTAAACTGATCTATTTCAGCATATACCGTGCATAGCACGTGTCTATACTAGTTGTCAATAATGGTTTTGACTCTTCTACTTTGAAAGGTTAAAGCAGTTTGGTACATCTTCATATTTATATGTTCGTGGTATTATCTTTTATGTATAGGATCTATAATTGTGATTGTATTTTAAGCAAGATCTCTAATATTTCATATTTATATTTATATTGTGTCCCAAGAGATAGAAAAAAAAATAATGAAAATCATATATCTTTATTATTTCTTGATAATAATAACGTGTCTTTATAATAAATAAGATATAGAACACATGTACGTGTCTATATTATAATAATGCATATGGGTTGTCAAAGTTTTAGCTAAACATTGAAAACCAAATAAGAACATCCACTACTACATAACAGATCTAATGCAATATTATGCATGCAACACTTTCAAAAATTGTTGCATATTAGGTCAACAAAATATCAGTGCAAAAATAGATAACGAGTGTTGCATTTGGTATCTACTACAATAGTTTTTATAAAACATTGCAATATTTTAAGTAAAAATATAGCACTTGTTGGAAAAATGTTGCAACTTGAAATAAAAGTACAACACTTGCTTAAAAATGTTGAAATTTGAAGTTGAAACACAATAGTATTTAATAAATGTTGCATTTATACATATATTGTTGCTAGTGTTGCATTTATTAGAATTTTAAAAACAATATTATATTAAATTGTTATACTTCAAAGACTTATATAGTTGAATAAGTAGTTTGTTTACTGAAAAATTATCAATAAACATTACCAATAAGAAATTATCTCTAAGAAATTTTTAATAACACATACCTTCAGTTGCTTGTAGGCGTTCAATTGAATCAAAATGTTAAATAAGTAGGTTTTCCTATAATTATTATCAATAAATTTTATATCAAAGATAAATACAAAAAAATTAAAGAAAATGTAATTCCAATTAATGTCATAATTACAAATAATCAGGAAACTATTACAAAATTTCCAAAGCACATAATAAAAAAGATGCTGAAATTAACGAAACCCGATCACTGCAAGATGGTTACGTACACACTTATTGGAAGAGAGACTGGTGATGACAAAAGAAATGATTTTGGACGTATCAAAGAAAAATGGAGGAAGCGTGAGAGTAATAGAGTGAGAAAAGATTGATTTTTGCCATTAAAAAAATAGCTTTTTTAATTATATTTAGTCTCTTGTTTGTAAATACATATATAACTTATAATAATTACAAAATTATTAAAAAAAATATGACATTCTAAAGTATGGGTATCTAACATTTAAATTGATTAGTAATACTGCATAAATCAAAACAAAAGTACAGCTTACAGGATGGGTGACTAATTCTTAAAAACTAATAGTTAAGTTTGCTCAACTTGGAGAAGTTACATGATGGCTAACCTTCTGGGAAATTAAGTGTGAAGTACGCTATAACAGATGGAAATAATAAGTGAATCTCATTGGCAATCCGAATAGGAGTTGTGTATGACTATGAGAAGTCTTGAAATTATAATTATTTTTGTTGATAAATAGTTTTTTCATTGACCTAGACGTGGAATCCCCCCCCAAAAAAAAAAAAAAGTGTTGCATTTAGGTAAAAAAAAAATGTTGCACTTTCATTGACAAAGTTTTGTATCTGCATTTCCAAACAATTGTTGCATTTGCCAAACCAATGCGACACTTGGAGTAAGTATTGCATATTTCAAAAAAAATGTTGCATCAGGCTAATTTAAGGAGGCATAAAGGAATATTTCAAAAAGTATTGTGTTATAATTAGTGAAACATTTGATAGTGCTAATACAGTATTTTTGGGCTGTAGCCATAGGCCTGTTTTATTTTAGTGACAATATATTACCCGTAATTGGTGCGCTGAGCTTCAAAAATATCATATGTATTGACTACACTGTTTCAATGTTATAAATGCATTTTCTTGGATAGTAATAAATTATTAATAAAATATTTTAATTATACTACTTCAATAATTGATGCACTTTAGGCAAATTCATGTCATACACTCGTTAAACTCGTGGTCTCACAAGCAATAATAGTTCAAGCATTTTCTACTTTGAATGCATGTTACTCATATTTAATGTATATATATGCGATTTTCCTTTATCTTCTAAAGATATAATAAAATGAATCACTTTTCATACTACTGGGAGTGATATTAGAAATACAATTTAATGCATTATCGTAATTGAATATCATATCTTTTTCTTGGTAAGAAAATCTCCCAAATTGTAAATAACTTTACAAATCTTTTTTCAAGAAAGAAATATTCCATACATTTTTGACTAACTTGTATTTTAAAAAAAAGTTCAAAACTATTAATTATTTTAGAAATTTTGTAGGAGCAACGTGTGTTAAAAATTCATAGGGTTTGTTTTGTTATATATATATATATATATATATATAATATATATATTATATATATATATATATATATATATATATACACACATATATATATATATATGTATATATATTAAATTATGGTTTCAAAATAATTTTTTAAATTAAAGCAAAACTTGGATCATCATCCTATCACTGTTTAAGAAAAATGTGCAAGGAATATTTTAGAGAAAGCTATCCTAAATCTTTTTTTAAAAAAATTAATAATAATGTAGAGCCCATGTTCGTTGCGATGTAACTTGCAGCAGTAACCCGTAAACGACAGCCAACAAAATCGGTCACCGTCCGCCATTCGGCCCCATGACTTGACTTTTCTCAGCAAATACCTTTCTTTACGGTCTACATTTCCTCTATCTATACTAGTATGAACCCGTGCTTTACACGGTGCATATTACAGTGTGTATATATATATATATATATATATATATATATATAATCAAAATAATCGGTGAATTTTAATTGTAGACAAAGTCAATATTGTAATTTAAAAAATTATACTTAAATTTATTGAAAAATATGAATAGATAGCACTTTTATGCATAACTATTGAAACTCAATAATTAAAACAACGTATGATTATCAAAGATACGATATAAAGTATGGCAAAGATTGTAGGTAGTCAAAATGAAACTAAAAATCATGCTAAATGACATGATAATACGTTAATTTGTGGTGCCAATGACGAAGAATTCACATTCACTTCTGGTACCTACATTAAAAATTAAGTTCTTAGCAATAATTTGATTAGCAATTATATAATGAAAATTACAATTATATCTTATGTACCTGATGTACCTAGCATCAGTATTTCGTAAGTAATACACCTCCTCCTTCCAACTAACTAACGCAATAAGAGTGATAGATAATTCTGCTTTATGGCATCATCGAGGCTTTATAATAAATACTTATGGTTTATCTATACAATCATTTATAATCGCATATACTGATAGATGACTATACGGCTGTAGAGAATGTTATAGTGAGATAATTAGAAATCAAAAAATAAAGTGTCCAAAACATGATGAACAATATGATACATGTGTTACATATGAATCCAATTGTATTGTATGCAAAATAGCCCGAGCATCCTTATGAAGAATAATAAATCTTTTATAATCTATATGATCTCGCCAAAAACTATATAGATTTACCTATAATTCATATAAAAGAATATAGTACATAATAATGTAAACTGTTAAACCAGGAATTGAGTTAATTTATACCCTTCATTATCTATTATTTGCTCCATAATAAATGATTAAATTAGGATTTTAATATTATTTTATTTATTTTGTAGGAATTGAAAAAAACTTAGGAAAAATAAATAGTACTCAACTGATTAATATTGGATCAAGTGGAGAAAAGAAGAAGAAGAAGAACCGGTCCATTAACCATGGCCCAATTATCCCTCCCTCTTCCATTCTCAGCTCTTTTTTCCTCTCTCTTCACACTATGCCTGTCTGTCTTGTTCTCCTGCAGCCTAGTTCGCGAGGCCCATTTACGTGTCCAATGCCAAGGCAACCTGAAACCCCAACTTCTCTTCTCTCTTTCTCTTCTCTCCGATAAGGGTCAGTTCTCTTCTTTTCCTTTCCTTGGCCCACACATGCCCGTTTTTCACCTTCTATGGGGGCCTGGATTCCCCTTCCAAACTGGCCTATTTCGCCCCTAACCCAACCCCATCTAAGACCGGTTCTTTTTCTTTCTTTCTTTTACTTAATTCACATGTACTTGGACGTCATATCCAACTCTCTCTCCCTTCTTCTTTCTTTGCTTTGCTATCCAGAAAAGCCCAACTCCACCTTCTTGGCGTGCTGATGTTTCATCACCATTATTTTTGTTTTCAGTTGTAGATTTAAACTCTAAAATTTGATTCAAGATTCAGAATTTTGCTAGAACTGATTTTTTATTTGTTAAGATTCAAAGTCAAGCGATAGTTGCAAATTCAAGTTTGTATTCTTCGTGCATTGGCAGAGCTTCAGTCTGGCCTATATTCGAGTTTTCGATACTGGTCATCCTTTGGATAACTGGATTATCTATTTGGTTCATATATGCATTTAGATCCATATTTTCATTCCAAGTCAGAGCTGAAAGGAGTTGGAGGTGAAGAGGTTGAGGTTACTTTCTCTCCTTTTTGTTAAGTTCTCTGTTTATATTTCGGTTATCCAAGTTTGATTTTGCTTTACATAATTTGCCCATAATTTAAGTTAATGGTGATGGATAGGGTAAGCGTCTTCCTGATATTGATCTTCTAGTGTAGCATTTTAAAATAATTGGGTACTAATTAACTAAGCCTTGACAATTTAATTCAATCGTATCACATTTAGTTTGATAGCGATCTAATTTCGTAACACATCCCTAAGGATCGACACCCATACTTGCTACAGCGATCAACCATACACTTGCGAAATTCACAGCATAAAAATATACAACTGGAAATGTATAATCAATAGTACTTAACAATGAATAAGTTAGATAATTTTTTAGACTATCATAATTTTCAAATTATTATAGAGAAATTAAGATATTATAACTGCTATTAAAAATATTTGCTAAACTTATTGTAGTATATACAACTGGAAGTGTATAATCAATAGTACTTAACAATGAATAAGTTAGATAGTTTTTTTGACTATTATAATTTTCAAATTATTATAGAGAAATTAAGATATTACAACTGCTATCAAAAATATTTGCTAAACTTATTGTAGCATATACAACTGGAAGTGTATAATTAATAATACTTAACAATGAATAAGTTAGATAATTTTTTTGACTATCACAATTTTCAAATTATTATAGAAAAATTAAGATATTATAACTGCTATCAAAGATATTTGCTAAACTTTTTCTAGTATATTTCTATATATTAGAAATTTTAGTTGATAGTTTCTCATAATTTGCACCTATCAATAATTGCTTCTTCTTAAAAAGTTATTCATTATTTTATTTAAAAAAACTCAAAATATTGTATATGACATGGTTGCTATTTGGAATATTGTAATATTTTATAAATAACTATTACAATTAAAAACTTATAAATTTTTTTCACTTATTATATGGATATAGAAATACTTGTTACAAATTAAAAAAATAAAAAACTTCATCAACCTCTTAAAAGAAACATTTTCGACCATTAATTAATTGTCATTGTGCGAATTTTGGTTCATAAAAAAAAAATAGTGATTTTAGGAACTTTAATTCCTAACCAAGAAATATAAGAAGAAAAACACCTTATCCCGCATTAAGAATGTTTGGAAAGAAAAATATTTCGTCTAGGTTTAGCTCTTCTATTAATTCACATCTCTTCTATTTAATCTAATAATACTATGTAAAGTGGCTAATTTCGGGTTTACCATTAAAATAAGAAAAGTAAAACTTTAATACTTTATTCATTCCTTGGATCACTAAAATATTAATACCATTCATAAACTTCAGTACATATATATTTTCAGTGATTCAGAAAAAGTTGTTAAAGTATATTTCGTTTTTAGGTAGTTAATAGATTCCACTATAAAAAAAAGTCAAGAAATAATATACTTTTAGTTAGGATGGTAATTATTTTTATTGAAAATCTGATGATTGTGATTATATAATCAAATAATCTAATGATATTATGGTGATAATTGTTTTTATTGATTTAGGAAAGGATATCAAAATATATTTTGTTTTTAGGTAGCTAAGAGATTCTGTTGCCAAAAAAATGAAGATATTACATATTTTTAATGATAATGGTAATTATTTTATTGAAAATCCAACGGTTGTGATTATATAACCAAATAATCTAATGATTCAAAATCTCAAATTTATGAGAAAATTTGAAAAAGTCATGTCATCACAACATTGCTTTTATATTATAGTGTAGATTTGGCATCTAGTTAACTGATCAGAGACCGTGTCTCATCGCTTTAATCTTCTATAGTTCTATCTTTATTACACCTCTCAGGCTCTGACATTGGCATGCTATCCTTCAACTATCACAAGTTATTTCCATCCCTGTTTTCTGAGAGAGACAGGGGGGGGGGGGGGGGCCGCCTCTAAATTGATGCGCGCATCATTTACTCACATTTTGGATGGAAGGAAATGGTTACAAATTGCTTTCGGCTGGGAGGGGCCAGGGGGCTCTCTGCATTAATGTGGGCATCATTTACTTGACATTTTGGATGGACGGAAATAGTTAAAGATTGCTTTCCTGTTCGATTTTCTGAGTCAAATTGTGCACTCTACATTCAATTAATTGCAAGCTACAATTTGATGGGCCTTGTTATGTGGTCAAACCACAAGAAACTTCACATAGAGTTGAAAAGCTTATTGGTACAATTGTATTATCAGTTTAGGTTATAATGTACGCCGCACCATTAGTGATATAAGTTTTTCAATGTAATGATTGATTGAATTTTTTAAAATTTTTTTTAGCTATTTAATTGATTTTTACAAATTTCAAATGCAATGTATCATGTAAGTAATTAGATTGTTTCTTGAAAATGATTATGAAAAAACGATTATTTACACCACAGGCACAACACATGTTAATGCTTTTTAATCATTTATGTTAGGATAGAAAGTTTCTTATTCTCTTACTTCAACAACATTTTGATTTTACCTTTCCTCCTCTTCTGTATTACTTCCATTATTTTTCTTTCAGTGATGCATAATCAATCTTGAATCCCTTCGAGCCCTGGAATTGATGAGATTAGTTAGTTAATTATCTTCACAAATTAGGATAATGTCAGCGAATAATTATACTAAGAAAAAATTCACGTATAATATATGTCACGTAGTTGTTTTTAAGATTACAGAATATACACTAAGTAAATAATGGCCCATCTTCAACAAAGTAATACAATGCACTATCTGTCATTTTATTGGTCATCTTCGAATGTGCAACTGGAAAGTCAAACATGTTCATTTCAATAATTGGGAATACATAAAGTAACTAATAAAGCAAACGCTCAAACGCAAAGAAATTAAAGACTCAAAATTTTAATATTTAAGATAGATAAATCTAAAACTTCTACAAAAATAGAACGTTTAAAAGTAAATGCAAAAATGTAAGAATCAATAATTAAAAATTATCACTTACAAACACATAATCGATAATGGAATACCAAGAAAATTGAAAATGTTTGAAGAGAAATGATTGAAAAACTTCAATATTTTACAAGAGAAATATATAATTGGCACTTTTTATTTACTCAACTCAACAATTCAATCCACAATACTATTGTTGTTTAAAAGGACTAATCTTTAGGATTGTGGAAACGGAGAAATTTGCTGCTCAATAATTGCCCACTTAGTGTTGAACTAAGACTGAACGTGGCTACTAGACTCACTATAGTTGTCACACACCAAACCTGAATACAAATGATGGCGAGGCTAGCGTGAGAGAAGGGAGAGAGATTTAGGGTTGTTGTTTAGGTTTCTATCACAAATGCTAAATTTGGTCCCTGAATCTCTTATTTATACGTTCATTGTCCTAATGCATGTCCATCATTTAGATGGTTTAGTGGCCGTTTAGCTCTAACCATTAGGGCCGGCTAATAGCTCCTACTCCGGCACGTAAGCTACAAAACAAATGTCTCTCCATGATTCAAAACTCTTCACAATTCATACTAGGAATAGGGCGTACGTCCATAAAGTAACTAATAGTGTTATATTAAGGTATCATCTAACTAATATAACACTTTCATGAAATATGATACCTCAAACCATCCTAAACATCACCAGTGGTACTTTTAATCCCCTTATGTCATATGATGTATCATATGATTATATACCTAATATAATCGCCTGAGCTTATATGCTGAAGATGAATATATTTTTCCTTAAACACTCATAATATTTCATCGCAGCTTAATTGCTTTCCTAATGAGTTCTCACTGAACCCTATACATCATGGCCTTAGGAGAGATACTAATGTAGCATCATCAAGCTTCGACTTCATATTATAGCTTTAAAGCGAAGGGTCATTGTCCATAGGTTCACACAGTGATAAGAGATACGGACATCAATTGTCACTTTATGACCCGAGTCGTCTTATAAGCACACGGAGTATGAAATATGTGTGATGGCAGAGCTCCCACTCAACTGAGCACGTCACTCTGTATGTCATGCGAATCCAATCTAGATTTTAACCCAAAAATCCAACCTGAGCCACTAGATTAACATGCTAAATATTAATCTTGACGCTCAAGGTTCACTTTTAAGGCTTCAATATGAAATCCAATATTTTATATTCCACTCCCTTGAGTCTCATTTTAGACTTACGAAGGTGACTATCTTCTTTTATTTGTACACTTCTAGTATAAGTAATCACTATTACACACCTAATGTCAATATGATTCAGTCTCAATCTGCAGTATACTTAACTATCATGCCAATTAGCTATGTGACTAGGCCAATAAGAAGCCTGTGATATTTCAACATGCCTAACATGAAATAATAAATCATGAGCATTTTTCTCATTTAAAAAGCAAACATGTCCATCAGCCAACAAGATACACCCAAACACTAAACCATACGAATTCCTAGACTCAACAGATGAGCTTTAAATGCATTACTAGGAATAGGTCTAATCAAGGAAATAACAATCACCTTGTTAGTGTATATATACTCAATGGCAATGACCTTTGTCTCTATGGTAACATATAACACAATCTACCTCCATAGTTAATAGTATTGTGTAGTTTTGCTTCTTATTGCACCATAAAATGGCTCTCGCATCTAGGGTGAAGACGTATCCTAAGGTTGACCTAGTCTCATCTGAGTCACTACCCTAATCGATATGTGAGTATCCTCTCCACCTGAAGTCTCCACATTAGTAGCAGAGGACTAAGTCATCAATGCCATGAAGAAGTACTTGATTCTTATGACGACTTGCCAATGAAAAAGTCCTGGGTTACTTTAATAATGACTTACCAAACCAACCGCAAAGCGAATGTCAAGTCGTGTATATAACATGGTTTACATTAAACTTCATATGACACTAGCAGAGATATTATTCATTGCCTCTATTTGATCATCTGTTTTAGGGTGTTGGTTAAGACTCAAGGTTAGACCCTTCTCAACTTTAGTAACTATGGGTTTGAAATTATGCATTCGAAATCTTTCCAAGACCTTTTTAATGTATGCTTCTTAGCTCATACATAGGAGCTTCTTGTGATGGTTTCAGATTATTTTCACTCATAGAATATACCTAGTTTCACCATATCTTTCATCTCAAAGACAGAGGATAACCACTTCTTAGTAGCTTTGATCATTTCCCAGTTGTTCCCAGCTAGTAGTTTGTCATTAGTATATAGGGTAAGAAACATAGCACTGCCAGTTGTCCTTTTAACATACACACAATGGTCCTGTAAAACCATGTATAAGCCAAATGAATTTGTGGTTTCATGGAATCTAAAGTACCAAGATTTAGAAGATTGCTTAATACCATATATGGACTTTTTAAGACTACACACCTTATCCTCTTATTACTTTGATACAAAACCAATGGGTTGGACCACATAGATCTCTTCTTCATGGTTGCCATTGAGGAAAGTAGTCTTTACATCCATTTGAAACCACTTCATGTCCAAATGGCCAACAAGAGTTAGGAGTAGGCGAATAGAGAGAAAATGTCTCTTCATAATCTATGCCCTCAATTTGGGTAAATCCTTTCGCCGCTAAATAGGTTTTGAACTTGTCTATCGAACCATCTATTAGACATTTTATCTTGAACACCTATTTGTTTCCAGTAAACTTATATCGGGGTGGAAGACCAACGAGTTCCCATACCTTGTTTCTTGCCATGGAGTCCATCTCATCCTTCATTGCATCCATCCACTCTTTGTGATTATGGTGAATCAATCACCTCTTGATAAGATGTAGGATCCTCAACTTCGAAGAGAGTACATAAGAATATTTTCTCTTTGATTTGGAAATATAGTCGAGTAATTCTTCCACAGCCACTCCTTCGGATCCTAGGACCTTTATTATTTATTTGCCTAAGTAAGGAATCCCTCCTTCTTTGTCTAAGAGATGTGGCACCTAAGCATGTGGAGAATAACTCCCACTATCCCTTGGAGGTATGGGATCCTAAACATATAAACTAACTGCATGTTTAGAAATAGGAGATTGAGGACGAACCTCATTCTTAGGTTAACTCTCCTCAAGATTTGGAAATTGAGGACAAATCGCATTCTCCTGAGCAGACAAGTCTTCCTTGATCCTTGTGGATAAGGGAGGTGTACCATCATCGTTGACTTGATTAGAATTCAAATCCCCCCTCACCGAGAGATGGTTGAATGTCTTATTATAACTCATACATTTCAACATCCTTTTTTATTTTACCAATAGCTGGGAACTCAATCTTCAAGAAAGTCGACATTGTAGGAATCTATTTCCGTCATGCCATCATTAAGGTATTCCTCTTATATCACATAACATTTGAAATATGCGGGATATCCAATGAATACCATCTTGGCAGCTGTTGGAGCAAATATTCCATATTTGTGGGTTGGGTGATGTGCATAGCCAATCGAAACTCTTTGAGCATATTAGAGAGAATACTCACGATCTCAATTAGTTTGAAAAGTTCTAAATTTTAGTTCCAATTGAGTCTTTACTTTTGCTACAGTATTTAAACACATCAAGTACCTAATAGTGGTGAGTTAATACGTGCCCATACCTATATCTTGAATAATGCATAGCTCCATAACATGCTTTTACATTCATGGGACCACAGATGTTAGAATAAATGAACTCCTAAGGACTCGATGCCCTCAAAGCCTTACCAATAGGTTTTAAGGTTGCTTTGCCAGCTCGATATGGCTCACATCTAGGCATCATAACCCTAGCTAGCCGATCTATTAGACCATCCTTAGCTACCCTATTCACTCTATCTTAATCCTCATGGCTAAGTCGAGAATGCCTATCAACAGATTCAAAAACAGAGCAAAAAAGAGACAATAACGAACGATGTTTCATATCGTCCATATATAGAAGAATGAAATCACCTTTCAATGTTCCATGGTCAAATAAATTGTCATTAAAATATTTATTAGGATGAAAAACCAAAAGAGCGGTATGATCTTATCAAAGAAACAAAAGACAGAAGGCAACATTGCTATAACACCCTAAAATGAACAAGCTTCACGGTTGCAGTTTCTTCACTAATTCTCTTGACTAGGGGAGATAATCCCAATGATCAAGGTATCACCCCCATCCTGGAAATGACAAGGCTTAAAACAATTACACTAGAGATATTATATTTAAGCATAAATCGAGCCCATAAACATTCTACTCCATCCAAAATCATACGTGTAGATGATAGCAAACATAGGTTTATACATCATAGAAGGCAATTCACTATTGTTGTTACATCGACAAGATAACTCAAAATACATCTCCAAAAACATAAGTGCAGTACATCGTTAGTAACCCAACCAGGTCCCTTGCTCACTTATCATCCTCAACAGATTTACTAGCATGAGGGCAGTTCAGTGAGCACTTTTGCCTAAAACAAACATAGCAAACATTCCAGAATGTGATCTGGAGCTTAGTATATGCATTCCTATATTGTTAAATGATCATTGAAACATTGATTGGGCTCACTTTAGACTTCATTTTAATTTAAAACAGCATTGTTAGCTATTATCTGGTAGTGAACCCTTGAGAACTAATATGATCTATAGGTAGGTGTACACCTGCTAGGCTGATCGAGGGACCTAACCTAATGCCATACGGTTAACTGAAGGACAATGTCCTATTACTAATAACTAATGGAGTCACTAATTATATGACAAATCACTGATTAAATTGATCATTAATGTACTTACCAAATGTAATAATTTTGATGAATACATTCTGATTTCTAAACATACAGGCATTGAACACACCAGGGATTTTTAATGCAAACCTAATAGATAGTATTTATGCACAAGAGAGGGAACAAATGATGTATTAGGCCTTGATTCCATTCAAAGTTGTCATTATAGGTACATATAGTTAGCAATGAACTTATTCTGACAATTGATAATTTTTAATAGAACTTGTTTACTAAAGATATTCAGAAACAAATGAATAGATATAAGATAGGTTAAACTAAGATGATACAAACTATATAAACTATTGAAACTTGTTTAGACCAAGGTAATATGATATAATTCAAAGCAAAATGAACCTAGGCAAATAGTTTAGGTTATAAAGTAAAGGCTTAATAGAAGCGCAGGAAAATAATTCATAACTTACACTCCAGACCTCAAATTGAGATCTAAAACCCCAATATCGAAAGCATAAGAAGTCCCGAAATGCTTTTATTTGCAATGCGAAACCTAATTACCACAACACGGCTCCTAAAATCGGGCGTAAACAAAACTGTGCACAGCTTCTATGTATGTTGCGTAGTCTTAGCAAATCGGCTATAACTTTTTCCACAGAACTCGAAATGAAGTGATTCAAGAGGTATTTGAAAGATAACTCATTGATCTATCTATCCACTGAAATGCATAATTTTTTTAATGTACCAAATAGTACCAGCTTCGTCACAAAGGCACCCCTATATTGGATCTGTTCACAGCCCTACTGTCCATGCTCTAAACCTTTTCTTCACATAATTTTCCTCTAAAATCACTCTTTAAAATCACTAACCTATGATTTGTTCCTTATCATCATCTTACAAATCCATGTTACTCAAATTTACTCTATAATCGTCTTCATCTAATTTTGAAATCTTCTCTTTATAAAAATACTTAAAATACATACCTAATCTCGCTTGCTTGTGTAGATGTACAAAATAAATTCTTTTGATCAATTGAAGAAGGTTTCCATAATCTGACCCCTTTTGTAAAAATCACCCTAAGGCATTATCTAAGTTAAACAAAACATCCAAATTTCATTTCCTACCCAATTATATACATTCAACATATTTGAAGCTAAAAGTAAACTAATCCATGCATGATTACTAAAACCTAGCTTATGACCAAGTTGTACTTGCACTCGAACTCATCTAAATTCAACATAAACATCATGATATCCATTACTAATACCTAACATCACAAAATCAAATACAAACCAATCTAAATCCATCATTTCAAACTTAAGCTTGCATGATCATGTATAAACTCAATCTAGCATGTTTTAAGCTTATCCAACAAATTAAAGCATCAAAACAGTTCTTATTCTCATCAAAATAACATGATCAACAACCAAACCAATACAAACCAAAATCAAAACCAAGAATCAACAAGATAGGGTTAAGGTTTACTCACTTTGTGCTTGAAGGAAGAGATACAAGTGATGTTTGATGCTTGTGGGGGAGTGAGTGGTAGCTAGGGTGGTGGTTGGTGGCTATTTGGTGGCTAAAAATGCTAGTGGCCCCAGTAAATTTAGTAGCTAAGGGGAAAAGGGGGGGACAGCCTTGTGGGGGTGGAGGAGAAGGAGAGGGAATGACTTAATATTTTGTGGTGTTTTTACTTGGATGAAAATGATCCAAAGGATTTACTTGGCTGAGTTTTTATCTAACTAGAAGTACCTTATTGCTAATGATAATTAAGCAATAATGATGGTAATTAGCTAAGCAAATGGAGTAATAACTTGTTGGGCCAAAATTGAGCTTAAATGAATTTGGCCCAGAAAGAAAATTAAACTATATGCGATTAAATTTTTCATAGCTCGAAATTAAATTTTGTGATGTTATGGAAAATAATTTAATCTCTTAAACTATAATTATCAAGGCCTACGATTGATCTTCTCCAAATTTTATGACAACAAAAACCCAAATTGTAAAGTAGATCCAAAATGAATTTTTCCAAACCAGAATGATTAAATGCGATAATTAAATGCAAGAAAATTAAGACAATGACTTAATCAAATAAATAAATATAATTTAGGGTCAGGCTATTATAGCCTTTCCCCCTTAAAGAGTTTCATCCTCGAAACTTATGAATGTTGGCATAACATGAAAGATTACCTAAATTAGGTATGGGTACTTGGCTTTCATTTCTTCCTTGGTTTCCCAAGTGGCTCCTAAGGAGGTATGATTTAACCAAGGCACTTTAACTAAGGGTATCTGCTTGTTGCGCAACCGCTTAATCCTATGATCTAGTATTTGTACTAGACGCTCTTCATACACTATATCCCCAATGACCTCAATAGGCTCCGTTACGATCGTACGGTCAGGACCTAGGATGTACTTCCTGAGTTGTGAAACGTGAAACATGTTATGTACACGTTCAAGTTCCATAGGCAGATCCAGTCGGTAAGCCACGAGATTCAATTTTTCAGTAATTTCATATGGCCCAATAATTTGGGACTCAGTTTGCCTCGTACCCTAAATCTCCTGATACCTTTAGTTGGGAAAACTTTTAGAAAGACCTTATCGCCTACTTGGAACTCTACAGGCCTTCTTCTTTTTATCGACATAACTCTTCCATTGACTCTGGGCAACCCGAATATGCTCTTGAATCTTCCTTATTATTTCAGTAGTTGTTTGAATTAGTTCTGGGGCCACAGTCAATGCCTCATCCATGTCACTTCAGCATAAAGGGGTTCTGTATTTCCTCCGTATAAATACTTAAACGGGGCCATTTTAATGGTGGATTGATAATTATTATTGTAAGAAAACTCCACCAATGGTATTTCATCCTCCTATTTCCCTTAAAATTCCAAAACATAAGCCCTCAACCTATCTTCTAGAATTTGATTTACTGTCTCTGTTTGCCCATCTGCTTTAGGATGATAAGAGCGGTCAAAGTTCAATTTGGTTCCAAAGGCTCCTTGAAGTACTTGCCAAAAACGAGCTTGAAATCTCTAATCTCTATCAGACACTATGTCTATAGGAATCGCATGTAGTTAAACTATTTTCTTAACATACAATTGGGCTAGTCTTTCAACTCTGCAAGTATCTCAAATTGGCAGAAAATGGGCTGATTTAGTAAGTCGATCAACTATTATTAAAATGGCATTCTTCTTTGAAGCAGATAGAGGTAATCCCAAGGTAAAGTCCATTACAATTGAGTCCCACTACCAAGTGAGAATTTCTAACGATCGTAGTTCACCCACAGGACATTGATACTCAGCTTTAACCTTTTTGGCAAATCAGATATTTGTCAACATACTTTGCAATTTCTTTCTTCATACTATTCCACTAAAAGTATGGCCGCAGGTCTCTGTACATCTTGGTGCCTCCTAGATGTATCGAGTATCAGGCGTTATGAGCCTCCTCTAAAATCTTCTTCCTTAGTTCCTCATTTTTTGCTACACACGGGCGATTGGGGAATCATAAGGTCCCGTCTTCTTATATTACGAAACCAGGCAACTTACCTTTCTCAAGATTTTACTTTATTGTTCAAAACTGAGGATCATTTTCTTGGTTCAATCGTATTTCCTCCATTATAGAGGGTTGTAAGGTAAGCGTTGATAACTCAACACTTGCTTGCCCATGCAATACTAATTGAATACCCAACTACTCAGGCTCTCTTAAGAGGCTCAACTCCATAATCACTAAATTTTTTAAGCTATATTGTGTCGTCATACTCAAGGCATTTGCCACAACATTTGCTTTCCTGGGTGAGACTGAATTTGCAAGTTATAATCTTTAAGTAACTCTAACCAACACTTTTGTCTTATAAATTGAGCTCTTTTTGCGTGAAGATATACTTCAAGCTTTGATATTCAGTAAAGATCTTACATGGTACACCATATGAGCAATGTCTCCAAATTTTCAGTTCAAAAACCATAGCAGCTAACTCCAGATCATGGGTTGGGTAATTCTTCTCATAAGGCTTGAGCTGTCGGGAGGCATAAACCATGACTTTCTCCTCTTACTCAGAACACACCCCCAAACCATTCTTCGAGGCATTAGTATAGATAGTATACTCCTTACCTTCTACAGGTAGAGTTAGGATTAGAGCAGTAGTTAATTGTTGTCTTAACTCTTGAAATGCCCTCTCATACTTGTTTGTCCACTCAAATTTAATGGCTCTTTTCAATAAATTAGTCAAGGGAGATGCTATCTTCAAAAAGTCCTTCGCAAACCTCTGATAATAGCTAACTAAGCCCAAGAAACTTCTAATCTCAGTGATATTTGTGGTCTTGGTCACTCTATAATCGCCTTCACCTTCTGGGGGTCAACTTTAATCCCTTCTTTTGAAACTACATGGCCTAAAATACCACTTCTTCTAATCAAAACTCACACTTCTTCAATTTGCCATATAATTGGTGTTCCCTCAAGGTCTACAACACTGTCCTCAAATGAAGAGTATGTTCATCTCTGTCCTTGCAATATATCATGATATCATCTATGAACACTATCACAAACTTGTCTAGATAGCATCCAAACACTCTAATCATGAGATCCATAAAGGTGGCAGGGGCATTGGTCAAGCTAAATGGCATCACTGTGAATTCGTAGTCACCATACCTAGTCTTGAACACAGTCAAGGGAATATCTTTAGGTTTGATCTTGAGTTGGTGGTATCCAAACCTCAAGGTAATCTTAGAAAAGACTCATGTTCCTTCCAATTGATCAAATAGATCGTCTATTTGAGGTAGAGGGTATTTGTTCTTGATGGTAATCTTATTTAACTCTATGTAATCAATACATAACCTTAAGATTCCATTCTTCTTCTTCACAAACAACATTGGGCCACCCCATGGTGACATACTTGGTCTAATAAATCCCTTTTATAATAACTCATCTAGCTGAACCTTTAGTTCTCTAAGCTCAATTGAAATCATTTAATATGGGGCTTTAGAGATAGGTTAGGCACCAGGGATTGATTCAATCTCAAAATTAATTTCTCTTTGTGGGAGCAGTCCTGGTAACTCTTCATGAAAGATATCTCCAAATTCACATACTATAAAAATATCTTCTGCTTTTCCTCCTTTGGACTGAGCTTCCATAGCATAACACCAATACCCAATACACCCCTGGTATAACAACTTATTTGCTTTCATAGCACAAATTATGGGACATGGCTTTTCCAAGTTCACATAATGACCATAAGGTTTTCACAATCAATTTTGGCTCCATGTTTACGCAGCTAGTTCATTCCCAACATGATGTTAAAGTCCGGCCGGTCAAATTCAATCAAGTCTTCCAGGAATATGCCTCCACTAATAGTAATAGGGATAAGTTTTTAGGAAATAGGGCACTCAACTATTGAATCATTATGCAGCTTAATTCTATAATTTAACTTTGTATTCTTAAGGTTCAATTATATAGCAGATTGGTAGATATAAATGAATGAGTAGCACGCAAATTAAATAATACACAAAATAGCTTTGAATTTAAATAGAAGAGTTCTAATAACTACCGTACCAGAGATGACAGCTTCCTTCTTACCCATTACATACGCCCTTTCTACTGCTACAGGCCTTGGAAGTGGGGGCCCTTGGCGAGTTGGGACTAAGGGCTTTGCTGCACCCTTACCCGCATCCTTCAGTCTGCGAGGGCAGGCTACACTGAGGTGTTTTAGGCTTCCATACCACATACATTTATTAGTATCTACTCAACATTTCGGGATGGTGTGGTTAGTTCTTTCACATTTCTCATAGGGCTGTACTGCCGGATGACTCTTGGGAGGAGTGGGAGTAGGTTTCTTCTGATTTACACTCTCGTTCAGGGTTCTTTGCTCGATCCCTTTCTACTTTTAATTTATTGGGTTCAGGGCCCTCAAGTCAGCCTTTACTCACTCCATTTTAGTTGCTCGCTCATGTAACTCTTGGTAGGTTGAGATTGGTTGACCAGCTAGCTAGTTATGATGTAGAAAGCTAGACCCTCTTCAAATCTCCTCATCTTTAATCTCTCCGAGGACACAGATTCGGGCATGAACCTAGACAGTTCTGTGAACTTACTAGCACACTGCAATACAGTCATACTATCACTCATCTTCAATTCCATAAATTCTTCTCCTTTTGTCTCTGAACCACAGCCGGATAAAATTTTACCCTCGGTTACTCCAGGAATTTACTTCAAATGAATTCAGGCCCTATGAGCCTACCGTTAATGGTGTTCCACTTGATAGCAGCTTCATTAATCAAATAGTGCATCCTAATGTTCACTTTCTTGTCTTCTAGAACCTCTACCACTATAAAAATTTTCACCGTTCCCCTCATCCATTCCTCCATTTCCACTAGGCCATACTTTTCATCGTAAACTTTAGGGTTGCATCGTGCTACCCTATCTGCTAGTTTATCATCTCCAGGAGGGTTTTCAACAGACGCTTGGGAAATCTGTTTCATCAGTTCAGCTACAAAGTCGGCCAGTAGTTTGGGTTCCAATGTTATTAGCTAACTCAGGAGGAATTGGGGGCATTTCACCAAAGTTTGGTGGCACATTATAGGAGGCTTGTTCATCCAATCCCTAACCATAGTTTGAGTTATCCCCTATATGAGTCTTCGCATTGTTTTACATAGATTTAAATGTTCTGATCATATATTAAACGGAATAATTCAATCACTTTCACAAAGCCAACATATGAGACAAGTATACCCAACAAATATAACTAACAATATTATCCAAATAGAAGCCAAGGCTTCAGTTATCATTTCATAACTGCTTGCTTACATACATCATAACTGCTTGCTTACATACATAATTGCAAAATAGGTCCAAAATGAATTTTTCCAAACCAAAATGATGAAATACAATAATAAAATGTGAGGAAATAAATAACATGGCTTAATTAAATAAATAAATATGATTTAGGGTCTGACTCTTATAATTGCACTCCATGTGCATAGAGAGCATCATGAAGAAGCAACATATTCCTTCCACAAAGTCTGAGCTGATAAGTCCCTATGCTAAGGACATTTTTTCCACTATCAATCGTTCCTAGAACGACAGTTTGTGAAACCACCAAGTAGCGATGCAAAGCTCACAAAATCCACTTGGTCCTGAACTATATATTTGGTTGCTCCAGCATCTACAATCCACCAAGGAAAAAGTTGGACTAATGAGTGGGAGCACACATATGATTAAGAAGTAATTGTGAAAAGAGTTACCTTAGTTTAGGACAATCCTGAAGGGAGGGATACCTCTTTTCACAGTTATAGTACTTCACATGTGCTATATTCTTCTCTCTATTGGCCTTGACATTTTGCCCTTTTGTTAATACTGCCCTTAGATTTGGAGCTCTAAGAAGGGAATGAATCCAGTTAAACTTGATTCTAAACTGATCCTACATGTCCTCAATAGTGGGATAACTTTCAAATTTTCTCACCAGATCGTCATGCATAAAATACAACATAGGACAGCATGTTGATAAATCCATTCTTGAACCATTTTTCAGTATGCCGTTAGCTCTCTCGATGCACTCACTAGTAGTAACATCTTTTGCATTTTCATCTTTGTCTATCCTAGAAGACCAAGAAGTCATCAAATGTTCTGACACTTCATGCTCATTCAGTAGAAATAGAATGTTCTAATACTAATTAGTGTCATCCAACTTTTCTTTGATGAACAAATCATCGATCACGTTTTTAATTGTCATATCTAGATGTATATATTTAAAAGATGGACATTAGGTATTTTTTTAAATAAATAAATTATCAAAAACTTCATCATTCATGTCGCATAATTGAAAATTTTGCTAGGTTCATAATCATTATATACAAACATGAATTAGAAATTTCTATAATTTAATTACCACATTTTCCCATTAAAAAACCTATGGAGTCCAAAACTAATTAACGCATTTAGAAATATCACAAAAATATTCAACTTAATCATATAAACCAAATTTACATGAATTTATCTTATTCCTTAAAAAAAATTTATAAGTGACTACAAATCTGTCATTTAAAATTATATTTAATGACAAATGAACGAAAAATGCATTTATTTCATAAAATTTATATATATGATAAAATGAAATGATATGTTAAACATATTTGATTAATAACATGTTACAAAAGGAGTTAATTAAAGCCCAAATAGCATTACAAAAACACATTTATATAATTATAGTGAACATAAAATATACTGAAATGTCATTTGTAAATTATAAAATGCATTCATAATGTTACATATTTAAATTTCACGAGACAAATTCATTACATAATTAGCAGGAAACATGAAAAGAATTCACATTCATTAACTTGGCCATGGGAAAAATGCTAAGAACAATTAGCTAATTCACAACGAGATCTTCAATTCGATTCCAGGTTGGCCGTTGATTTAAATTGTTAATTTTCAATTTTCACTATTTTTTAATCTAAATAAACTATTCGTGATACCAAATATTAATTTATACATTATTACATGTTCAACCTTATTTTTTTATAATTATAGATTCTAGATTTGACTAATATAATATCAAGTATCTTTTAAAAAAAATTGAAATTTCAGTTTCGGTTAACTGTGCAGCTGACCCATTTTCAAACAGTCGAACCAAAAGCAGAACCAAAACCACTAGTTTTTTTAGTTCGGTTAACCAAACTGAGTATTTTTTGAAAAATCAATCCAATTAACCGGTTTTTCAGTTCGATTTTTCAGTTTTCCTGTTCGATTTTTCGATTTTCGATTTTTTTACTCACCCATAATCATTGTTATATTGATAAGAATATTTTGATAAAACACAAAATTCTAAGATGACGTCATATCACATGCAAAATCATGAGAATGTGAATTAATATTGTGTTGGATTCTGGCAAGTTAGTTGGCTATACATATTGAGAATCTATTTCCTGAAATAATGTTGGATATCAAAACAATATGAGACATAAAATCTCATAGAATCTTACTTGTGATATTGACTTATATTTCAGGCATATTATACATGGATTATTTGATTGATATCTTAAACATATTTTTTGGTATGTATTATTTGATTGAATCGAAGAAGAACACTTGACATGTTATCCTAATAATTGATATTTTAAAGATATTATATGATTTGAGAGAATAATTAACTAATTATCCTTTGCAATATTTGAATTTGAAATTGATTTAAAGTCTTATTTTGACAAAGGATGTTTGACTGAATAATCTTACATGTGATAATATGTTTGCCAATATTCTTTTGTATGAAATCACCTGGTTGCAAATCAAGTTGCTCAAAATAAGAAGAATTTTTTGTGTTTGAAATTAGTTTCAAAGTTTTGGAATAAGAAGCTGATATCTAACTTAGTACAATTACTTTATTTGGAAGATTTAATCGATCTCCATAATTAGTTGGACATTCTCTGCTTAATTATAAGTACAAGTTGCCACAAGTTGGATCAAGCACGAGGGTAATTGACATAACACATTGAACTTACATTTGTAAACCATTATTAACTTGAAATCTTGTTCACTAGAAGTTGTAAATTTGGAAAGAGTTGCATTATGTGAGAAAATTGAAGTTGAAGAATTAACTCCCCCCCCCCAAATAAAAATTTGGTTTAAAAAATTTGGAAAATCTTGAGTGTAATGAGCCTCTAAAATCTTCTGTTTTGTTCTACATAATGAAGAGAGATTAATCCTAAAGTTGAGTGACTTTGGGTAGGGACTAAATAGTGGGGGATGAACATTGTTAAAATGTCATTTAGTAACATCACATTTAAAATTTTACATTTAATATTGAAATTATTTCAATTTATGCAATCACTTTATTTAGCCCCTCTAGCTAGGTGATAGGAGCTTTTGGCAGATAAAGCAAAATGTCATATAAACTGTTTCATGCGTCTTTTGTTTTTTCGACAGTAATAGATAAAATGGTTTTATCTAGACTGTTTTTCGTCACAAGAAATAAGACTACTATATCTGTCATTTCCACATTCGGTATGTTAAAAGTAAAAAATCATCACCCACTTTATAAGTAAGCGAATATTCTAGAAGTAAGATATTAATATATCAAAAATATCTTAGGAATGTAATATCTAGATTTTTACCTAGGATATTCTAGGCATTTGTAAAGATATCTAAGATATTTTCTTAGATTATTCTAGGTCCTAATAATATCTAGGATATTATTCTATCTATTAGAAAAATCTTAGAAAAAATCTAAGATATGTAATACTAAGCCTTATAAGATTGTGACACTTGTTGCAAATGTCCACCATAGCTTAAGGAGGCGGAGTTAGTATAAATAGGAAGTGAGATCTCCTCGTGTAGGAAATCCACAAACAAAGACAGACATGACCAGAAGAAAATGAAAGAAAGGAGTCCTTAAAGAATGAGAGGGAGGTCTTCCACATGGAGTGCTAAGTCTTGCTCACTCTCTGTACATTCCTTTTGAAAGTATAATAAAAGTAATATCATTTGGCATACCACTTGCGCCGCCTCATTTGCAACAAGTGGTATCAGAGCAAATTTTTGGGATCCTTGTTTGAGCTAATTCTCATTTGGCATTTTTTATTAGGGACTGAAGTATAAGGGAGACTCTGCCAACATGATCAGCGACTATGAGATTTGTTGGTCTGGGATCACGTCTTTTTAGTCAAGTGTTCAGCACTTACCAAGTTACTATAGCAAATTTTTTAGCCTCAGCGAGCTCACTTAAGAAGTTCAATGGGAGCAATTATAGTACTTAGTGCACATGTATCAAGTACTATATGAAAGGACAAGATTTTTGGGATATTGTTGGTGGTGATGAGAAAACTGTGCCAACAGATCCGAAGGAGAAAAAAAGTGGGAGATCAAGGTAGGAAATGCTATGTATGTACTCTCTGTCACAGTGAAGGACGCGTTTCTACCTCAAATCAAGGATTGTAAAACACCAAGTGATGGTTGAGGTATTTTAGAAACACTCTTCACAAAAAGAATGAAGCCAAGCTATAGTAATTAGAAAATGAGCTCATGTCCATCAAACAATTGGACATGATGGTAAGTCAATACTTTATAAAAGTTAAATCCCTATGTCATGAAATTCAGAAGATAGATGCTAAAAGTGCAACTAATGAGACTAGAATGCGTCGAATTATTATTAGAGGCTTGGACCCTAAATGTAGCATTCTTGTCACAGCAACTCGGGGCTAGGCAACTCAGCCCTCTTTAGCAGGGTTGGAAAATATCTTAGCCAACCAAGAAAACCTAGACAAACAAATGTCTAAGGTCTTAATAAAGGATGAAGAAAATGCTCTCTTCACAAAAAGGAGAGCACCTCAAGGCCAAGGTACGAGTGTGAGGAGGTACGAGTGTGAGAATCATCAGGAAGAAGACAAACAAGATGGCAACGACAGCATGGATAAGGTCTATCTCGAGGAGGAGCACATCAAGCTCAAGGAGAAAGGGAAGAAAAGAGATATTATCATGAAGGACATCGATGCGACAAATGTGGCAAGAAAGGACACTTTGCTTGAGACTACAAATCCTCTCAAGTGGAAGGTAATGTAGTTATTTTCACAAATAATGATAGTGAAGAAGAATGGGACTTCCAGGCATCCTTTGCAATAGAAGAAAACAATCAAGCAAATGATGTATAATAACTACATTATGTGCTAAAAAGCTAAAACAATAAAGCGCTCTTGTCACGACGAGCAACAAATCCATCAACTATTATCATGATTAGATTGTGAATTTAAGGTGCTCTAATCATATGACAGGAGATGTGAATAAGCTTTAAAGCATGATTAAATATAAAGGAGATCGGCTTGTGGTGATGGCAAATGACTCTAGAATGTCTATCACCCATATAGGCAATACTTTAATTGTTCCTTGATTCAGCCTGCATCAAGTGCAATTATAGAATGTCTACCATGTGCTTGGAATGAAGAAGAATCTATTGTTAGTGTTCCAACTTACTTCTTTGGAGAACTATGTGGTTTTTAGGCCTAAAGATGTGAAGGTATACGACAGCCTCAACCCTACATATGGAAGGGCAAAGGTTGGAGTCTGTATATGTGATGTCAGCCCAAGATGAATATATAGATAAAATAATAAAGAATGACACAGTAGATCTATGGCATTTAAGACTTTGCATGTGAGTTATCACAATTTAAAGGTGATGATGAAAAATTCAATGGTAAAAGACCTTCCATAACTTGAGATTCGGGATAACACAATTTGTGCATGATGCCAATATGAGAAGGCACATCAACTTTCGTATGCGGAGTCTACATTCAAAGCCAAGGAGCCACTTGAACTTGTGCACTCCAATGTCTTTGGTAAGGTGACACAACCATGTATCACGAGATATAGGTACATGATTATATTTATTGATGACTTTTCAAGATATGTTTCGGTAGACTTCATGATAGAGTTGAAAGTGAAGTAGGACACAAAATCAAGTGCCTATGAACAGAAAATAGAGGAGAATATACATCGGATGAGTTCTTTGAGAAGACGATGCCAATTTACCTGTTCTAGCACGCCTCAACAAAATAGAGTAGCAGAAAGAAAGAATCGATATCTCAGTGAGACATGCAGAAGCATGCTACATGCTAAGAATGTGCCACCACATTTCTAGGCTGAGTGCATGAAGACTACAGTGTAAGTCATAAATAGACTACGACAAGCAAGGCTTGAATTCATTTCTCTATATAAAAAGTTATGGAATGTCAAGCCCACATAAGCCATTTTAGAATTTTTGTGTGTGTGTGTTATGTCTTCATACCAGACCACTTATGAAGCAAGTTCGATAAAAAAGATGATTTATTGCATCTTCGTCGACTATGACCCGAAAGAAAGGAATGGAGATTTGTGACCCAACATCGGGACATTGCTATACATCAAGAAATGTTGTCTTTGATGAAGCATCTCTGTGGTGGTCATCATAAGCAACGACACTTCTAAATTCTAAGGAGATCGAGGAAAAGTTAGAGCAACAACTTGAGGAGTACTCCAAGGATGAAGAGAAAGAATTTTTTGTGATGAGCATGCACCACAAGAAAAATCCATAAAAGGAGAAGGAAATGAAGTTGAGACATCAAACAAGCACAGGAGTCCATGGCAAACAGCTATATATCATACATCTCCAGAAGAAGAAAGGCCAAGTCAACTTGAAGATATAGTGAAAGAAGAAACCTCATAGCCACATTTAAGAAGGTCTAAGAGGACACGAAAACTAAATCCTAAATATGCAAATGCAGCATTACTAGAAAGACTAAGCATTTCGAAATGAAGCACCTATGAAGAAGCAAGACAAAGCAATGCAAAAGGCCACAGAGGAGGAAATGCAAGCTTTGATTCAAAATGAGAGTTGGGAGTTGATAACCAAGCCCAAGGATCCGAAGCAGATTTCTTGTAAATGGGTATACAAGTTAAAGGTGCGGCCTGATGGCTCGACTAAAAGGTATAAAGCATAATTAGTGGCTCAAGGGTTCTCACAAACCCATGGTATAGATTATGAAAAAACATTCAGTCCAATGACAAAAATCATCACTGCACGTGTTTTACTAGCAGTGGCCTCCATCAAGTCTTGAAGACTATGGCAGATGGATGTGAATAATGCATTTCTGCATGAAGAGCTTGTGATATACATGCATGGATCAACCAAAGGGGTTCGAGAGCAAATGTTACCCAAACTATGTGTATAAGTTGAAGAAGGCATTATATGGACTCAAGCAAGCCCCAAGAGCATGGTATGAAAAAATAGCTGAGTTCTTGGTCCAGTGTGGCTACTCTGTGGCATTAGCAGACTCCAGGCTATTTGTGAAGGCTCAAGAAGGGAGGATTGCTATATATAGTGTTGGTTTATGTGAATGATCTCATTATCACAAGCGACGATGAAACAGAAATTTAGCAAACAAAGACCAATCTTTTCGTACACTTCCAATTGAAGGATCTCAGTGAGTTAAAGCGCATTCTCTTGGTCTTGAAGTTGAAAGAACTAAAAATGGATTGTTCTTGTGACAGCATAAGTATGCTCAAGATCTTCTCGATAAGTATGGCATGCTTGAATGCAAGTCAATCTCAACTCCCATAGAAGCAAATGCTAAGCTTTGTTCATATGAAGGGAAAGATCTTGAAGAACCATCAATGCACTGGCAAGTGGTGGAAAATTTAATCTACCTTACATTGAGTAGGCTAGATATTACTTATGCCGTCAGCGTGGTGAGTCAGTACATGCAAAACCCGAAGAAGCCTCACTTGGAAGTGGTACACCGAATATTGAGGTATATAATGGGAACACTTGATTATGGTCTATACTGTAAGAAGGATGACACGTTTGAATTAGTTGGTTATTATGATGCTAATTATACTGGTGATCATAATACTCGTCAATCTACTACGGGCTACATGTTTAGCCTGGGGTTCGCTGTTGTATCATGGTGCAGTAAAAGACAACCAACATTCTCATTATCAAGTACAAAGGCAGAGTATCATGCGACAATAATGGCAACTCAAGAATGTACATGGTTGGTCTAGCTACTTAAAGATCTCCATCAATCTACCAATGATTCAATTATGCTAAAATGTGACAATCTCTCCGCCATACGACTAGTGGAGAATCCAGCGTTCCATGCCAAGACCAAGCACGTGGAGGTACATTATCTTTTCATATGAGAGAAGGTATTACGAGGAGAGATCAACACGAAGCACAAAAGGACCGAAGACCAAGTAGTTGATATCTTCACAAATGCACTCAGTTGTGTAAAGTTGGATGAGTTGCAACCAAGCCTTGGGATGATGTCAAGAACAACATTGAGGCAAAGTTGGTGCTGAGGGGAAGTATTAAAAATAAAAAATCATCGCCCACTTTATAAGTAAGAGAATATTCTATAAGTAAGATATTAATATATAAAAAGAATCCTAAGAATGTAATATCTAGATTTTTACTTAGGATATTCTAGACCTTTATAAATATATCTTATATATTTTCTTAGCTTAGATTATTCTACATCCTAGTAATATCTAAGATGCTATATCTACTAGAAAAATCCTATGGAAAATCTAAGATATGTAATGCTAGGCCTTGTAAGATTGTGACACTTGTTCCAAATCTCAACGACACCTTAAGGAGGAGTTAGTATAAATAAAAGGTGAGGTCTCCTTGTGTAAGTAATCCACACACAAAGACAGACACCACCATAAGAGAGTGAAAGAAAGGAGTTCTTAAAAAATGAGAGATACGTCTTCCACATGGAGTGCTAAGTCTTGCTCACACTCTTTGTACATTCCTTTTAAAAGTATAATAAAAATAGTGTCTTTTGGCATACCACTTAGGCATCCTCATTCTCAACATGGTATAGATGGGACATGATATGAATATGGACTTGATTTTGGCAGTCTAGATCTAGATATGTTCGCCTTACTCTTGATGGGATTCACATTTAATTTGGCAGCCACATGATGGTGACTCTGGAGGAGGTTGGTTTCACGTACTAATGAAAAGAAGTTAGCTAGCTAACAAGAAGGCCATTGACTTTGGTTTTTATTGGTCGAGCATTCACTCTTCCCATTAAGCTAAAAGGAAGGGCATTAAAGTCAGACAACTGTCGAAGCCTCCACAATATTGAGCCGAGGCTGAGTTGAGTCATTAAAACACAATCTGTCAAGCTCTTGAACTCGTGAAGTCTAGCTTTCTTTTATGACTTGAACTCAAGGTGGAGAAATACTCAGCTTGAAAATGAAAGAAGCTGAGCATGAGCACGATGGGTCTTCTCATCAAAATCCCCGTCATGGAACGGATGAACCGGAATCCAATTCAAGAACCAAAAAGCGGGTCTCGTTTCTTAAGCTGTTTGCTGCAGCTGATACGCTGGACTATTTCTTGATGTTTTTTGGAAGTATCGCAGCATGTATTCACGGTGTTACACTTCCGGTATTCTATCTACTTTTTGGTCGAATGATTGACTCTATGGGGAGATTTTCATCAGATCCTCATGCATTGTATGCCCATATGTCCAAGGTACCTCACATCTTGTCATTTCTAACAAAAGTACATGACCCCTAATACAGGTTTCTGGTGATCTAGGATTTAATGCGTTTGACGTTAGAAAAGCTCCCTCTAGTACTACTAGTTATCTGATGTGTTCAAGAACTAACTCAACCAAAAATTTAAGCTGATGGTTAAAGGTTCAGGAATAGGGTTATACTCTACTAGCACGCATCTTCATGCGAATGCCCTTTGGGCTTGAAGCATGGGTGCTGCAAAAGCTCCCCTATCTTACGCAATAAATCAATATGGGGGTTGCTGGTGTTTAAACTCGAGACCTCTTGATCCGAAAGGTTCTGATACTATGTTCAAAAACCAGCTCAATTAAAAGCTTAAACTGAAGGTAAAAAGCCCAGGAATAGAGTTATACTCTACTAACAGCTTAGGTACTTTGTTAGGCATCTGTTGTTGGCATGAAGAAGCAGCCTTTAGCAGTTCCAGGTTGATTTACCCAAGTTTTACTAATTACTCTCGTTCTATCCATTAATATGACATTAAGTACTATTAATTGTACGCAATTTCGCTTTCCCTAAGGTGCACTGTTTGTATGACGACAGGTACCTCACACTCATGGCTGTTTCAATTGCTTGTATAACGTCAGTCTGTCCTATGTCTATTTCAATTTTTTTTAAAAAACATGAACATGATCCTGTTCTTATCATTATTGCTCAAGTTTTCAAATCAGTTGCAGCTTTTGCCAGGAAATAGAACTTCGATTTGTTTTGTGGGTCAATTTGAAACACTCATTGGACGTGCAGCGTTATAAAATGCCTATATTTGCATCTCCTAGAACCTTAGTCAAAAAGCGAATTCTGTTAGTTGCCTGGATTATTAGTGTGTCAGCTAAACAGCTTGAGGCTCTTCATGCGAATGTCCATATAGGCTTGCTGCGTCGAAAGCACATCAGTAGAATTTGCAGTAAATACTTTCATAAAGACGCGGCTGTTAAAAAAAATGGCTACAGTTTCTTTTTCTTTTTTTTTGAAAAAGAGTAAATATACAACAAAATACTTAGACAACCCTTCTCACATGGGTTCTACCTAAGTTGTCATCATGTAAAATAGAAGAGAAGTTTGATGCATGACTACCAGTCCAAAAATTGGAGAAGTAACGGAGTGCCCAACCCGTGCCATCCAATCGGCTGCAACATTTTCTTCGCGAAAAATGTGATGAAAAGTAATACTTGTGGTTGTTTCCATGACTGCCTTGATATCTTTGATGATGAAATCAACTTGCCAAGGGAGCTTGAATTTTACCGTTTATAGCATTCGATGATGACCTTGCTATCTCCCTCTAGTTGAATATATTTGTAACCAATTTTAATAACCTCACAAAGTCCTAACCTTAGTGCCAATGCTTCAGCCACTATACTGGAGTTATTGCCAAAGTTGGATGCTCCAGCTTGGAGTAGTTCGTCTTTCCAGTTACGTGCAAGAAATCCTCCTGCTGCATTATTTCTAATTAGAGGTCCATTAAAACTGAGTTTAACATAAACATCATGGGGTTTGTGCCATCGAACAAGATAGTCCCGTTTGTTCTTCTTGTTATTGTTGTTAATGTTGCTCGATCGTCGATACGTAGTGTGTTTGAGATCCTACAGTTTCATTATTTATTGCAAGTTAACAAAATAGGAATCCTTCTTTATCATTATTATTTTTTTAGTGTTGCTTTCTTACTTTTGAAGGTTACAGTATGCAGTTTCGATGTTTGGGAAAACTGTAAATCTTTTCTGTCAGTCGTCTATTTGTTTGTTGTTTGTTTGTTAGTTCTCCGTGGTAAGTTATTTTTGCGGAACAGATTAAAGTCAAGTAATTTATTCCTCTATTAGCTATTTAGAGCATTTTTATAGCTCAATTCTTAGCAAGTCCTTTCTTAGATGGTATAGAATCCTTTATGGAGGATAGAGGGCTGCATGCTGGTTTTACCTGAAATTTATATTAGGAGAATTAATAATACTGGATGGGTAGGAGAAAATAATTCTGAATCCTTATATTGGGAGAATGAATAACACCGGATGGGTAGGGAAAAATAATTCCGAATCAAGGTTTCGCATCGGAGGCCAAAATCACCACGTTGAAGGCCAACCAAATGACACAAAGACTCTATACTTCCTGCTATTAGGAACTGAGAGAGGGAAAGCAAGATGCGCTCAACCTGACAACACTCAATGTGCCTAATAAAATACTCATACCACTTCGAATTCATTTATGGAGTTACACGCATGGTCATTTATAAGGCAATTAGCTACTGATATATTAATTATGCAAGTTTCCATTTTTCAAAATGAGTGCTTGCTTTATTGACATTTTGCAACTTCGTTGCTAAAGTCTCCTGCTATCCACAGTCCTCCATTGTAGAGTAGGGGTAGTGCATTAAGGGCTGGTTGCATTTTCTACCATTGTTTGAAAATTTCTCACCATTGAAGCTCCCCTTGTTGGAGAAGACTCGTCCTCAAGTCATTGCCCTTCCTCATCTTCATAATATGGAGGTAGATTAGCAACATTCAAGGTATCAAATACATTATAATCTCTTGGAAGCTCAATCTTGTATGCATTTTCTCCAATTCATCCCAAGATCTTGAATGGTCCATCTGCTCTTGGTTTGGGCTTCCCATATGGGCATGGAGGGATCTTTTCTTCCTTAAAAGAATCCACACCAAATCTCCTTCTTTGAAAGCTACTGGCTTACGAAACTTGTTAGCTTATTGTTGATATTGCTCATTCTGTCTTGAGATTTGGGTTCTCACCTTATCATGTGACTTCTTGATTTCTTTAGCTCAATCTTCAGCAACAATGTTGGAGTGATTTGGTGTAGGTAGAGAAGCTAGGTCAACTGCTGTAATTGGATTCTTACCACACACAATTTTGAATAGACTTTGACTAGTACTTGGTGATGAGTTGTAGGCAAACTCAGCTTGAGTTAAGGTCAAATCCCATTGACCAACATTCTTAACCACAAAACTGCTTAACAAGTTGCTTAGAGTATGGTTTATCACTTTGGTTTGACCATTAATCTGAGGATGTGCAGCGGAATTGAACTGAAGCTGTGTTACCAATTTAGTCCACAAGCTTTGCCAAAAACGGCTCATAAATTTGACGTCTCTATTAGAAGTAGTATCCTTAGGAATCCCATGGAGATGAACAACCTCACAAAAATAAAGCAGTCTAAGTGGCATCATAAGTCTCTTTGCAAGGCACAAAGTGAGCCATCTTGGAAAATCGATCAACGACAACCATGATGGAATCTTTGTTTCTTTGAGTGCAAGGTAACGCAACAACAAAATCCATGCTCTCATCTTCCCAGGGAGCTTCAAGCATAGGTCGTGTTGTATAAAGACATGTATTTTGACCTCGAGCTTTTGCGATCTTACAAGTCCTATACCTTTTGATAAATCTATCAACATCTTGTCCCATGTATAGCCAAAAGAAATGCTCAGAGATGATAGCCAATGTCTTATCCTGCTCAAAATGTCCAACAAGACCACTTGCATGACATTCAATTAGTATCATCTCGTGCAATGAACATTGAGGTATGCATAGTTGATTACTTCTAAACAAGTATCCATCTTGAAGCTAAAATTGTTCGTGAGGTCCATCAGAATATCTCTTCCACAACTTGTAAAGTAAAAAGTAAGGCATGTCATCTACTCAATGCATCAGCAACCTAATTTTGCAATTCTGACTAGTGTTTCAAGACAAAATGAAATGCTAATGGGAACTCACTTCATTTAGTATGGCGATGCTGAAGCTTTTGCTGACTCTGCAAAAACTTCAGTGACTCATGATCAGAGTAAAGAACGAACTCTTTCGCCAGCAAGTAATGACCTCAATGGTTGAGGGCTCGAACAATGGCATAGAATTCCTTTTTATGTGTGGAATATTTATGCTAGGACTCCTTCAACTTTTCATTGAAAAATGCAATGGGTCGTCCCTCTTGACTTTAACTACCTTATGCCAACTCCAGAAGTATCACAGTCAACTTCAAACACACTATCAAAATCTGGTTGAGTTAGGACTGGAGCTTTAGTGATCAAAACTTCGTTGGGCTGATGAGGTCCACTCAAACTTGTGCTTCTTCAATACCACCGTGAAAGGAGCGGCAATAATACTGAAATTCTTCACAAAACGACGATAAAATGAAGCTAAGCCATGAGAGCTTCTTACATCATGGATGGACTCAGGTGTGCGACACCTAATGATAGCTTCAACCTTATCAGGATCCATTTCAATTCCATTGCCAGGTATGACATATCCAAGAAACACCACTTTTTAGTCATAAAATGACATTTCTTCAAGTCAGCATATAGCTACTATTCACAAAGCACTTGAAAAACTTCTTGGAGATGTTGCAAATGCTCTTCATGATTGTGACTGAATACTAAAATGTCATCAAAATAAATGACCATGAATTTTCCAATGAAAGGTCGATATACTTGGTTCATTAATTAACCACATAAATGTGCTTATTAGGGCATTTGAAACACCAAATGGCATGATCATCCATTCATATGACCCATCTCCTGTCTTGAAGGTAGTCTTCCATTCATATCCTAACTGCATTCGAATCTGATGATACCTACTTCATAAATCTATCTTTGAAATGATAGCAGCATTATGAGATTGATCAAGTAGGTCATCAAGGCGAGGAATCGAAAAACGATATTTAATCGTGGTCCAATTGATAGCTTGATTGTTGACGCACATGCGCCATGTTCTATCTTTCTTTGGAACAAGAAGAGCTGGAACTACATAAGAACTCACGCTTCCTGTTACTAGCCCATTTTCCATAAGCTCTGATACTTGCCGTTGTAACTCCTCATACTCCTTCGGACTCATCCGATATGCAGCTTTATTAGGAATGACTGCTGCAAGAATAAAATCAATTGAATGTTGTATGTCTTGCATTGGAGCTAATCTTGCGGGGTTCTCCTCTGGCATCGCATTCTTGAATTTTTGAAGCAATGGCTTGCATAAATCTGGAAGCTCTTCCCTTTCTCGATCTGTTCAAGTAGTATAAGGGCACAAGCAATCTCAGATTCTTGCATCGCCTTAGCAAACACTAACTCATAAACAATGGTGTTTTTTTCTTGAGTTTGCTTTACTTGGACTTGCTTTGTAAATGGTGTCAGCATAATCTTAATACCTTCCTTTTCAAAAGAGTACGTGTTCTTGTACCCATCATGAATGACATGTCGATCATATTACCATGGTCGACCCAAAAGTAGGTGTCAAGCATCTATACCGATAACGCCGCACCATACTTTATTGTGATACTTCTTGCTGATGGAAAAATCAACTAAGCATCTTTTGGTGACCTTGATGTTGTTACCCTTTTTCAGCCAATTAAGCCTGTATGGAAAAAGGGTGATTTTTAGTTGGCAACTTTAGTTTTTCGACCATTATTAAGGCAACGACATTTTCACACCTTCCACTATTGATAATAACATCGTAAATCTTCCCATGTGAAGTACATCGGGTGTGGAAGATATTGTTGCAAAGCCATTCATCTTCTTCTGCTTGGGGAGCATTTAAGACCCGATGAATAATAACGGTTTCTTCTTCGTCAACCTATATGACTTCTTGGATGTCTTCATTTTTTGAGCATTCTTCTTCATCAACCTCTTCTTCATCTAGGGTTTCTTCTTCAGCAAAAGAAATAATCTAACATTTGGACATTTTGAAGCAAAATGTCAAAAACCTTGACATTCGAAGCATCTTTCTTGTTGAAGCTTACTTTTGCTGGCTTGCTTGTCCTAGTAGGGCTCTCATTCATCTTTGGTGGGTTAGTTATTGGTAGACTTGCCGGTAGTCTAGTTGAGGTATTGTTATGCCTCGGCATCTCCTTGACTACTCCCTTAAAAACTACTTTTTCATTTCTCAGTTGATATCCAACCTTTAGGGAAGATTTGATGACATCATTTAATGTCCAATATTGTTGGAGTTGTACAATGTTGGCAATTCTGGAATCCAAACCAGCTAGAAATATAGCAATAGTTTGTTCCTCAGACTCTGAATTGTCACACTTCAATGACAGTTCCTCAAATTCTGCAGCATATTGAGCCACAACTTTTGCTTCTTGTCGTAGATTCTAAAACTTGAGGAAAACATCAAGTTGGTAATGGCGGGGTAAAAATTGTGTTTGAGTTCACGCTTCATTTTTTCCCATGTGCGGAGTTTGTGGCAACCTTCTCTTTCTCGTTGGTGCTTTACATTTTCCCACCAAATAGAAGCATGCTTTTTGAGCTTGATAGCAATCAACTTACTTTGCGATCTTTAGGAATATCTTTCAGATCAAAGATATGTACGACAGTATGGAGCCATTCGATGAATTCATCTGGATGAATACCTCCTTCAAAATATGGAATTTCTACTTTTATTTCCAAATCGTTGTCTTGAGATTGGGCTCAACGAGTACGTCGTGTAATATCTTCTTCACCGGTTGATAATGTATCTTCAGAGTGTTGGAAAGAATTCTCGTCTTCACTTTTCACAATATTATTTTTGTCGGATTGTTCTCCATCTAATATGTTGCTTGAACCTTCAAGCCTATAATGCGTAAGATGTGATTGTAGTCGTTGGAGCTCTTGTTGAAGATTAGCTATAATGGCATCACGAATTAGACGAGCTTGATGATTTGCTCCACGTCGATTTCTTGGTGGCATCCTATTAAAATGACCTAACTAACTCGCTCTTTTTTTTAATTCTATTTTAATTTTTTTTTAACACAGACAAACTCACTCTTTTTTTTTTTGAAATGGACAACATTCCTTTTTTAGTAGTAAATAAAACTCTATCTTTTTACTCTATTTTTTTTCCACTTGAACTCTCTCTCTCTCTCTCTTTTTTTTTTTTTTTTTTTTTTGGTAGGAAAAGACATAGAAATACAAAACTCTCAGACAAGGTGAAAATATTGTACGTGCTTATAGTTCACCGTGCTCGTGGTAGTAAAATAATGCGCAAATATCAATGTTACTCCCAGTTGACTCTTTTAACTCTCTATTTCCTTTTGATATTGGGTTTTTGAAAATAAAAAGGAAGCTTTATTGACCAGATTTATAAGACTATGACACCAAATGCTACATCAAGTACACCAAGTGTAGCATAATGCATCCAAGTGGGATTTACTAAGAGCATCCACAATAGATGCCTCGCAGGCCAAGAAAAGAGGGCGAGGGAGCAAAAATATGGCTTGGCCACTTCCAGCGGTGAGGAGGGGGGCAGCGGCCCGGCGAGCGGCTGCCTGCCGTGAGCCTTCCCCTTCCCCTTCCCCTTTTATCTTTTTTTTTTTGTTTTTTATTAGGTTATATTGTTATTTTGTTTTTTTTAGATTTTAAAAAAGTTGTATGTTGGGGTGTGGGTTTATGAGTATTATTTTATTTGGTGAGGGAAAGTGGTGAGCCAACCATTGCAGAGAGTGAAGATTGTGAGGTAAAAAGTTGAAGAGAGGGCTGATGTGACAGTGATAGGGCCTAGCTAGTGAGCCAAAATGTGCTCACCATTGTTTTTGTTCTAAATGGATAGGGGGGGAGAGAGAGAGAGAGCGCGCAGTAGTTGTATTATAAAATGATGATAAGGAAGGTTGGTCTCTTGAATTGGTATTAGCAAAGTGAAGCAGAGAGCTTTAAAGAAGCTAAAAATGGTGAAAAGCCTTTCACTTTTTTCCTCTCTCTTCCTTTTTTTGTTTTTTTTTTTTTGTTTTTTGTGGGTTGGGAGTATGGAGACGGATAAGATTCGTGACTTTGAAGACAACTAGTTCTAATGGTGGATCAAACAGGTAATCGCAACTCTATGCTCTGATGCCAATTTGACACCGTATGGGTAGGGGTAAAAAATTTTGAATCGAGGTTTTGAATCAAATGCTAAAATCACCACGTTGGAGGCCAACCCAATGATACAGGAACTCTATACTTCCTACTCTTAGAAATTGATCGAGGGAAAGGGAGATGCGCTCAACTTTACAACACTCAATGCGTTTAATAAAATCCTCATACCAGTTCGAATTGATTTCTGGAGTTACAAGCATGACATTTTATAAGGCAATTAGCTACTGATACATTAATTATGCAAGTGTCCATTTTTCAAAGTGGGTGCTTGGTTTATTGACATTTTGCAACTTCATTGCTAAAGTCTCCTACTATACCATAGCCCTTCATGGTAGAGTAGGGGTGGTGCATTGCCAAAGTCTTCAATAATTGAGCCTAAATACATGAACTTCATTTCCCATAGCCCTCCATGGTAGAGTAGGGGTGGTGGTGCCTTAATGACTAGTTGCATTTTCTACCATTGTTTGCAAATTTTCCACCATTGTCAATTAAAATTATATGAATGATGCAATCCTAAACATGAATGTTAATGATAGAAATCGGGGCTAGACCTGGCAAAACTACCCGAGCCTTAAACCTGAACCAAATGATCCAGACCCATGTGCGACCCGACATTTGAAATATGCTTACTCCAAAGTGAACCCGAAACTTGAATTGACCCAAATCAAACCATACCGTACCCTAAAATTTCGACAAAATTGTGTTTTTACATGATAGGTGTATTGGACTAAAAATTGCTTGACCCAGAAATCAACCTAAACCGAAGTTTACCCGACTCAAATTGAACTAGCCCAAAATGTCACTTAATCTGAAACATAACCTGACTGAAACTTAACCCGACCTGTACCCAAATCGAATGCCCCATTTGCCGGGTCTAACAGGGGCATTTGTCTTAACTGCCTTTGGAGTTGGCAAACGAGTATGTGGGTTGAGTTGTGTTTGTGCGAAATCTATTAAGGTGATATAAAAACTAGTTTATATCATGTTTGTTTGAATTGGGTTAATTTTGGTAATATTTTTTTTAGTAGCTTTCAAGTTCATAACAATTGCAATTTAGGTTGCATTTAGATCAGGTGAATTTTTGCTTGGGTTGCTACCAAATGGAGCTTACGTGAGCCGATCTAGTTTTGTGGATGTGTAAATTGACAGAAGTACATAACTACCTAAAGAGAATTAAAAAGCTTGGTCTGTGAAGACCAAGCACCAACAACTAGGCTACTTCTATAGGGTCCTGTTGAGTCAAATGACTCTAACTACAAGTCAGGATCATGCGAATCTGTTTTGAATCTGGTGGCTCTAGGCTTTATTTTGAATTGCTTTGCTTTAGTTTGGATCAAAATAAGGCTATATTTTTAGTCTTGTTCATTAAATTTTCAAGTTAGTTCAGTTGTCATGTTGAGTTTTTTTCTATAATGCCTATTTTAATGGTTCCTTACAATGAATGGATGGACCGAACGAAAATGATGGACCGAACGAAAATGGTGGTCCATGGAAGCTGGTTGTCTTGGGGTATAACACATTCAATTGTCTGGCATATTACATGCTGAAATTGTCAGCAATTGTGCATGTCATTTTTAATAACACTGCACTACTTAGTTCTTAATTATTACAGTATGCGCTTTCTTTATCAATCTCTATGTTCTTTTCTACTATTGTTGGTTATGTATCTTCTAAATCTTTTATTACATTTGTTGGGATATTCTTTTCTTCTCTTGTCATTTGCAGTACTCATTGTACCTGGTTTACCTCGGATTGATATCATTTTTGGCTTCATGGATGGGTATGTTATAATCCTTTTAGCTTAGTTTGGTTAACGTGCCTCAATGTTGATATACTCACATTGCTGCTTGGTCATCGTTATGGACTATAGTATCTAACGTGTACGTGATGTGGCATTAGGAGTCGCATTCTGGATGCAAACGGGGGAACGACAAACAGGACGTTTGCGTTTAAAGTATCTCAAGGCGGTTCTAAAACAAGATATGAATTTTTTTGACATTGAGGCTGAGAAAACAAACTTAGTATACCACATTTCTAGTGATGCAATACTAGTGCAAGATGCTATAGGTGATAAGGTGTGCTAATCTTGCTCCTTATCCTCTTTAACTCAGTACTTTCTTGTATCAAATTCTCAACTATTTCTTCCCCCCCCCTCCTTATGTGCAGATGGGGCATACTATTCGGTACCTTTCTCACTTCATTGTGGGTTTTCTACTAGGCTTCATGTCAGGGTGGAAGCTAGCCCTTGTCACCTTAGCTGTTATCCCATTATTAGCTATAGCAGGAGGAGCTTATACTTTAAGTATCTCCACCATATCAAAAAAAGCTGAAACTGCATATGCTGAATGTGGAATGGTGGCTGAAGAGGTACAGTTGAAGGACTTTTGCGTGTCCCTACAACTTCCAGAACTACCATAAAGTTTCGTTCTATATATTAATCTCATTACACTTAAAAACCACGTTGCCCATGGATTTGTTTTTTCCTTGACTGTTTTGTGTTTCTGTTTAATGAATCAGGTTATTTCACAAATTCGAACAGTTCAAACATTTGTAGGAGAGCGCAGGGCAATAGAGAAATACTCAAAATCACTTGAAAAGGCCATCGATTTTGGGAAAAAAAGTGGTGTTGCCAAAGGCCTTGGTATTGGGTTTACATATGGACTCATGTTTTGTGCAGTGGCTTTGTTTATATGGTACGCTAGTGTGCTTGTTATGAATGGAGAAACTAATGGAGGCAATGCATTTATAACGATTGGCAACACCATATACAGTGGATTGTAAGTTCATTAAGTATGTAATTGAAGCTAACTCCCATTTTTTCGCTAGTATGTTTTGTGCACTGGCTTTGTTTATATGGTACGCTAGTATGTTTTGTGCACTGGCTTTGTTTATATGGTACGCTAGTGTGCTTTTATGAATCGAGAAACTAATCAAGAAACTAACTCCCATTTTTTCAGCGCCCTTGGTCAAGCTGCTCCAAATCTGGCTGCCATTGCAAAGGGTAGGGTTGCTGTCGCAAATATTATTAGCATGATTGAAAAGAGTAGGGACTCTTTCAAAACATTGAAGCCGGGAATAACATTACCAACAGTAGTTGGGGAAATTGAATTCCGCGAGGTTTGCTTTGCCTACCCTTCACGACCTAAATTGTTGTTTGAAGGCCTGAGCTTCTCAATTGGTGCAGGCAAGACTTTTGCTTTAGTAGGTACTAGTGGTTCAGGGAAAAGCACAATCATTTCCATGGTCCAACGATTCTATGATCCTTGTTTAGGTACTATGGCTAAACCCTCCTTTCCTTTTATCTATAATTTTGCTAAGGAGATAAAGTAGTTGTTTTCTCTAAAAACCAATGGCATATACAGTCTAATTGTGCCATTGTTTCCTTTTGATCCTTTATTTTATGATACCTTTTTGTAGTTTAAATTATAACCTGAATGATGATTTACATGCTAATTAACGCCAGGGAGTGTACTGTTGGATGGACATGATATGCGGAATCTTCAATTAAAATGGTTGAGAAAACAAATGGGGTTAGTCAACCAAGAGCCAGCGTTATTTTCTGCTACCATAGCAGATAATATTCTACATGGAAAAGAAGATGCAGATATGGAGCAAGTTATAGAAGCTGCTAAAGCTGCAAATGCACATTGTTTTATTCAGTCTTTACCAGATGGCTATCATACTCGGGTATTAATTAATCACATCCTAAGAGTTATGACATTAAACTTAGTAGGACTCAGCTCTACAACAATGATCTTGATTTGCTAATTTTTAGGTAGGAGAAGGTGGGACACAACTTTCTGGTGGACAAAAACAACGAGTTGCTATTGCAAGAGCATTGCTAAGAAACCCAAAGATATTGTTGTTGGATGAGGCCACAAGTGCTCTTGATGCAGACTCGGAACTTGTTGTACAAAAAGCATTAGATGAGGTTGTGCTACATCGAACAACTATTATTGTTGCTCACAGGTTATCCACAATTCAGGGTGTTGATCAAATCATTGTCCTGAGTAACGGTCGTGTTGTTGAATCTGGAACTCAAGTTGAACTACTGTCAAAAGGGGGAGAATATGCATCATTAGTTGGGTCACAAGTATCAGATTGTGGTAATAATCAAAGTATAAATATTCCAGAAGTCTCCAGCTTTGGCGAGTCCTCAATAAATGTTCAAACTGCACAAGGAGGGTTAATGACAACATCCAACACAGGGCAACAAGTGAGTAGTGAATATCCGTCATTCAAGGAGCTAGCTACAATGAACAAAGATGAGTTTCCCTATGCAGTGCTTGGGTCGGTAGGAGCAGCATTGGCCGGTGTGGAACCTCCCCTTTTGGCCCTGGGCTTCACATATATGCTGACAACATTCTATTCTAATAATGACTCCAAAATTAGCCATGATGTTCGGATAACATGCTTTTCATTCCTTGGGGTTTCTGTCATCACTGTTCCCATATATCTATTACAGCACTACTATTTTACATTAATGGGTGAAAGGATTACTGCTCGGGTTCGCCGATCAATGTTTTCAGGTTGAATTGTACATGTCGAGTGCGATATATTTGATTACATTGTGTTATTTATGATGTGTAGCTCACTACTTTGCAATGTTCAATATGCAGCCATGCTGTCAAATGAAGCAGGATGGTTCGACCTGGAAGAGAATAGTGTTGGGTCATTAACATCAAAGTTGGCAGGAGATGCCACACTTGTTCGAGCTGCTCTAGTAGATCGACTTTCAGTACTAGTGAACAATGCATCACTCATTGTTGCTGCCTTTTTCATTTCTTTTAAACTATGCTGGCGTGTCTCAGCTGTCACTGTCGCCTTATATCCCTTGCTGATTCCAGCTGCGATAGCTGAGGTATAAATATGCCCTTTTCTCCTCATTAAGAAGTAGCATTAATGAAACGATTACTTGTCAACTTGAAATTCATTACGTTATGATCCTACACATACTGTGCCCTTCAAAATAAGAAACGGCTAGAAAAGCCGTACAAAAGGGTATTCTTACTTTTCACTTTCTTTTTGCTCAATCAAATGGATATATGTCTCCATACAAAAACATAGTTTTCCAGCTTTCCTTGCATTCTATGACTAGGGAGTTACCCTATCCTATTGAGGTTCAAATTTGTTACAATTAAGTTTCTTTTGTCACAGAGAATTTCTCAAGTTTGAATAATTAATTGAAAAGTGTTTTCTTAGGGTAGGGTTATTGTAGACAAATTTTTAGGGCTTCTAAACAGGAAAAGGGACATATATTATCTGTGTTTTGGTAGATCATGCTTTGATGGAATATGATCTATAAGTGTTTCCGGTTTACCTATAGTTTATGTTTGCTTGTACGCATGGCAGGGGGAATCGGATCTTGCAATTTGCAATTAATTAAGTTGTAGGTGTAATGTGGGTTATTTCTGAACTATAAACTGGCACTTCATGAAGTTGGGCTTGATTCATTTAACTCGTCGCATTTTTGCATTGTCTTCCTGACTTTTGTTAATTTTCTTTTGTAATGCAGCAATACTTTATGAAGGGGTTTGGAGGGAATTACTCTCATGCCTATTCTACAGCAACTTCTTTGGCTCGAGAAGCAATTGCAAATATTAGAATAGTTGCTTCCTTTGGAATTGAAGAACAAATCTCTAAGCGGTTCTCTTTGTTGTTGGATAAGCCAAACAAGGAAGTTTTCATACGAGGTCATATTTCAGGTGTCTGTTATGGTATGTCACAGCTCCTTGCGTTTTGCTCATACGCAATTGCCCTATGGTATGGTTCTATCCTGGTGAAAGATGGAGACAGCAACTTCGCAGATGTTATCAAGGCCTTCTTTGTCTTAATGGTAACAGCCCTTGCGGTATCTGAAACAGTTTCTCTTGCACCTCATATTTTGAAGGGACTAGAGGCACTTGGATCAGTATTTAGCATCCTCAAAAGGAAAGCAACTATTGATGTGGATGATCCTACATCAATGGTTCTGACAAATATAAAGGGAGATATTGAATTCAAGGATGTGAGTTTCAGGTACCCAACAAGACCAGAAATACTAGTTCTACAGAATCTAAACCTGAAGATTCCAGCAGGGAAGAGTGTAGCCATTGTGGGAAAAAGTGGGTCGGGAAAAAGCACATTAATTAGCCTAGTCATGAGATTTTATGACCCTGACTCTGGTTCAGTTCTGATTGATGGATATGATATTAGAAGCCTTAATTTGAAGTCTCTTAGGCGAAGGATAAGCTTAGTTCAACAAGAGCCACCATTGTTTTCCACCACAATCTATGAGAATATACGTTATGGTAATGAGGGAGCGACAGAAATCGAGATAGTGGCAGCTGCTAAAGCAGCAAATGCTCATGAGTTCATAACCAAAATGCCTGATGGGTACAACACACTGGTGGGCAAACAGGGGTCTCAATTATCTGGAGGACAAAAGCAGAGGGTGGCTATTGCGAGGGCAATTTTGAAAGACCCGTCAATCCTTCTCCTAGATGAAGCAACGAGCGCATTAGACAGTTTGTCAGAGAAAGTGGTGCTACAGGCCCTTGACAAGGTAATGCAAGGACGAACGACTATCATTGTGGCCCACAGGCTTTCAACTATACGTGATGCAAATAGTATCGCAGTGATACATCAAGGAAAAGTGGCTGAAATGGGAAACCATATTGAACTTCTCGGCAAGGCCGGGAGTTTATATGCTCAACTAGTGAGTTTACAACAACAAAACAATCAATTGTAAAGACCATCTTGATTTACTGATGGAAATTTTTGTTCTCGAACCTAGCTAAAGCAAACTCACACAAAGTTTACAATTGCAATATAAAGATAATATCAATGAGTAAATCAAGGTTCGGAAGGTAATTTGTGATGATTCTTTCTCTGATTAACCTCTTCCTCCCTTTTCTGTTTGCCGGTGAAACAAATAACTGTAGAATTTGACCATAAACATTCGGATGCCTCACTCTTAACAATTCTCTAAAGATTATATCTGGTTTCGACAATAACTAGTCTTTAAAAAAAAAATTGACTAAAATTACAAATTTGATTGTCTGCTTTTTTGTTCTCAAAGTCTACACAAACAGTCTAATTGAATGTTTGAAAACATAACGAAAATTAGGAATATAAGTTTTTTTTTTTTTTTTTTTTTTTTGGCGTTTGTTTCAAAGATTTATGTGAAGAAAAAATGGGGAAGAAAATTTGACAAAATAGGAGGAAAGATTATGGAAAATTCAACTAATATATAGTTTATTTAATTTACTTTTCTTCTAACAAGGTATTCATTAGTACCACCAAACAGTATATTATTCACATAGACTTGAATAAGCAAGAAATGTAAACACTGTATTTTAGTGAACAAGGGTTTATCAATTTGGTCCCTTTTAAAACCATTATCTAGTAAAAACTCAGTTGTTCATACCACGATATGAGAGTTGTTTAAATCCATATAAGCTTCACCAATTTAAACACATAGTCAGGTTTCTCTAAACTTTCAAAGCCAAGGGTTGTTCGACATAAAATTCTAATTATAACAAATTCAAAAAGAAAATTTTACATCCCTTTGATATAGCATAATGCTTATAAAAATTGCAAATGCAAGTAGCATTCTTATTGCCTTTAAACAAGCGACAAGAGCAAAGGTTTTATCATGGCCAATGCCTTTTGCTAGGTTATATCATTTGGTCACAAGTCTAGCTTTGCTTTTAACCACATTCCCAGTGTCATGTAACTTGTTTTTATAGACGTACTTTGCTCTAATGAGTAGATGGTACTTTGGTCTAGTGGTGAGAGACCATATCCTGGTTTCTTTCAAACTGGTTAATAGCTTCGTTCCTGGCCAAGATTCAATTGGGTCTTTAAAAGCTTCAGCGTGGCTCTTGGGTTCCATTAATGAAATAAATGATAAATTAAGATGCATAAAAATTTCTAGGGGTGTGTTTGGCAGGGTTGAAAAATTTTCCTCGAAAACAATTTTCTTATTTTACAATGCTTGCTAAAACAAGGAGGGAAAATTTATTTTTAGGGAAAAAATCATTTTACCTATGAAGGAAATTATTTTCACGTTGAATAGATCGTAAGTTGATTTTACGTTTCTTTGGCTCTCACAAGGTCTCACACTCCTTCTCTCTTCTGTATCTATTTTCTCGATATATGGCTTGAAGGTTAAGGCAATGACATACGGTTCAAAGATTAAGGCAGCATACTAAAGATTAGCGAAGGTGTATCATCTCGATGCCGATGCCGGTAATTCTAACAATCATGATTTCATCAAAATCCAAACATTCTGCAATTTGTCATCAGGGTTAAGAAGATAGAGAAACTGACTAGATTTTTCCTCTTCTTTGTTTGGATTCCTACTTGAAGATGAAAAATCGATATGCGTTGCTAGCATCAAATTGTAGGCAGTATGTAAGATCAAAAGAATTGACAAATGTAAATATTATGACAACTTTGATCGGGATGACACCACTATTGTAATATAATTCCTCAAAGAACAAAATATAAATTCCCATTTTTCTAAATTTCTTGCTTAATTTTTGTTTTCCACTAATGTACCTCTTTTTAGCTTTTTGGTTCATTTTTCGCTAATCAAACTCATTTTTCAGAAATTTCATTTTTCCTTTTATCAAACAACTTAAAATATGTGCTGGAAATAATTTTACATGAAAAATTACTTTCTAGGAAAATGCTTTTCAACCCTACCAAACACATACTATGAGAAAAACCTATCTTTGTACGAGTATTGACATAAGATAGCAAGTTGTTTAAGGGTATAATCCAAGGAATATGTATGCTCTTCTTGGTTCTTAAACGTTTGGATCTTCATTGGTCTCATCCTTCCTTCAGAGTTTTCTAAGCTCTGCCTTTAGAGTGCTTTGAGCTGTTTTCACTTTGGTTCACCCTTACATAGACTCTAAGTAGTGGTTTTGTTGACCTTTAGCTTCATTTTCATTATCATACATGCTTAACTCCAGCTGTTATAATGAAGACGAGCTAATGTCTTCTATGATCTAAAAAGAAAGTACATACAGTTCTGCCATAAGTGTAATCACTGCAAGGATGCAAGTAACTATGACAAAAAAAAAAATTTATGGAAAAAAATCTTGTCACTTAATTGCCGGGTATTCATCGGGTCACAAGTGTGTGGTGGCGTTGTAGCAAATCAAAATCATCTCCCATGAGGGCCAGACCAATCTACCAGGCTATGTCTCCCCAAGGTAGGCTAAGCACATGAGGATTTGACATTGAGATTAAACTAAATCAAAATTAGAAGATCTGTGACATTAGGCTAAACAAGTACTTAGCCAATCAAGTCAAGCAAGACCAAGTAACTCTTCATAATTGGGTAATTTGAAAACTAATAGTCGAAGCATCGAACCATCTTTCTAGGTGGAGCAAAATATGTAAATCAATTCAATTACTATTTCGCAAGGGTTCTTGATTTGCTTAAGTTCATTAAGCATGCGATTATTAGCCT